>JARK01001342.1:222553-253241 GCA_000688135.1 Ancylostoma ceylanicum | reverse complement strand
GGGGGGGGGGGGGGGGGCATCCGATAAACCAAGTCAGTGCTTGCTTCAACCTCCCAGACTCGTCTGGTACCAATTTACCGACCCCGGGGAATAGATGGCTTGGTTGGCCACGGGCGCGATCGAACCATCGACCGTGTGCGTGCGCAGCTAGTCTCTTACCGCTGCGCCACACGCGCCAGCTTATTAGAAAAATGGTAGCAAAATGAAAAAACTTTAAAAAAGTTTATTGATTAGTTTGACTTGAAATGATCCGTTGGATCA
This sequence comes from Ancylostoma ceylanicum, assembly GCA_000688135.1. Classification (NCBI taxonomy): domain Eukaryota; kingdom Metazoa; phylum Nematoda; class Chromadorea; order Rhabditida; family Ancylostomatidae; genus Ancylostoma; species Ancylostoma ceylanicum. The sequence continues at coordinate 252,980 of JARK01001342.1, read as the reverse complement.
CAATTAGATAAAAGTACCCTCTGAAGTTTCCTGGAATTCATTAGATATACTTCGATTACTCCGGCAATGGTGAAGCCTGTCTAAGGTTCAAAACAAAAATTTTTTGTGTGAATCTGCTTTGTGAGAGTTTCCACGCTCGTTTTTCTCCAAATCCAAGCAACGGAAATGCAATTGACGGAGCTGTAAAGGTTAGATTTTTACCTTGTCCAAGAAAAGAATGATTTTATGGAAGCCTTCTAAGATGAGGCTCTCTTCTCGTGACTATTTTCACCCAGCGAGGGTTTGCTCCTTCCTAGAAACGACCGTAGACATCGTACTCATACAAGAAACACACTGATTATGTCTCGGCACTGATAAGAACCTCTATAAAAGCATTGATTTGAGTAGCGGTTAGTCAGTCCCGCTGTAACCTCTTCAACTCACAATGGGAGCATTTTTCTCGTTATTCTATGAAGAAGGGCAGGTAAATTTTACGCGTGCTTGTACTTTATCCACAGTCTCACCTCTGAACTCCCGGTATTTTCAGGTGGAGGAGGAGCGGAAGCTACCACCTGACGAGGAAACGGAAGCAAAGGTGTGCGCGACTCAATGAGTTCTAAGCTAGGTGACCAGCGGGTTGCGCCAAAACTCTTCTAGCGTTCAGGGTCTCATGCATCAGCACTTTTACCCAGGGTTAACGTGTTATCACCCCCGTATTTACGTTCCTTTAACAATACGTTTGCCCTGGGTAATTTCGATGACGCGTCCGGACCCTGGAGTCAGTGGGAGTGAGAGGAGACGGGTCCTTGCGTTACAAGGATAAAACTTTCGACTAGAGCTTTTCCTCACCATGCAAGCAAAGGCAACTTATACTAGAGCTGCAAGGTTGCCGAGACGTGCGTTTTGAATTCGTCGGGGCTGCGTCTGGACTGCGAATGGGACTACCGTTCATGGTGTAGACGTAGCTACGTCGAACGCACGCATTTAGTATAAGTCGCCTTGTCCAACAGGCGGCGCTATTCTGCTCATTTAGATGAAGCCATTAGCCATGCCACATTCAGTCCAGTGGTGGGATTCATGAAGGTTCCCGAGAAAGTTCCACGCTTCCCGCAGACCGAGAGTGGACGAGTTCCCCGAGTAAGAAGCTATATATCTGGTCATTTCTGGCGTTATTCGTCATCTTCAATCTAGACAGTCCCTTGGGCGGAGTATTCTCGTTTTTTGCTCAGACAACTCGTCCAATCTAGAAGGGTGGGAAGGTGACAAACTATCCAGGAACGTTCATGAATACGGGCACATCATGAATCCAAACTTTGTCCGCTCAATTTAACTGGGTAACTCGTCATGGTGATAAAGAAAAGGTGCTCATCGATCGCCAGAGAACTTCACCTCCACCGGCTCAAACGTTTTCCCAGAATGGAATGGAGAAAGATCACAACTTATGATGAAGGGAAAACACTTCCCATATATAAGCACGGTTCATGGTAGGCGGGCCCATTGTGCTACCTTCACTCGACAATGGGCGGAATCGTTGGTAAAGAGGCCCCCGCTGAGGAAGCTAAGGTACTTCTCCAGCTCTAGATGTCCTCGGGTACTAGCATTGCGGAGGTTTGACAGTCCAAGCGACTACATTGTAGCTCTCGCACGCAGAAGCCAGTTGACGCAGGCGTGACTATGCGTGCGTCAACACGTACGTAGCCTGGCTTCTTTGGCCTTTGGGTTTGCACTTGAGAGTCACTTCCTTTGAAGTCTACCAGCATCAATCAGTTCATATAAATGTAACCATTATTGGAAAATAACCCTGTATTTTTCAGCCTTCAGTCGATAGCCCAACTCCAGAAGGAATTCTGCCTCTTCCGATTCCTCCTAATGAACTAACTCCTGCACCGGCTGTTCCACCAAAATTCGAAGCACCTCCACCGGAATCACCAACTCCTCAACCAACCAGCGAAACTCCTGTAACGACTCCTACTCCAACCACAGCATCGGCAGAGATTCGAAGCGCACCAGCGGCTCTACAACCCACTCCTACACATCCTGAAAAAGAGGAAACAGCCCGAGAATTGAAGCCACCCTCCAAGAAGACGCCAAAGAAGACTCCTCCAGCTGAAAAGAAGCCATCTCCGAAAAAGAAGACACCGCCAGCAGAAGCAGTAAAAGAACCATCTGCGCCTGCGCCAACTGAGCCAGCTCCTGCTCCACCTGTGCCAGCTCCTGCTCCACCCGTGCCAGCTCCTGCTCCACCTGTGTCAGCTCCTCCTCCTGCAGAAGAGAAAAAAGATTTCCTGGTGCAGGGAACACAGGAACCAGTTATTTCTGAACCACAAAAAGAACCGGAGAAAGTGGCTCCAAAAGTAGAAGCGCCCGCACCAGCGCCTGCGCCAATGCCTCCTCCTCCTGAAGAGAAAAAGGAGTTTTTGGTGCAGGGAACCCAGGAACCTGTCATTGAGCCTTCAAAGCCAGAAGCACCAGCCCCAGTGGCTCAGCCACCGCCTCCTCCCGCAGAACAGAAGATAGAGCTTTTGGTGCAAGGAACTCAGGAACAAATCATTCCTGAACAAAAAGGAGAACCGGATAAAGTGGTCCCTAAAGCAGAAGCGCCTGCACCAACCCTTGTGTCAGTTCCTCCTCCGGAAGAGAAAAAGGAAATTCAGGTGCAGGGAACTCAGGAACAAATCATTCCCGAAGTAGAGAAGGAGCCGAAAAAAGTCGCACCACTGCCTATCTCTGTCACGGCAAGATCACCGAGAGCTCCGCCGCGCCCAAAACCCGCAGCAGCAGCGCCACCACCACCGGCTGCTCTTATCGAGAGGACACAAGAACATCCAGAAGAAATTGCAGCTGCCAAGCCACCAGCAGGACCCGTTACCACAAAAATTATCAAGAAAGATATTGAAAAAACGCAGGAGCACTATGAAGAGAAAATAGTCGTAGTGACTGCCAAAGAAAAATCACCTTCTCGCCCGGTCGTTGCCCCTGCACCTCCTGCTCCTCCACCACCACCGCCTCCACCAGCGCCTGCTGCGAAGCCACCGACCGTTGTTCCTGCTGCTGCACCGCCCCCGAAACCCGTGGCTAAACCTCCTGAGAAGAAGCCTGCTCCCCCTCCACCACCGAAGGCACAGCCCGCACCACCACCAACGAAGGCACCTGCTCCTGCAAAGAAGGCTTCCGCTGAGAAGTTGGCTACACCAGAGAAGAAGCGCTCAGCGGACAAATTGTCCAGCCCTGACAGGAAAGGATCCAAGGAGAAGGTCTCAACGGCGAAAACGAAGTCGGCAGAGAAAATTGTAACGCCTGAGAAGAAGAAGCCAGCTGCTGCTCCTCCAGGGAAGAAGCCGTCACCTGATAGAAAATCAGCAGAAAAAATCAGACCGCTCAGTGCCGAACCGAGAAAGAAGGAGAAAACTGGAATAAGGCCACTATCCGACGCCAAGAGGGAATCATCACAAACGAAGACTGCTATTTTAGTGAAGGAAAAATCGTCTTCTTCTCAAACTGGGAAGAAGAGTTCTGAATCGTTGTCAAGGTCCACAGAAAAATCGCCTGATAAGAAATCGGGTGGAGGAAAGCCTAGAAATAGGTCCATGATGTTAAAACCAGCTGAACCAAAGGTGGGACAGTGCTTTGGGAACATATTGCTGTAAAAAACAACAAACTTAGTAATGATTCTTTCAGAAATCAAAAGAAAAAGTGAAGCGCAAATAACGTGATGGTTAATAATAGATTATCTATGTGCTGGTAATGGTAAGTACAGTATTTCTATGTACAAAAACGCAACAAGCACGTTTCATGCAAAAATCATGCACGGTGAATTTCAGGCGCATCGCAACATTTCAAAAACTCTGGCGTTTATGATTTTCCACTTGTGTTACAACTTGTCTACCGTTGTGATTCGCATATTTCTGACGTCAAATACGATGTTTAGTCCCGATTTACAGATTATGTGTACCCAGCTCACCATCTCGTTTAGACCAATAAAGCGTCACTCATCGATGTGTAAATATATGTGACAGCACACAGGAAATAAAAAAAAAGAAAATTCGGAAAAAAAAGAGAAAATACAGGCAGATCTGAGAAAAAGAACGAAATGCCGCGCTGTGATCATAAGTGACACAGGAAATGGATGGTATGGACTGAATCGCGTTGGAGTCAGAGTCCCGTTATTTTTATCAGTGTTTCCAAATTGAAAGGCAATTTCTACGAGCTGCGTGCGTCTCTCGCGCGTCAAACGCACGCACTCATTCGCGGGAGATTTTCCATGGAGAGCAGTCAACGTGGTACATCCATCTCCAATGAAAGAACAAGCCGCAGTCGAGCGGCCGCAAACGCGTGCGTCTGAACTGCGTCGGTTCTGCGAATAGGCCTATTCTTCACCACACAGACGCAAGAAAGCTGCAGGCAATTTTTGCAAAACTAGGTAAAACACTGAATTCGGCTTTCATGATGTGTCTCAATATCATGATGTTCATGATGTGTTTTCAGCACTGATGTGACCCATAAACAAGAGCTCTGAACTTTCGTACCACGGTGGGCCCACCGTTATCACATGGTTAATATTCGGCATGTCAACCATGGGTAAATGGAGGGGCCACCGTGAGCTACCAGTGGGCCCACCGTGGGCTAAACTGGGCGTTTAGGGGGCAAACCGGAGTATTTCTGGTGATGGGTCTTTTCCAGTTGAGCATGCATGCGCTTTGTGCGCAATTGCCTGCGCCGGAGCCTGCGCAAGCACCCCAACAAGCGTTTACATGGAAAATTCAAACTGCGGGATAATGGTGGACGAATAGTGTACATACAAATAGTGGTCTCACCGTGGATTTTCCGAGCACGGTGGACCCACCGTGGGGAAGTGGTGGGCCCATCGTGGGATTGGTAACAATAGTGGGGGTAATGGTGGAGCAAGTGGGGGCGAACACCGTCATCGGAGGACAAAGGTGGGATAACCTGGGTATAACGGTGGGCCAACCCTCAGTTGGGGGTCCACCGTGGGAATACCGCATGCCCACCGTGGTACGAAAGTTCAGAGAGGGACACGCTTGCAGCTTCGTGGTAGCGCAGTTAGCGCAGTACATATTCTCACCTTCGTTTCACAGGGGGGGGGGGGTAAATACAGTTTCCTAAGAAGATCCTTAGCAAAAGGCTGTGCTACCTGAAGCACTTGGTCGCATCTGGTAAAAAACTAAAAAACTGGGCCTAATGTGCCAGAAGTAAGTATGTTTGAGCAGAGGTAGGCTGTATTATTTTTCCTTCTTCGCACACGAGTGATAATTCGATTACCGACCGAGGCTCCCGGGATCCATCGACGACCGGTAGACTTTTGCCAGAAGAGTCAGGTAAGATGAAAGACTTCTAACTCCATTCAGACCAACTGACCACACCACCACTAGACCAAATCGATGCAGAAGGACCGCAGAAGAGAATCAACTAATTACCTCTCTCAGAACTCGCTATAAGATCCCCATAATCAGCCAAGAGCTGAATCTCATATCGAATTCGCTCCGATCACCTTGATTTAGGCAATTGACTTTGTCGGGGGAAGAGCAGGTAGTAGTGTATCCAATTTTATTGCCAACCTTCAGCTGTGCTGCGAGCGTGGGTGGTAAGTGTGCGACAATCATTTTGTACATTACCTACGTACTACCGATCCAGCAGTATTCTTCTGAAATCAAATGAGTCGAAAAATTTCACAATTGATGATTAGGAAAATCGACCATATATAAGCCTGCTTAGGGGTAGGATGTCTCATTGTACTACCTTCACGAAGCAATGGGAGGTCTTCTTGGTAAAGAAGCCGACGAAGCCAAGGTATCCTGCCACAGGTTGGGCGCCGCAGCGTTTGGGCTCAACCAGAAAAGGGGCGTGGTCCATGGTGCCCTATGGATATACAGGTGTTACGCTGCTTCTGCTGACAGCTACGCAGAGTCACAAAGACGAGTGTGATTATTGCGCGTTTTGACCGCTTCCACTTACAAGTAACGACAAATTAACGCTGCCGAGCGTTTTGAATAGAGTTTCCACTTATAGGATTAGTTCGAAAAGGAAAATTCGAAAGTTTCCCTAAATAAAGAAAAGGAAAGTAATACACGTTTGAATTGGAGCCACATGCACTTGCAGAGATTCCTAGACCTTTTCAAAAAATAGTGCAGTGGGGTTATTTATTTATTTATTCATTTACTTACTTATTTATTCATTTACTTCACTTACTGAACACAAAAAATTACGTCTGCAACTAAACAGAAGTGACCTTACAGTGTATCCGAAACGACGAGTCCGCCCAAGCGGTCCACGTCACAGCCAGATCATTGGTTGATATCATGAAGATAACGATGAAGAGTGATACGCAGAGTAAAGATGATGACGTGGATTGCTGGCAAGCGTGGATCCTCGACCGCGTGGGCGGACTCGTCGTTTCGGATAGACGATATGTGAAAAAATTCAGTGATCAACATAAAAAATAACCTGCTATGGAAAATTTCGGATTTTAAGGATCGAATCTGTAAGTATTTCATCACTCTGCGTGAGCCTCCTCGGCTGTCACTTAGCGGCGGCGCAGAGCGTGCGTGTCCGCGGGGCATCATCAGCCACGCCCCTTTTCTGGCTGAGCCCAAACGCGCGCCCTCCACAGGTTGCAACCCTAAGAGACCATCTATAGATCCTCTGTTTAGAGCGATGAGAAGTCACCGGCAACACATTCTGACAGCACTTCCGACTCGCAGGTAAGTTGTTGGGCAGCGAAGCAGAGTGGACCGCTGTCATGAATCCTCTCTTTTCAGAAGAAAAACGTTCTCCTTTCTGACTCTACGTCTCCAAAACCAGCCCCATTCGACATCGCTCCTCTACCTGCCGCAGCAGCAGAAGCAGCAAAAGCGCCAGAAGTACCTATTGATGTTCCGGAAAAGATTCCAGATAGAACGCAGGAAGCACCAAGCCCGCCTGCCAGCCCTAAAAAGGATAAACCGAAAACGCCAAAGGAAGAGGAGAAGGAACCAACTGCTGACTTAGTGATGACCCCAGCGAAGAAAGAGCCTCCAGCTGGTGCCAAAGCTGAGAAACCAGCTCCTCCTCCAGCTGAGAAGCCGGCTCCAGCTAAAATTGAAAAGCCGGCTCCTCCCCCAGCAAAGAAACCCCCTCCACCGCCAGAAAAGGATTCAAAGGAAAAGAAGGGGTCAGCTGAGAAGGTAAAACCCCCGAGAAAAGCCCAACCCGAAAAAGATTCAAAAGAAAAGAGAGGATCAGGTGAAAAAGTAGTTCCCCCGAAGAAAGCCCTACCTGGTTCAAAAGAAAAGAGGGGATCCGCTGAAAAAGTGGCTCCTGCGAAGAAAGCCCAACCTGAAAAGGATTCGAAAGAAAAGAAGGGATCTGGAGAAAAAGTTGTTCCTCCAAAGAAAGCACAGCCTGAAAAAGGGTCAAAAGAGAGAAGGGGGTCTGCTGAGAAACTGTCTACACCATCAAAGACGTCGTCGCAGGAGAGAGTTTCAGCAAAGAAAAGCACTTCTGATACACAGCCGAATAAGAAGGAGAAGTCGGTTATGAAAGCTCCAGTAGTACCACCGAAGCAGAAATCTGTAATGATGAAACCTGTGAGTGATCCAAAAGAGAAGACTACATCCAAGAACGCTGAAAAGAAATCTGCGCAGAAGAAACCGCCTCCAGCGAAGAAACAGGTAATTTACTTCCCGGAAAATTCCAAAAATAAAGAATTCCACCTCAAACCTTGGGATGCTGAATTATCCAAGTTCTTCTTTCAGAAATCAAAATCCACTGACAAGAAGAGCAAATAGCGCAGCTGCACTCCAGATGCAGCAAAAAAGAAACAGGCAAAAGTAAATTTTTATTTTTGGGAGAGTAAAATAACACTGGAAAACTACTTGAATTTCAGGCGGGTTACTTCGACTGTGCAACTCGACAACTTGTATATGCTTTCATTGATACAAATGTCGTTGTAACGTGTTTTCGCTAACGTATAATAGATTATCTCGTTTCGATTTACAAATTACGTTCGCAAGCCTTCCAGTCACACAATAAATAAATGACTTTCAAATCTGGTAGTTTCTGTTGCAAAACAATCTGTTGTTGCCATTTCCTTAAGGCTCGGCCTTTGTGAGAGGCCTTTGACATACCTTGAGGTCATACAACAGCCGCTACGCAAGACACAGCGTTTGTGCGTGTGACCCTTACTGTCTGCGCTTCCACACATTCCTCTAGTGTAACGGTTCTCACTCACAGCCGACCGTTCTGATTCCTGCTTATAACCTGTCCAAACAGACGACGAAGCATGAGAGCACCTAATCTTCTGGACTTTCGTGTAACTCCGGCCGCTTCTCTGGTACTTAAAGGCACTTCGAGACTCCACCTCATCAGAAGTGAGAAGAAGTATAAATTGTTCTTAAAGAAAGCACCAATCGAAATTCTCGTCTTGGAACTGAGATGCAGGCGGTGAAATACAGATTCAACACGGGTGGCAATCGTTTGGTGCGATTCAATTATAGGTGCGAGACGCCAGATATGCTGCAAGGGTCATTAGCGTCTTCGCACCTTGCTCGCGCCTTTAATTGCACAAATCGCTTGGCAGCCGAGGTAGGCGCACCACTAAAACTTCCCATCGCAGCAATTGTCGCGCGCGCGACGTCGCATTTCTTGCGCAAAAAATGAACGGGAAGTGTGCGGTAATACGCCATCAGGGTAAAACATGGTATTGGAAAAAGTCGACTCCGTGGCGGCTCCCGCATAGACTGGAAAAATGCGACCCCCTAAACTTCAGATTTTTTCACATTTGCAGTTATTGTAACTTAGCGATTTTTGCCCTTTTTCAGTTATTGTAATTTAGCAATTTTCTAAGTACCTATAAAATACTTTTTTGAATTAAATTAATTTTGAAAGTGATCCTTCAGCTTCGAATTTCAAATTTTATCGATTACTTCAGATAGTAGGGGTCGGTAGTCCAATAGGCAATCCATTTTCCACATATGCGCCTGTCGCACACTCTACAAGCTTTTTATAAGCAGTTGGAGTGATGGAGATGTCGTTTTCGTTTACTCGGCATGTCCAGGGTTCGATTCCCGTCTGGGCCAAATTTTTGCAAAATGGGGAAATGCATATGGGGCGGTCAAACACTAAATATCCATGTGTTCGAAAAAAAACCGTGTCGTGTATCTGCGTACTCGCACCAAATCTTGGATCTCATAACCATGTTAGGTGGTTTTTCACGATCACTTTCCCGTTTTTCGGTTACCCAAGTCTTTTACTCTTCGATGCACTGGTAAAAGACCCTTTTGCAAAATGGATTTTTTTTTTCAAATTTTGCATTTATAGGTTGGCATTACATGCGCGCCTAGAATGCGCAAAAATGAAATTGGCTGATGGAAAAACATTGACTAAGTTGTTCGGAAAATTCATAGTGCTCGGTGTTATTCTAGGGGAACCTGTATGATTGAACAGTAGAACGACAAAAGATTGGATGCAGAATGCCAATTTTTGGACCACCCTGTAGTGAAAGAGGTTGGTGCAGTACCCCTATTAAGAAGAGTAGAATAGTGTACTCATCATGGTCATAAGGAGTCGTTGACCTCTCTTTTTTTCGTTATCACACATTAAATCATACCCTAGAGCTACTGAGGATTTCTTTAGGTATCCTTCTCTTCGATGACTGAGTTGTTTACTAGCTTGAGAGCCTGTCATCATTTCCAGCGGCAATGTAACACCTACATGGCCATCTGTATAGGTCATCGATTAGTTGTGGCTAACAATATAAAAACTTATCTTACTGTTCAAATAACGGATGATTTTTTCTCTTTTCGTAATCGCGATGCTACAACTTATTTTAAGCAAATGATTGGGAAGATGAAATTTAAACATAGATTTTTGAAGTTTTAAGAATTTCAGCTTCACCACTATTTGATACACACTACACAAGTTTACTTCAAGCTGATGTAAACGTGTCACACCGCTTTCACCTTGCAAACAATTCCATATCTTCCTTCCTCTAGCGCATAAAGACACCACAATGCGTCGCGCGCGACCATTCGTTCGAGTTATCGCGGCGGCTGGCTGTCTTNTGACAGGTATTCACTACGAGTCATTACATTTTAGCCATAAATCCCGAAATTCCACTTTCAAACTAACCCGGAACGAAATAAAACCTTAACTCCTTTGTACAAAGTAGACTACTATGCATCCGATGCGAGTTGGGCGTGGCAACCATTGCATGGGATGCGCGGTGCAGCTGCCAGCTGTCACGACTTATCGTTCTTCCGGACCGCCACCCCTCCGTAGCAGGGCGTGTGCGGGTCCCGTCACGAAACCCTCGTGCATGGCATACATACTGTAGGCAAAACTACACACTCTGCGCAAGGCCACTCACCACATGCCAGGTCAGTACCGTCAGCTGGTGCGGCGGACCTTGCAAAGCGCGAGGGAGCTGAGCGAGTTCACGACGGCAATTCCAGCTTCTCTGCAAGGAGGACATCATTGTACAGTGGGCGTCGATGGTGGTGACCCACTCACGACCTCTAAAAGCACGCCGCGCGGCCGCGCCGCTCACGATGAAATCTTCGCTGCAATGGCGAATCTGCGTTTTCTCGGTAGTTGTTCAACACGTTTGATGTTAACTAATGGGAGAACTAATTGACTATGAAGAACTCCCCATAGTTTGTTGTCCTGGAGGGGATCACTGCTCGAACGTCGTGCTTGCGCCGCCTGCCTTTCGAGGCCGCAGAGGGGTCACAGCCATCGACGTCCCCTGTGTGTGTTCGTACCACACTTGATGTGTTGAATGGATTCAACACATCAAGTGTGGTACGAACACACACAGGGGACGTCGATGGCTGTGACCCCTCTGCGGCCTCGAAAGGCAGGCGGCGCAAGCACGACGTTCGAGCAGTGATCCCCTCCAGGACAACAAACTATGGGGAGTTCTTCATAGTCAATTAGTTCTCCCATTAGTTAACATCAAACGTGTTGAACAACTACCGAGAAAACGCAGATTCGCCATTGCAGCGAAGATTTCATCGTGAGCGGCGCGGCCGCGCGGCGTGCTTTTAGAGGTCGTGAGTGGGTCACCACCATCGACGCCCACTGTACAATGATGTCCTCCTTGCAGAGAAGCTGGAATTGCCGTCGTGAACTCGCTCAGCTCCCTCGCGCTTTGCAAGGTCCGCCGCACCAGCTGACGGTACTGACCTGGCATGTGGTGAGTGGCCTTGCGCAGAGTGTGTAGTTTTGCCTACAGTATGTATGCCATGCACGAGGGTTTCGTGACGGGACCCGCACACGCCCTGCTACGGAGGGGTGGCGGTCCGGAAGAACGATAAGTCGTGACAGCTGGCAGCTGCACCGCGCATCCCATGCAATGGTTGCCACGCCCAACTCGCATCGGATGCATAGTAGTCTACTTTGTACAAAGGAGTTAAGGTTTTATTTCGTTCCGGGTTAGTTTGAAAGTGGAATTTCGGGATTTATGGCTAAAATGTAATGACTCGTAGTGAATACCTGTCACATTTCAATGAAGATTGAGCTTTCCCTGCCTTCAACCTGCTGGATTTTGTTGGCTTAGATTATAACCATCTTCAGGAAAGGAAGCTAACTGACCCTCATATAACTGTAATGTCTGTGAATCTCTGTTACCCAACTAAGGGCGGGGCTACAGTTGCATGGGATATTGACACATGGGTTCACTGCAGTCAACTATTGCCAGCTATCGTTCTTCCTGGCATACACCCGCTACGGAGCACTCGTCCGCGCTTTCGACACACGGAAAACAGCGCCTCCATTTCTTCCGCGTTTCGCGTCTTTTTACGCAATTCCATCACTGTCTATAAGCGTCCTTCAGAACCTTGAAATTCGGAGGAATCTCCAACCCAAGAATTTCCGTGAGTGCTGCCCTCAAAGTATGAATTGGTACGTATCTTTCGATGATGTTTTTCTCTAACATTTTGGATGTTTTTGAACTGGCGAAGTCTGGATGCACTTGAACCGGTGAAACAAGGGCGGTCAACTGCAGGCGCTAATAATCGCCGCGACGCTGGTGCGGACAGGTGCCCCATCAAGGATGTCTTCTGTGCTTTCTTCGAAGGAGTTTGAAGCTGAGAATTGGAAGGTCAATGAGCCGATTCGGAAGACGGCTCGAAATGAACAATTAATCGCTTTATTGGAGAATGTTGCTTGTGATATTATGATATTAATGTGATTTCTTCTTATGACCGGTGTCACTGAAAAGGATATTAAGTAAATCCTTGTAAAAGCTGTAGCTAAAAAAGAAACAAGAGAATTTTTATCAAATTTCAAATAAGGCAAAGGATAAATGAGAATAGCCACAGTAGTTGATTGTTACTAATCTATCTGCTTTGAACTCTCAAATCGCAAAATCAACTATTCCAACGAAGCGCTGTCTGCGGAGGAGAAGGTGGGGATTTGGGGGATGGGCGGTTTGTTTTGCAATCGAAATCGCACATAATATTCCGAACGTAATACCATTTTTCTATGGTTACGGTAAGGACACGGTGCTCCAAGGGATTGTTCAAATTACGCTTGAGAGTGTCAGGTACTTGGTGAACAAGCTGACTACGAACTTTGTTTGCATACCAAGAAGATTTCCCTGCTTGAATTCACTTTTCATTACAATTCCTAGCACCACACCTAGAGAAAAAAAGGCTAGCGCTAGGGTATGATGTGCTTAGGAACATAGGTGGCTCCCATTCTGACTGTCATTTGACAACATTTTCGAAACAAGGCTATTCCTTATGCGGATGATTCAGAAGTTCTATGGAAGCTCAGAATTCTGAAATTTACTGCCAATGTTATTTGACAGGATTAGAACTACTCGTACCTGTCTTTTGCTCTTTCCGCCCTTGATCTTCAATTTTAAATTAGTATATCTTCGTGACTTTTTTGTTCGTTGGGACAACACCGGTCTCTCAGTTTTTGATCTATTTTCTTCTTAAAATAACGCCGTTTTGGAGGTTTCAAACAAAATTGTTTGTGCACTTACTTGACCCGCTCCTCTTCGTTGCTTCACTTGATCGCGACTTTTCACCTGATGAGGTTCTTTCATCAGATCCACTCTTTCGCCCTTGCCCCAGTGATGCCCTTTCGAGTGAATTTACGGTTCTAGAATCCACTGCCTTCTTTTTTTCTGACCTTGATCGTTGTCTGATGGATGACTGCAATGTTCCAATCATAGTAAGTTAAGATACACACGAATAGTTATACACAAATAGCAAATTACTGGTTAATTAAGTATTCCCTTAATGTTGAGTATTACTTGGCAAATTGGGCAGGGGAGTCTGTCCCCTGGTATAGCCTGTAGTAATCGAAAGACCACCTGACATAAGGTTGCAGTAATTCCTGCGAAACAAGCCGAAACTTTTCAGAAGATCAGAAGCAAGGATTCTTCCAATACTTTATTCCTCAGAAATTGAAACAGGTTTCAAAGAAAAAAAGGGGGGGGGTACAGGAAAATACAAAAGAATGGAGGAGTCGAAAAGTTGGACTAAGAGCCGCCCACGCAGCAATGGAATCCAAGAAACCGTCAGGACCCAAAGTGGCATCCTTGAATATCCTTTCGGCTTCCTCCAGTCGTGTTCCAATCCAGTAGGTGGTGCCAGAACCAAATATGAATTCTGGAGATTTCTCGCATGACCTAATCCTGCACTGACGACGGGGATTGTCGTATGAAGAAATTTTTGTCAAGCTGGGATATTTCGGAAGACTGTCAATTGAGGAAAGATTTGGGCAGCGTAAATTGAGCGACCAAAGGCGTTATATATACTGCTGGAGATGGATAGCACTGCCTGAGTCCGTCATACCCAGAATGTCATTCAATGAATTATACTCAGCAACAGAGAACCAAAGGAGGTTTGCAACTGAGGGACCCATATAGCTTCAAAAATAGCTGCAATGTGTTCACATCGCCTGTTACCTCTCTAAACTCTGCGCAAAATATCGTTCTCCACCTCAACAGAAATGGTACTAAATATCGCTAAAATTTTATAATAGTTTACGCTAATTTAGTTTTTCAGCTTGAAGCCTCAGTGAAAAAATTTCCGCAAAAGCTGTGAAACAAATCTTCTCATCACCATAAATAGGAGGGTGATAGGAGGCCGATCATGGATTGCTGTTATAAGCTTGAAGCTGGAAGCTCGTCAATGAGGGATTGCGGGAGAAGAGAAGCCCAAGAATTCGGAGATTTTGAAAAAAAAATTGGCAATTGAGTGTTTACAGCTGATCGTGAGATTGAAAAACCGACTACAATGTCTCGGCCACGCGCTTCTTTTCACTTCAATCTCAGACACACGACCGCCCCTTGCGATGCACTATAATAGCCACCGCCCCGAAAGCAGCACAATGAAAATGTTGCAAACACCAGCTACCGCCCTTTCGTTGCAGTATAGCCAATAACGCCCCGACAGCAGCAGGATAGATAAGCACCGCCCCGACAGCAGCAGGAGCTATGCCTCCGCTCCGACAGCAGCAGAATAGATGAGCTTGTCCCTCTACCACAGCAAATACTAAAGTGTTACCAGAGGAAAAAGCACCGAACGGTGACCAAAAACTACCCTTTTGCTCCAGAGGAGAATAGTACCTATCGCTGCTGCTGACGATGCATTAGACATTGCCTTATTGGCAATGGTTACCTCTCCGAAATCGTATCGAATAACTCACACATATGTTGGATTGGAGCGGCATGTCACCTGCGCTTCAACCTCAAAAATGAGCGGTCTTCGGGTGGCGTCTTACTTGTGCTTGGGCTGTTATCCACTCGCTATTCGATGCTGTTAGATTGCTTTCTCGCTCGTGATTAGCAATCGAATAGCAATTGAATAGCAGACGAATGGCAGCAATGGCAGCGCAACACCAGTCACTCGGCAAGTAAAACGACACTCAAAGTCCGCCCATTTTTTGAGACTAGAGTGCTGGTGTCATGTCGCTCCAATCTAACGAAAGTCTGACAACATAAAATATACACAATAAATCTCACAGAAGGACCTGGTACAGACATTTAATGACAGTCCGGGGGGGTCACTTGCTCCGACCGTACCCAGGAGAGCTACATGGTGAAGATGCAACAAAAGGGAAATAGGAGGCGAAGTAAATTACGTGCAAATCTGTTTGTAATTAAATCGAGGTACAACTTGTGAATTAATGCGTATTCGTTACCCAATAGTCAAGCTCTATTCAACTGGGAGTCAGAATCTCTCAAATGACTTTTACTTCCACTACAGTTGCCATTTGAATGGGTTTGACTCGCTCGTTAGAGCACTAGTGTAGTATGGGAATAGCTACGCATTCCAAAATACAAAGGATTTTGATGTACAGAACACCGGGTAAGGTAGGAGAAAATGTTCTCCCGTCATTAAGTTTCTGCAGGAGCTGATTTATGGAAAAAAAAAACCAAATAGATAACGAGCAACTTCCTCAGAAATTTTGGGGACTAATTTTTGATTAGAGCATCACATTAGTAAGAAGTGACGTTGAAGCATTTTGCCAATTACATTTCTAGTGTTTTGCCAACTCTATTCCAGGAAGTGCTCGGGGAATAAATACAAGAGTTTGCTTTTCATCGTCATTATTACCTTTGTTGGCTGAATTCGGGATGGTTCAATTTTTCCGTAACCAGTATCTATCACCATATACATACAGCCGTTCGAAGCGAAAGGTTTCAACAGTCACGTTAATCACGTTAATGTCACGTTAATGTCAACTGTAACGACGAACTGTGTTCGTTTTAGTGGGTGAGAAGCTCTTTTTGCATGACCAGGCTATCATGCCATGAGTATGCACCAAAATGATCGGGTCGAAAGAATAGGGGATATCAGCACGGATGACCGAGTGGATAAAGCAGTGGGCTCTCAACCATTCAACTTCAGTGGAATATATGAGATGGGTTGGTTAGAATCTCGCGCGAGGCAAAAGAGGTTCGAATGGACGAAGACGATGGGAACCTTCATGATTTCTTCGCATTTTCTTATTGTATATATTCTATTCTTATTGTATGTATTCTCTGTGTATCCGTTGCCACTGGCGTCGCTTGAATGCTAGGGAGGTTAAGAACGGCTCATCTCGTTAACGCAGGCGTTAACGCCGAAAGCTCACATAAAGATATTCACGAGCCTTCACGACATCAACAGAAAAGAAACGGCTCATCTCCTGAATTTCCAATTTTTTCCAGAGAGCAAAGTGTGACACCAGTGACAGTGGATACACAGAGCAGTAGGCATTGTCCGCATGACGTCATCGCAGCAAATTCAGGCCTCGTAACCAACATATACCCCCGAAACACTATGAGCTGGGTTCGTCCGCTGCCATCCCGCTAGGAGCGGTGTACGTCCGCTGCCACACCGCCAGGAGCGGTACATGACCGCCCCTACCCCACCAAAAGCGTAGCATCATACCGCATTTGCCGGATGGGGTGACGGTCCTGGTGGTGTAGTGCAACGCAAAGGGCTGTGGAATGTCTGAGATATACGTATTTAATTACGTATAATTCTGAGAGAAGAAAACTACCGTCAGCAAAATATTGTTGGTGCACACAGACTGGAGTCTTCTGCACTTACCTTTCTCTTATCTACTATGTCGGTTAGCACTCTTCGGACTTCTGACCTCTTCCTTCCTTTTTCGTCCTCACGCGATGCATCCTTCTTCTTTGCTTCAATCTTCGACCCCCTTTTCATTTTGTCCTCCTTAGAGTCATCGCTCTTGTCCTGGGATGATTCTGCGCTTTTCTTCTTCAAGTCTTCGTCCGATTTTTGCGCAACACGATCATCATCACTTTTATCGCTAGGTTGTGCTTTCTGATCTCTGCGCCTTGTTGCCTCATCGCTTTTGGTATCACTAGATGCTTTTCGTGCATCCTCCATTTTATGTTCCTTGAATTTATGCTGGGGTTTTTCGGCTTTTTCCACTAGCCTATTCCATGGAGAATTCATGTCTTTCTGAAAATTCGAAAGCGTGTTGCGCACTTTGATAGGAACACGCCAACACGTCCATACCTTTTCTGGGACTACGGGTTTTTCCACCAATCGATTCCATGGTGATACGTTCTCTTTCTGAAATTGTCCATTGAAGAATAGTATGATTGATGCCCAAACTAGAACAGTAAATGTTTAACGTACATTGGAATCTTTCACAGGAAACTCAACTTTATCCTCTGAAAATAACAGACTGCATAGTATACCTAAAGCACCTATCTAGGTAAGCAGGTAGCCTTTCAAAACTCATTTCGCTGGCATTGAGCGCTAGATTCTAAGAAAGCTGCACCAGCTTGTCAGTGACTTCAAATATGTGTTATGCGAGAACTTCGCCAAGAAAACTGAAAAACTTTATTCCATTTCGTTTGGCTGCGATCGGTGCTACTGCCTTATTTTCGCTGCAGATGCTCCATTCTTGAATATCATACTCTATATATATTACAGGAATTATGTGACTTTGTGCGTTTGCAAACAAATTTGGTGGCCGCGAGTAGCGATTGAGGCCAGTGCTGCCGAAGGGATGAGCCGGCGTCCGCAAGAGGGGAAACGCCTGGAGAGGGGTCTAACAGTGTAGTTTGAGTGCGCCGGCCTCCAAAGTGGGGGGAGATGGGTCCGGCAATATGATAAGGGTGCGCCAGCGTCCAAAGTGGGTGGAGACGGGTTCCGTGATATGATAAGGATGCGCCGGCGTCCAAAGTGGCGGGATATGGGTCTACGGGTGGCGATCAGACGTGTGGAATCGCCTGGAAAATGAAGAAGTGCAGAAGCGGGGTCTAATCCTACACAAGGAGTGCCCCAGTATTCATTGCGGCTTTCTCTCCTACATGCTTCCCTTCCTTCCCTACATCTTCTTCCTCATCATTTCTTTTCCCACTCTCTGTCCTTTCCATTCGTGTCAAAATGGACCACCTCCCCCCTTCCTGCTTATATACACCAGGGGTGGTATGCACGAAAGTTCCGGCTCAGGAAGGCTTCCGCGCGAAGAACCGGAACGGAAATTCCGCTCCAGTAGGTTCCCGCGGCAAAGCCTTCCAGCAGGAACCTTCCTGCTTGACTGATCGGTACCTTACTGTTGTTTACTACGCGTGTTTTCGATGGATGAACGTGATATTATTTCATTTTGACTCGTGATTCAAAACATGTAATAAGCTAGGTGCGGTCGTCGAACAAGGAGATGAGGAACTGAACAAAGCTAGAAAAATCTGGATTTAGGGCAACCTACGCTAGATGCGTGCGCTAGCCGCGCGTCAGACGCAAGCATCTACTTGCTGAGGCTTTCCATGCAGAGCGATCAAGGCGGTTTTCAGTTTCAAACGTCATTTCCACTAATGCATAAATTCCGTGGTCTTACTTGATTTACCGGGGATTTTTTTTAAAAATCCCAAGTTATTGCGTTTCATATTTGATTGCCAGTATACTATTAGGTTGTCCCAAAAATAATGGCCGTTTTGGAGGTGCGCATTCCAAGGTGCGTAACTCCGTTCAAACTTGAGCTTTTCCTCTGAAATAAAAAGTATTACGAGCAGAATTTTCAGCAGATTTTTGCAGTACAGTAAAATTTGTAGGAGGAAGAAAGCTAAATCAGTGGAGTCAAGGAAGTGCGAAAGGTCAATTTTCAATACACATTGATTCACATGGATTTTTTAGAAGGAAAGCTGTTTTACTGCAGGTTTAAAAGGATATCTTATTAGGCAAAGGTGTGGCCAACACAATCCTACAAGGAGAGATTCAGAGCTTGACTAAGAAAAATTATGCGTGGTTGAGTATGAACCAAGTCCCAACCGCACATAATACAGATTGAAAATTCTTTTCAAAGTTATTTAGTTAGTTTTAGTTAAATTACATAGTTTATTAATTTAGTTTATTATTTAATTTAGGTAAATTTTAATTAATTAATAATTAATAATTTAGTAAATTAATCAATAATTAGTAAATTTCAATTAATTTAGTTAAATTCTCCATCACTTTCCTCTACTTAATCTGAATTTTCGTCGCCAGTTATGCTATTTTTCTATTTTTTCAGAACTTTACGCGTGTAATATTCTGTCGGGCAGAGTATTACACGGGCAGAATATTATATGCCGCACCGGCTCACCCACTGCGCCATGTTGGACCCGTCCCAGGCCAATATCGCCAATCTAAGCGCCGGCGCACACATAAAGCAAAGTTGGCACCGTCCCAGGCCGATTTCGCCAATCCGAGCGCCGGCGCGCCCACTGCGCCACGTGGGACCCGTCTCAGGCCGATTTCGGCAATCTGAGCGCCGGTGCCCACTTTACGCAATGATAGACCCGTCCCGGGCCAATATCGCCAATCTGAGCGCCGGCGCACCATCTACGCCACACTGGACCCGTCCCATGCTGATTTTGCGGATTTGAGCGCCGGCGCACCCACTGCGCCATGTTGGACCCGTCCCAGGCTGATATCGCCAATCTGAGCGCCGGCGAACCCATAAAGCAAAAATAAGGTCAAACGAAGGGAAAGGAGGACCTCCGGGTACTCCGTACCAGCTCATCTTAGTGCTGGTACGATCGGAAGCTCTCAGGAACCTTATCCGGAAGCTAGTTCCCGGCCCGGTACTTCCTAGCTACCGAAAATTCGTGAGCGGTGTCTCGGGAAGCTCTCAGGAAGCTGGCCGGTACCTGTGGAGCTTCCGGATGGAATGGCCGGAAGCCTACAGGAACCCGGTCGGAATGAATCCCGGAACATAGCAGATGTAAACAGACCGGTCACGATATCGCGTCCGAATTCCAGGAAGCTGCCGGGTACCTATCGGCCATTCCGGAACTTTCGTGCATACCACCCCAGTAGATCCTTATCATTTCAGTTACCACAACTGGGAGAATATATGCCATTCCAGTGGTCATTTGCGCTGTATCGGTTACATTCAAACCTTGATAGCCCACAGGGCCAACGGAGGAGAATCACTTTGCGGAGACGGGAGAAGGCCACCTCTAACGGATTTGAGCAATTTTCAGGAGATCGTTGGCTCCACACGGGTGAATATTGATTCGTATCTTCCAAAAGGTTCTCCAGGGTTTTTCATATAATGTAGAGTATGCGAGCGAAGCGAGCGTCAATAGAAGTCTGGAAATCCGGCGTCAGCCGGACGGACAGACTGGTAATACATAATCGAGACCTCTTTCAGACGCGGTCTTTTCGAACGTTTGGCGGGTTCGCTGTCCCACGATATTCCTGACTGTTGGCATGGAGAAACCAGAACTTTAGCAAATTCTGTAGGAGGGAGTCTACAGCCGCTAAGGTCAGCGATTGCAGTACAATGTGGGAACTGCCTTACAATTAGAGCTCCAGAACGAGTTCGAGAATGGGGACCAACCAAACATTTCACTCTATTTTAGAAGCCACTATTTATCTTTTCATTAGCAAGGTAGCTAGACAGCAGCTGCTTCCTTATCTCCATTCGAGCATTCGAAAAAAATCCATAAGTGCAATTTATACCAGACGCGACTAGTCGACGCATGCATCCATTTGCGAAAGATTTTCTGTGAAGACCGGTCAACGCGGCGTAAAATTCTCAATGAAAAGAACATGCGGCTGTCGCGAGGCCGTAAACGCGTGCGACTGAGCTGCGACTGCAATGCGACTGGTCCCTATTCTTCATCATAGAGACGCTCGCGCGTCAGTCGCACACATCCAGTATAAATTGCCCTATACTTAGCAGCCTTCCTGCAGTGGAATAAGCTGTTCTTCACAAGCATCGCAAATTTCTCAAGAATTAGTCATATGAAATTCACCTTCTGAGGGTAGTCCCACTGCTTCGCCACCCCACATTAGTGGAACGAACTCAGGACACGTCAGGAGAACATCCAACATGAACTGCTTAGACTGTAAACCACTGCTTAGGCACAGAGAGAGAAAATGAATGAGATGTAACCTACCTTCTCTTTATCCATGAGGAATTGTCGCATTTCAGTATCAACATGGAAGCTGTAGAAGTCTTGATGGTATACAATTTCTTCGTAGCAGTAATTCATAGCCCGATCAATAATGTCGACTATCTTTAAAAAAGACAATCCACATAAGGTGGTCAACTGAATCTGAACGTCTGCTTTATCTTTCGTCTAATTTATCGCTTCCTTCGCGAAATGGTAGCAGTCAAACGAAAAATAATCATGAGAGGACTCGAAAAAGGAGAGCGAGGAATGCTGGGCGCTTCTGTGCTCTCCCTGCCACCTAGGCCTGTGTAGGTGTAGTGGAGTTACCAACCTTTAATGGGAGTATCACCTCTTTCGGCATATGTAACTGGTTTTGAGCAATAAGGAATAAGCTTCTCCAACAAACACCTACCCGTTTGGTCGGGTAATTCAGCTCCTCCTTGAAAAACCGTTTCAGTACGGGCAGGTCATTGTCATTCACAGCGCTTTCCAATATGTTATTTCGACGCAGCTGTATCATTATCTGTAAAAGCATTTGGTGTTCTGATGAATACTTTGTATACATCTCCAATAACCTCACCTTTCTAGCTAATTGGAATTCACGAGACTGCTGGAGCTCTTCAACATCGACCTAGAATTCATTACAACCTTTATCACTGATAAAAAAGGTTTTCTAATGCCCGTTCAGGGACCATAGAGAGGTTTCTACTCAGAACAAAACATCTTTTTTCCACAGCGGCGACGATCAGCAATATGAATCTTAATAGGGAATCTCTGCGCTCGAATTGATCTACTTATTAGACTAAGGTTATGGCAGGGGAAACATGAAAGCTTTCTGGAATTGGGGAAGGAGCTCAAAGATGAACAACTGCAACGAATTTCTATCGGAAACACGTGATTTCCTCAAATATCTTTCCATTCGCAAGAGCTTTTTCAGAGTTTCCTCACGTTGCGCATCTGCACAATCTGAAGAATAAGGGGCTGGGGCAAGAACGCCGGGCGAAGCTCGCTCGGAATAGACCTATGTTGGAGTACGAAGCAGTACGTAGCATTCAATTGGGCTATTTGGCTCTCAAGCCGCAGTGCAATATCAATACCACGTAGTATTAGGTTTCCAAAAGAGAGTTCTCGTGGGAAATAAATATCCAAGCATAAAAGTACAATTCTTAGATGGAAAGACATACATGACTAAACTTCTCGACGTCTTCAGCCTTTTTCTCTGGCTGTGGTGTCTGAAAAAATAGCTATGGATCTATAATTGGTCATCTAGCGCAAAACAACCATGAAAGTACATAAAAACTACATACAGCGTGAAACATACATAGTCATATGGCACTGAGATCAGAATATCAGGGGCACATGATAAATTTCTTGAAAGAGGTGTGTTATAGCAGTACTGTTTGGCATTTAACTAGGTGGATAACCGCCTTCTGATCTAATGCTACAGCAAACAAAGGGGATAGCTGAATTTTCACTATCGCAGGACACTCCATACTGCCCATCCACGCCAATAAGCACTTTTCTTGAGATGACGTAGAGTTTAGTCGGAAACACCAATCTTGTCCTGGTAAGAAACTACCCTGACTTCCCTATGTTTTGCATTTCTCTTGCCCCCTACGCATTCTAGGGTTATATTGCACTGATTTTCAGATGCAATAGAGTGATATCCCAAATTTCAGTCTTGGTACCCCCTACGAATAGGCCACGAATACGGTAACTATACAGGGGACGTCTATGGCGGTGACGCGTCTGCGGCCTTGAAAAGCACGCGGCACGACCGCGCCGCTCACGCTAGAATCGTCGCCGCAGTGGCGTATCTGGGTTCCCTTGATAGTTTTTCATCACATTTGATGATAGCCAATAAGGGAACTAACTGATTATTAAGAAAACCCCATAATTTGGTGTCCCGGATAGGATTCTTGCTCGAGCGGCGCGGTCGCGTCGCGTTATATCCGAGGCCGCAGACGGGTCACTGCCTTTGACGCCCACTGTACGTGTTATATATTTGGAGGAGTGCATTCCATCTTAGAGACAAACTCAACCATGGGTCTTTTCCGGGCATCTACCAAAACAGTGCCCCATTGGTTAGGTTAAATCTGGTTCAGGAGTTGAGAAACCATACATTTTGGGATCTGCATATTGGTCCTATTGAGCGGTCAAGTAGTTGCCAGAATTCGTTCCTTGGTTTGATTAGGAAGCAGCATACGACAATGCTCCAATTTAAACTGGAATACTCTTCTGCCTGCCTTTGGCGTATTTTCGATCCACCCTGTACATACATAGGTGTATATCGCATCTTTCCAACTTTTTTTATTGTAAGCCAACGATCGTTTCCAGTACTGCCACCTTGAGCCAACATCTCTTGACAGCCAACATCTGCACGAACAGATGAAGGAAACGAACCTTCCACCTGAGTTTGTACTCTGTTTCTTTCGCTATTGCCGGTCGAGATGGGGCGTCACATTTTTCAAAAACCGTCACGCACTGTGCCTCTTCGCTACCGCTGAAATAAGGGCAATATGTTACTGTTGATTGGAGTCAGGGAAATCAAGACGCCGTTGTTCAGAACCGTTAAACGAGGACATTCAATGGTTTTTAAGGTTTTTGAAGTTCAAAACAGCTTTGAAAACTTACCAAACTTGTCTACTTCTATTTCGAAACAACGATCTGAGTCGATCTCTTGCAGTCAACTTTGACCACTTTTTCACTAAAATGAGATAGATTGCCTGTAAGCTGAACGGGACCAGCAATAGGAGCAGGATGCACCACGGTTTCACCAACATTTCTGCTTTTGTTGTGAAGCCATTGGTGAGGCTTCACTGGTGGAATGACTGCAAAAAATGAGACATGCACCTTCAATTTCTCCAGATATAAAAAGAACTTGTGATATATGTGATTATGATAGTGAGATTTCATATCCCTGAAATTTCAACACTATCCTGTATAATGAAAAACAACCATTATCTAACTTGAAGGGTCTGTGTAGTTCTACCCCTTTCGTGTTGTTTCTTTCTTCTCATATGCCGTTCCTCCACCTGCTGCGTTCGACCGCCCACGTGCTGCATTCATCCCTTCACAGGTTGCTATTCCTCTCCACCCACGAGCTACTGTTCGTGAGCCCATAGGCTGCTTTCGTCACCTACAGTCGCTATCTTGAAAATTTGCATCACTATATCCGGCTCGACCAGTCCACGAAAAGAGCTGGGATAAAGAAGTTCTGTACCAGCGCAAAGTGCTGTGATAACGGAAGAGAAGAAGAACATACGAGGGCGGGTTGAAAAGTTTCCGGAATGACAATAAAAACGAAAGAAATCACATGCACTCAATAGTTCATATTTTTGCCCATTCCCATGGGAGCCCAACGCATTTGGTCCGATCTCTTCCATGCCATCCGTTCTTTCCCTACAATCCCTTTCTGTGAAGCAGACAAAGTAACCGTCTACAGCTAAAATTCGCTCGTCGCATAACCATAATCTTTCTTTAGACAGAGGAAATTTGATTTCCATGGACGAGCAGGAGTACGATGAAGTCAATAAAGAAAGATAAACTGACAGGGAGAAGTTGTGAACTTGATACTCACAGGTTTCCGCCGAGGCATCAGTATTTTTAAAACGGTCATACTGTCATGCAGATGCAAAGGTGTTTTACTTGAGCAGAGAAGGGCACTTCGCTAGAGTTCCCACTTCAAATTCTTTCAAGAATCTTGGTCGATATGACAAAATAACACCTTCTCCGATATTTAGCGAAATTCCCTCGGCGGGAGCGAAAACAGGTACCACCACCACTGCACGGCAATAAATGGACCTTTCCTCCTTCGGACTCTATTTTGTGGTCTCATTCGAAGTTTCGAACATTGTCATATATCCAGAGCGTAGTACTAAATCTAGGCTTCATTTTCAGCTATGGCTTCCTTTTCCAGTCCAAGGTAAGTGTTCAAAACAGGAGGCAAAGTTTCTCGTTGGAATATGTTCCTTTTAGGATTGTGGAAATGCGGCACCGCCTTTTCAAAAAGTTTTCTAGACTTATTATCTCTTGTGAAATAAAAACTTATTGTACATAAGGGATGACCAGAAGCTTCTCGATTTCGTACAGCTTTGATTGCAACTCGCAAAGACGACGTCAGGCATTTAATATATAATTTTTGGAACAGTGGCCTTTTTTCAACGTTCTGCGCTTGGTTCACTTTCTGTTCGCGTGTAGCTACGCTCTATTTTCCAAACTTAAAAACTAAGTTTGGGAAATGAAGAGGATGGTGTGATGTCACCGGCATGCTAATGCGATTTGATTTCCTTTCCGTTTTTCCGTCCAAATAAAACGATATTTTGACCGCCTGAACTCCGTCTCTATCGATAGCTGAGTGCATTCCAAGTTGCTTGGATTAAACTGCCTGTCAGAAACGGACTCTTTGTCAGATCGACTTGACATTCTTAGTGGTTTCATATGAGGGATTTATCAATACAATGCCATAAAAATGTTCGGAAAACAGCAACTATATTATGGTGATTCCGGAAATTTTTCAACCCTCCCTCGTATATTGGAATTAAACTAGTAATAATTGTTAAGCCAGCGAACAGTAGGGAACAAACTGTTCAATGCGACAAATCACAACAAAATAGAAGCTTAACACAGATATTACACAAGTATAACAAGAACCGGGTCCGGGGAGCTGAGGCGACGGTACCATGATTCAGAATAGTTTCACCGGCGACAAGTTCGAGAAACAGGTCCTGCCACGAAGGCGCTTAAAATGCAACTCATCAGGTAAGTGGAATAATTCAATTCCGGCAAGGCCATACAGGCGTTGCCCTCAGCACCAAAAAAGGCAAGTAAGAGGTACGTTGATCCGTTGGTTTAATGATTCCTGCTTACATAACATCCAGAACCCCGCGCGTTCTGGACTACTACTCTAAGGCGCCCTGCTCTTTGGCGGAGATGACCTCGGTCGATCCATGCGATGAACCACAAAACTGGAAAATGCGAATCTTTACATGCTTCTTTATACTGACTGTGGATAAACTCTACAATTGTCTGAGAAGACAATAACCTATAATTGGTTGTGCTTTCTTAACAGACAAGAGAGTAAGGAGGTGAACTTTGTGAACATGCCTCAACCAATCCTCAATAATGAAACGTGACTGTCCTCGAATAGTCATCAAAATGAACAATATGAGACAGAACAGTACGATTTTTCTATAAAGTATATTCTATAAAGTACTTCTTTTGCTAATTGCTCCGCTCCTTATTTTTAACTCTTCTCTGTTGTTGAAGAAACACCCACGCAAAAGCGTCCGCCACCCATTTCCCAAGATCTCAAACGGTGGACCGCGGCTCATTCTCGATCCGCTTTGATCCCTTAGTCTCCGATCTCGCTAACATCTCAACGTAAATATTTGCCGCTTTAATGTCTCGCCGGGATAACACGAGCTCTGACCAACACACGAGCCGAAATTCCTTGAGAAAATAGCTAACCTGGCGGCTGCATAGCGCTGAATTGTAAACAATAGAGGTGTCTTCAGCTAATTTTGATTCGTAACTATCTGAATCAATACTTGGCAACTCCTGCATGTTCTCTCTGTAAATGTGGAGAGTTGTCACCCCAAAATCTGTGGGTGTTACTGTCCTGAATAGAGTGGGAAAAGGCAAGCAAAACTCCTAAACACCTGGCTAATTTTACTAGTAAATAAATCGCAGCAGTCTGTACACTAGCTAAGGACCTGGAGTATTGTTATAGATGTGTAACACGGAAACGTCGCCCTTCCTCTAATCGCTTTTAGAATACATTGTTGTGATTTATAAATAGCCGTTTAAGCGCTTATGGTAACATGCTCCGCCCCTAACGGCTGTACCAATCAGAGGAGCTTTATTGAAGCTCGTCGCGGGCTTCTCACGGTCTTCCATGGCTTGTTTCGCTTTTCTCATTCGCTTTGCTGAATTGTATATGCAATACCCCCTGAGAAACTCAAAATATGTAGGTGGGATCAGCCAATGAGCTCACGTTTAGGGTAAAAAAGCTAGTGTCAGCGCCCTTGTACTCCACTTATCCTTATAGAATAACAGACTGGAAACAACAGCACTTACAATGTTGCAATTAACGTCCCATGCGGAAGGTTTCATCTCCTTTCACAATGGCAAAAGTCACTTTGGCCTTTTATCTTTCGACATGCGTGATAGATCAAAATCTCCAATTTTTTCTGATTATTTAAAACCAGTCCATATGCATGCTCTGTTTTGTAAAAAAGCGGAATAGCGTTAATTTCTATACTCTGAAGTAGCGATCTGTTATGCATAGAGGTACTGCCTTAGGCCCAGGAAGCCACAGATGAAAGGAGCTAGAGCTGCTTTGATGTCCCACGATTGAATGCGACAGGACCGGATGGATAAAAAAAGTCTTTCTAACTGGATGCACATCCAAATTGCAACACATACTTTATAAATCACTCGAGCAAATCTCCATCAGTACCATCCTGTCCCGAGGCGAATGATTTCTATCCACCTGTTTAGGAATCTATGGATCGAGTTCAAGGTTAAGGACGGAAGCTGAAATCACTTTGTACGCAAGCGAACCTTAACTTTAGTTTTACCTAAATTTTTTGTCTTATTGATAACAAAATATACCACTGCTTGCAAGTTCGAGAAGAGCGACAGCGTTTACTACTTTATCCATAACCTACATAGGTCATATGACAAGCCAGCCGAAATTTGAATTTATTTTACTTTAGACTTGGGATTGCAAGAAAACCCTGGGGGCCGATACAGATGAACGCCAGGCTTACGCATGCGTTTACAATAGGTGCATGCTAAGCTTACAGTTTGTGAACAAGGTAATAAATTAACCAAGAGCCTGACTGTTTGTAAGCTCTTCATCAACGGTTTTGTACAGATGACAGTATGTAGTAACTGGAGAATCTTGGATTAGAAAACTTTCGGTTAGTTCTGGGGATTTTTCTTCTTTTCCGCAGATGAAAATGTCTATTACAGAATGAGATCTCATATCCGATTATGGATATAACCAGGATCAGATTCCGCTAGTATAGTGGAAGAGGTGAATTTTTAAATTTTCTGGGAAACCTAAAAATTTTAATACTTGAGGACGTATGATTTAGGAAATAGCAAATAAAACAAGAATCCCCTGCTTTCATGGTTTTTCTTGCAAAAAATTGATAGATATTGTTGAGTCAGCGAACAGAAGGAAGACGTGTGGAAGATTTATTAGCCGCAAGAATGGAACATACTCCGGAATAGAGGGTTTAAATAGGAGTAAGAGTGATAAGTGAAGGATATGAGCCTGATTGATTAGATAAGTTGTACAGATCAAAACACACTGGTGGCTCATTCCCTAACAGATATTTCAGATAGACAGCTCGAAGGATGCATGTGATGCATTGAAAAGTCGCGAATAAGGAACCAAGCCATGTGCTTAGGAACGTCACCACGAACTATCCCTTGGAGGGAGTTGGGAAAAGCACTTGTAGGACATGATGTCGACGAATTCCGGAAGCAGCGAACTTGTCCAGTGAAACGCAGACTCATTCTCGTTCCACACTGGACGTGGAAACACGTTTAAGAATCCTATCATATTGTTCTCCAGTGTCGTTTTTGCCGCGGTCCAAATCGTCGGCGAAGTCCAAATCTGTCGTTGATTGTTGAGTGTGAGTGTGTGTGTGCGCGGTTTTTTATGCTGACGAAATCCTGTCCGTCGGTTGCGGCGGCGACACGTCGCCGTCGGCGACTCGAGCCGAGACAAGAAGCAGGAGGAGGTGAGGTGAACGAGGAGATGCGGAGAGGAGGACGACGATGAGGAGGAGGAGGTGGTGGGCTGCACCGGATCTGTGACGGTCGCCCTCCCGGATTAGTTCGGCTATCGTCAAGACCCAGTTGCTACGTGTGTGAAATCATGAATAATCGAGATTTTTTACCGCACCTGGTTCTGCCACTTGATCGTCACCAAGTGATTCTCGCCAGGACATCTTCAACAAAACGCCTCAGTCCCGACAATTCCTTCCACTTCGAGGAAAATCTTCGACCATAGTCACTGGACTCCCTCCTTACTGCCTGTCTTCCATCAATATTTATTCAAACTGCTTCCAGAAAATTTTCTCAAGTTCCCGTGGAGGAAACTGGACTAGACCCATTCATCACAGAATGTTTAGAATTTCTCATTTTCAGCACCTGAAAGTGTAAGATCGCAGTACAGTAATTAACTTCAATCCGGAGCAGTAGTGCAGCAACAGCTCTTTTGACTCCGTTTGGAGTAGGCGACAATCCTAGTTCCCATTGCAGAGCTTTCCATTGAAACGGTGTTCCGTATTACTAAAATATCGGCACATCCAAGTCATCGAAAATGAAAATTATTATACTCTACAAATTCACCACATAAGCAGGGCAGTGGTTCTCAAAACCTGAACCCTAACTTCTATCCACATGATTTTCTTCTCTGAATGCCGCTTTAACTAGAAAAGTTTAAAACGTTGTCCAATCCGTCTAAACTTCCATTGCCTGTGCATTAGCACCTTTCTTTTTCATTCTTACCCTCTTCCAGGTGTCTTTTCCATTTTATTCCCTCTAATGGTGAGAAAGTAAGCGCTGTCAATTCAGTGGAAATTACGTAGAGTACCTACCAAGCGAACTTATTCCTTCTTTTTAGTTCCTTTTTTTTTGAAATTATGAGGCGAGGAGATAAAAGATGAGGCAGTGTCGAATAAGAAGACAATAGCGAGGAAATTGTACTAGAGCCGGTAATCCTGGTTCCCTTTACAAATCTTTTCACTGAGTAGAAAAAAACCATGCTATGATTACTTCTTTTCCCACCAGTTTCCAAGAAATGGGTAAGATCTCTCCAAAAGAATTACAAGGCTCTCTTCAGATTTTTCTTACAGCAAATACCTTTCCTTGAATTTCAAACAGAATACATATTTCCTCTGAACTATATACATATGCCTGCAACGTAAAAGCCTTAATAGTTCCAACTTATAGGAGCTGCCTTGATAGAAGAACAAGTTTCCCTGAAAGTTACTTTTTTCTCAAGGATTTTCCATGGACATTTCCCAGATTCAATTTTTTCAACCCTTCCCGCATTTTCCTCTGAGTAAGAACAGTAAATAACTGTATCAAAAAGAGATCACTAATTTTGGTGCCATATTTTTTCCACCCTTTTTTCTATCCCCTTCCCCTTCTTTGGAGCGGCTATTTTTTCCCGTTTCCACAGATTTTTTTCGTAATGCAAAGCTGATTTCCATTGCGATTTTTTGATTGTTTGCACAATCACCTTAACTCATTGTTTGTCCACTTTTGTAGTGTTCCGATGTTTTTCTCGGATTAAAAAGCTGTTCGTGTGTACCTAATCCTATAGACGGCTTTAGCACCCGAGATTGAAGGCATTAGTAGTGTTTATGTGAGTTCTAAGAAGGTCCTCGAGGAATTTTTTCATTGATTTGATAAGGCTTAGCGATTCTGGAGTAACCTCTTTTTCGAGGAATTGCCAGGGTGCCAAGTTCCCATAAGGAAAGTGTCGGAACCAATAGAGCGGTTGGTCGTCATGTTTGTTTAGCGCTTAGCATGTGAACGGATCTGTTATACAGGGGGGGG
>JARK01001342.1:189721-209374 GCA_000688135.1 Ancylostoma ceylanicum | reverse complement strand
CCCATTCCCCCCCCCCCCCCCCGCCCCCGACCCTAGCGCATAGATCACAACACTGATTTTGCTCAGAACTTGTAATATTCCAGGTTTTTAACCCGGAAAAGTCGCAAAACTGCGTGGCGTTCGTCATCACTCGCTCGTGACCTAATTGGAGTCCTGTTTTTCGGTTGACAAATCGCCTTATCACATGGCGGAAATCGAGAGAATTAAGCCATCTCCATAAGATCTTAATAGCGCCTAGTTACGTGCGATGACGTTGGAACGTGCTGAGAATTGAAAACATCGCAAGAACTTACGAAATCCAAGGTTACCAATGAAGCATTTGCTCGTTTTAGGACTCAAGCCACTGCACAGACGGCCCGTACCATCTCGCGGTCGTCGTCGATGGCCGGCGGTCTGCTGGTGTACGATCCACGAACGATGTCGTTGGTGGATCCACGTCTGACGGCTGAGGTGCAGATGCCGGACTACTCCGTTCCAGTATGGTATCCGGTGCCAACTCCACAACCACCCCCTATCTACATACCGCTCGGCCCACCAGTCCTGCCGCTGCCACCGAAGATGCTGAAACCGCCGAAGCAGCAGTCAATCTGCGCCGAAATGTGCTGTGGCGGTGTGGCACAGATGCTGTGGACGTTGATATGTATTGTTTTGCTAGGAGTTGTTGGTGTACTCATTACGGCTTTACTATATTTGTGAAATTTCGCTATTATTATTATTATGATTAAATATATGTATGTATTTATTGCTTGAAATTCCAAAGTCAAAAAGCACTGAAATTTTGCTGTAAAACCCATGAGCTAACCAAACAATCAGGGTTAGGATTCACGAATGCAAAACCAAGCGAGACCAGGTTAGCAAACCTACTTTTGCATCCTGCGTCTCTCATCGTTACGTAGTCTATGAGATAAGCAATCACACTAGCGATCGTTGGTTTGCATGGTTAGCGTTTCATGAATCCCAGCCCAGATATACGGAGTATGAATAACCCTGGGAGTCCAGGAAAACTGATCCATGGTTTACGACCTCGTCGTAAAGAAATGGCTTCATGATTCAAAAGGCTGGAACTTTTGGGTTTAATTATGTGGGATGGTTAAATACTCACCTACTTTTGCTGGAAAAAATTGTCCAGCTCAGGGAAACTGCAATCAGCTACTTGTGAATCTTCATGATTCGAACTGGATAACAACACCCATGAGTACGATTGTTATAACTTTTGTATGACTTATGGCTTCTAGCTGACGATTCCTAGGGTG
This sequence comes from Ancylostoma ceylanicum, assembly GCA_000688135.1. Lineage (NCBI taxonomy): Eukaryota > Metazoa > Nematoda > Chromadorea > Rhabditida > Ancylostomatidae > Ancylostoma > Ancylostoma ceylanicum. Next base: position 208,121 of record JARK01001342.1, on the reverse strand, counting down.
TTCACTGACGAGATTCACTACCTAAGCGGAAGTTCACTTTTCGGATACACTTCCGGGATGCACGTGGCGCTCAACTAGTTTTACAGGATACAGGTAAAATCCACATTAATTCTAAATAACCATGTCAGGCTCTGGAAAAATAAAACCTAATGAATTTTCCCTTCGATATCGTGAGTAGTTGCCATGTTGCACCAGCCCGTTAGTGTAGCATTTAGACAAAACGATGCGCCAGCTTACGCAGGCTTGGTCGCTTGCACAATAATTAGGGTGGTGGTACCCACGAATTTTTTTGCTCGTCCGTTCAGAAACAGCTGCGTGACAAGAAGTACGCTGCTGGGCTGTGATTGGTCGATTCATGTGAGCATCGCAGCTGCAGCCTTCGAAGGCACGTGCAGCGCTGAGGAGAAACAAACAACCTTTCTAAGCTCGGATGGGACAGGTGAATGCTCTTGGAGCCGACAATCTTCAGGAAGGTGGCCACCGATCGCAATCAGTGAGTAGAATTTGAAGAACCAACCCGGATTTCAGAAGCGATGCGGTCGCGTTGCGGCGTACGTCTTGACAGCCTCACTTCAGAAAGATGGAAAACAGAAACAGAGTATGTCCGCACGGAAAAGAAGGCGATTGCGCAAAGATAGGGGTAATATATCAGATTGAATGCTTAGATTGTAACGCGCTGTATATAGGGGAAACAGGTAGAGCGCTCAACGTACGCGTTAGGGAGCATTTAGCGAGTAAGAGGCGAAGAAGTTTAATATCACCGCTTGGCAGGCACAGGAACGAAGCGCATGATGGAAAAGACTTCAATGTCAAATGCACGATCTTGACATGTGAGGCTGAGATCTCGGCGAGAAAAGCGCTCGAGGCGTTCTGGATCACTGTAAAGAATCCGGAAATGAACAACAAGAACGAGTGTTTGTCGATAACAAGTGACTTTTTGCCGTTCGTATCGTTATGCGAGCTATAGACTGTAGATAACACCGATCGCGGACAGTGTGGCATTTCTCACTTGTCCGCAACGACAGTCAAGATTGGTGCGGACTGTTCCGCAATAACGGTGGATTCAGAGTGGGTTTATCTTTTGTCCTGGGTGCTTTCCTTGGTAGCAAGTTTGGGAGTAGGTTGAAACCTAGCAGAGTAGGAATAGACCTTTGGCGGTCTGGAACACAGATAAGAACTATGAACCACTTTTAGGCCTCCGAAGATGACGATTAGGTCGAAACGTCAGGCTAAAAATAAATCTGTCCACCTAACAAACCTGTTCGGCACAACAAGAATAATAATATAGAAGATTAAAACACAATGCCCAGGTTTAAAGAAGAAAGAACTTGGAAATTGATAAAACAGAAACATTTCCCGTGGATTTCGTTCGGGTTCCCACCACTGGATACGAGATCTACGCCCCAAAAATCCTGTAGCAAGCCAAACATTAATCCTAATGACTTTTGCGAGTATCACCTTCGCACGAGTGTGCGTGTCCAACTTGATGCGCCTTGTGTGCTCAACCGGTTGAGCAAACGGTAACGGAAGTGTTGGCGAGATTATAAGGTGACCGAAAATTACCCAGGTAAAAAAATCACAGACTACGAATCAAAATTCTGCGCAGAGCCGACTCTTTCATTATGCTTTCTCGAAAAATCGGTTACTTCTTTAGCTCTAACTAGTTTCAGCTTAGTCCAAGTTGGTTGTGCAACGGTTTCACTGGAGGTAACCCTATGGGTAGCAGCGGAAATGATCAAGGGATTCCCAGATTCAGTATTAAAACTGTGCCAAATTTCACAACAAACATGGTTAACGTATGTACCGTGGATCTTCCTATTCTTGGGCTGGGATTCATGAAACGCTGACCATGAAAACCAACGATGATTAGCGTGATTGCCTATCCCATAGACTACGCAACGGTGAGAGAAGCAGGACGCAAAAATTGGTTTGCTGACCTGGTTTCGCTTGGCTTTACGTTCATGAATCATAGCCCTGATGTGTGAACTATACTGTTCGCTTGTGCCACGTAAACCAAGAGCACATAGATCATTCTGACCAAGTGAAGGCTAGCCCAGCAATGACTGTTATAACACGTGGCCTTCATTATCTTTATGATAAGAAAATGCTGACCAAAACAGTCATCATTTTTTCCACCTAATGCATTGTTGGTTTTTGGTGCTTCTCGATAGTGGGCTATTTTATGTGAACACAAGTACATTACTGCTCCTAATCTTTGCAAAAAGGACGCGCCCGACGCGTTTTTGCGTCGCAAGCGTCGCACGCGCATAACTCGCTCCAGAATAGAGCTTTTGCGATTCTGAAGACAGATTCTTATTCAGCGCATTGTGGCGAAGCTATACATGCCCCGCATCACCGTATTTAATTTTCGGAAACTTTTCAGCTCCTTGTAGGAGTTGCTGAGACACTCAGAAAATAAAACACGGATCTCTCGATACAGCAACTCCTACAATGAGCTGAGAAATTTTCGAAAACCAAATACGGTGATGCGGGGTATGAGTAGCTTCGCCACAACGCGCTGAATAAGACTCTCTCTTCAGAATCGCAGAAGCTCCATTCTGGAGCGAGTTATGCGCGTGCGACGCTTGCGACGCAAAAACGCGTCGGGCGCGTCCTTTTTGCAAAGATTAGGAGCAGTATGGTATTAAATAATTTTAACAAGAACATTGTAGCGTTCCAGAGAGAATACTGGTCAAAATTACGAAAAAATTCTGAGAAAAAAATTTAGTGTAGGCAAAAGAAGAGAAAATATGTACAACTATGTTTCGAAGTGTTATGCACATCTGGAACGAGTAAAATAAATCCATTTCTCGATTCGATGACTACGTAAAAATTGTCCAGTTTTGCACACAGCATTATTGACTTTTCTAAGATGATCAGGGGGTTGTGTACAGATCATGGATAAAACAACCTGGCTGCATTAATTGATTGGTCCTCTACTCTCCCTACTCTCCTGGAACTCCTTTCCTTTTTTTCTCCTTTTTCCAACGAGCCTCAGCAAACTGCTGCTCCATCGAGGTCATTGCATCATCTCGTCCTCTACGGAAGGAAAAGCCCTCAGCCCGGCATGTCTCGCGAGAATTCGGCTCAGCTCTCAATGTATAGCACATCTCCACCAGACTCATTGTACTAAGAAACTAAATTGAATTATTCAATTTTACGACGATTTTTTCCGAAAATCTACACAACTCTTTCTCGTCAAACGTTGTTCTTTCTTCTCTTCCTCATTTTTTCCACTTTCGTCATCACATTAGCAGCTATAATATAATAATGAGTTGTAAATGTCATATAGCAGTTGAAACGCATTTGAGACAAGTATAAAAATCTATTCGAGCGTAGGTTGTACATATTTCCAGCAAGTTTAAAATGATTGCCTCAATTCTACTGCTAACCTTCATTGTTGCGGCATTTTCACATCTGCTACTTAGAAGGGCCAAACTTCCACCAGGTAGGACTCTTCTTCTTCTCATTTCTCTATTCTCTAGTAGTTAGCGCGCTAAGATAGGAATATTCCAATAAAAATCATTATTATAACCATGAATTCATTTAAATACGTTACTTTAGTGTAAGATAAAATTTATTCGAATAACGACAGCATACCAAACTTCTCAGTTCAATCATAGCCACAAATAGAGTAAGTGACCCTTCAGCGTCTTACTTGCGAGAAGCGAGTGTTTCCCAGAAATTTTCACTGTGCAAATTCCAATCCTGTCGCGATTTTTGGCATGTTTTTAATGAGAAAACCAGGTATGTAGCTGTGTTATGGTGCGCAGTCTGAACATCTGAACATCTGAACAGTCTGAGCAATCAGACCGAGCCTTCCATTATTTCCTTGACTTCCAGCTGAGTATTTTTGTGGTGTGCTGATAGTACATTCGTTGGACCAAGTAACATATGTTTTGTTCGCAGAGTCCTGCCGTGCTCATCTGCTAGGAGTCCAGCAACTCCAATCAAACCGCGACTTTTATATTTTCTCAGTGGAAGAACAACATTCCCTATGAGTGAGTATGTTAGCTTAGAATCCAGTAGCGGTGCTCTACCTTAATAATCAGCTGGGGTTTTTTTTAATTGTCTACGTATTTTAAAATACCCCCTTCTCTCAGGCTGTATCAAAAATACCCCCTCCTCTCAGACCGTATCGCTCTAAATAATTAGCCATTCATAGCACGGATTAGAAAAGCGTGTCAGATATTGACTTTTTTCACATCTCCACAATTTAGTTGATTGCCTTTCATATTTTTGTGAGAAATCCCGAAATTGGAGTCTGCTTAACTTGGAGTCAACATACCGTAGAACGCCCTATGAATTGCTCTCCGAACTTATCAAATAATCGGGCAGAGGTGTCCGTAAATTTTTGATTGTAACCAAAAAGTCTTCGCTCGCTTCCAAATTACCACATTGATACATTTTTAAACTTCTTTTTCCAACTCACTTTAATTGAAATTTGTTTGTTCATTTTGGAGACGTGGGATGTTTATTCGTTTTGGAGGCGTGAGGTTCTGACTAAGGGGGAACCCAGCAGTTGAACCATCTCTGCCCGCTGCAGACGATTCACCCATTTGAAACAACAGTTTTTATTGTTAACAAATATCCCAACGTGAAGATGAAGACGCTCCTTTGCTATTAACTATAATATTATACAACTCCATTCTGCAGGACCTCTTCCCATTCCATTGCTCGGAAATATACCCCATCTCGCCTACTTGGCCGTAAGAAATGGTGGAATTGTCGGCGCTTTGCATTCGTTGAAGGAGGTACGTTTCAATTTGCAGTCTGCAAGAAAAGCAGTGTGCCTGGCAATGTTACGTGTTCTCGGGAATTGGCTTCTAGTCATCTTGCCACGACAATGCATATTTATTTATTTATTTATTTATTTATTTATTTATTTATTTATTCATATATGCTCAGGATGCTTCGTTAAAATGAGTCATAATCAGCTGAACAGATGAGGAGCAATACTATGCTTGAGTCATGGGCAGGACATAACTGCATATGCAAAGAAATATTCAGTTGTTTTCAGAAATATGGACCAGTTTTTACACTTTGGTTCGGTCCCATGCCAACAGTGCACATCGCTGACCTGGATATCGCTCAGGATGCTATGATCAAACATGGTGCCAATTACAGTGACAGATGGGTTCCGCTGCTACTGGACCTTCCGAGAAGTCCGTTTCTGAATTCCTTCATCACATAAAGAAAACTAACATGGTAACGTTTAGATGGATTGGGATTCATCGCTTCTAATGGAAAAATTTGGCAGGAGCACAGACGCTTTTCACTGCACACTCTGAGGAATTTCGGTCTGGGCAGGAACATCATTGAGGAGAGAATTATGGAGGAATTCAATTTGAAGTGAGTGAGATTATAGATGACTGCTTTGTTTTAGTGTATGGGAGGCATTTCATACGAAATTAGACAGCGGGGCTTACTATTCACCTCGCTCGCATTTATTTGACAACTGCATACCTAACTTCCCAGCTACCTGGTCGATAATTCGAATCTGATCAGCCAGTTCTTTGGCAAATGATCAATTTTTACGTCCAGTATGCCTTTTGTTCATTTTTCCAACCAATAAAGAAACCCAGTTTCTTTGAAACATTTTCGCTCAAAAGTCGTTAGGATAGGTTACGCAACATAGTGAAAAGTTCTCAATGTTGATCAGGAAATAACTTGGCGTGAATGATGTTGCTTGCAACGCTGAGGAGCATCTGAAATCAGACCAAGCCGCAAGGCGGAAAGGAATTCGTCAGAAGGCTTTGTTGAAAAAATTCGACGCCGTAATGAAGGAACACTGCACAATACAGAAATCCTTCCAAGATCACTCGGATCTTGTAAATCTTGTAAGTAGAAGAGTGCTTAGTGAGAAACGGGCAAGGTGCAAGAAGAGTCTTGCTAGCTATCATTTGAATGTGCTACTCGGTTTTGAAGGTTCAACGCAGTCGATCGTCAAATCCAGGAGACCGGAAGCAATGTTTTAGATCCCCTACCGTTGATGGAAGTCTTGGTTGGAAGCATCATCAACAGGCTCTTGTTTTCCGAGCGATTTGACACGGTATAGTGAAGTTGTTAGGCATGTTTTGTAGGTGTATGTACATTAGAATCCTCAGTAGGAGAGATGCTTCCCTTCCTCTAATCGCACTGCTTCCTAAATACAGTACTCTGCGACGAAATGGCCTATTACAAGAGATCGTAATGAGAACGGTTATCAAACACTTCCAGTCGAGCGATCATTTCTTCGCTCTAAAGCGAAGAGTGGATAAGATTGTGAGCAACATATCCTTCCTGGACCTTCTCGTATACAAATTTATGCTGTCGATCCCGCTTCTACGACAACGATACGACCGAATTCTAGAACCACTTTATCAATTGAAAGCTTATGTTCGAGGACAGCTTGAACAACGGTAAATTCATCCTACTGCATAGTTGTTTTCATATTATTTTTTTATCCTGTGAAGTTTGTTGGTTTATAGCAAGGCAGATATAAAGGAGGGAAAACATCTAATGGAAGAAGAAGGGCGGGACTACGTTGATGCTTATCTTATCAAAATGGCAGAAGAAATGAAAGAAAATGCGAAGGAGACGTTCTTCACGTGAGTTAATCCTGTATGCATATTTAACTGTAGTTCTCTATTACGAAGTTTTTCATTTTTTTTGGGAAGTTCAATTCCGAAGTCCAAATCCTATTCCGACGTAAAGACGAAAAGTTTACATTTCTTTTCCCTCTGACGCCACCGTTCCCCACAACACCCCTTGTGACTACCGCTACCTTTTCAACAACTTGCTCTCCTTTTGCCTACCATCATTGCCGTTCTCTCTTCAGCAAAAATGACATTTTGGTCCGTACGGTTTTGAAGTGGTCCGGCCACTACTTGGTGAAAATAGGCGTGGCATGGGCACAAATGGCCATTACGTTGCTCCAGTGCACACGCACGCACGCACTCACAAATTGTCTGCAACATATACGGTGCATGCATGTGGTGTGGAAATTTATAGGTCTTTGTCATCAGAAGTGATTTCTTGAGCTTACTTAATACCGCTAAATGAATATATTTTATTAGTGACACGCCTCCGACTTCTTTAGGGAAGATGCCCTTGTGATAAACCTTCTCGACTTGTGGATCGCCGGACAAGAGACGACAACCACAACAATACTGTCGGGCTTGATCAACCTTATCAACTATCCTGAGGTTGTAGCTTGTGATTTTTTTCGGAATCCTTTACTACATATATACCTTCATAAATAACCACATGTCCAACAAATTCGACAACAAAAAAAAAAGACAAAGGTCATATGGGGTTACTGTTGAAGATGTTGAGATGAATTGTTGTGGTTTGGATTTCATAGAATTGGTTCGTCATAAAGACCCAAAGGAAATAAACTCACTACAAAACCTGTAGTGGATTTTAAGTGATCTGTTATTTTTGGCAGAATTAAATCACACGTTTTACGCAAAGTCAATTTTAGGTAATGGAGAAGGTACGTGAAGAGATAAAGCAAGTTACTGGAGATAATCGACCGCTGTCATTACAAGATCGTCCATCGACACCTTATCTCTTGGCCACGATCACGGTACACTTCTCTATTTCTCTGTCTTAAATAAGTTTTTATAATTTATGCGCTTTCCTCAAAGGAAATCACACACTTCATAATCTTCGGATGATGGGAAGCCATACACAACGAACATATTAAAGGCCAGGGGTTCAATTAAGTCTTGAAGAACAGTGTCATTTTACTGGGAAGCCACTGCTCACGAAACGTCAGAATAGACTTCAAAATTAATTTCCCGCGCCCACGAATGACGTGTAGAGGAGCGGTGCTTCAAAAAACACGCAGCTGTGGTCTATTGTCGAGAATAAGGAAGATGAGCAAAGAAAACTGCATGCCTTGTTTATTTGATAAGTTCACTTGTATCCCAAAAAATTCTTAATTCTGCATGGCTTCAAAAGAGTAGTAATGGAAGTTGAAGTTGATCTGTATTTGTATTTGAGTGGGAAGTACCGAAGGGCGGGAGTTCACCGCTTTATTTTGCCTTTTATTGAATCATACCTACCGGTTTTTTACGTTACGCAGAATGTCTTGATAAGATGGGTATATCTCTGCGGAATTCATTGGGAAAGAAAGGGAATGTAGAGTAATATGAAAGAAGGCCACCTTCGACTACTGGAATCAGTGTTGGTAAATTCATGCTGAACACGATTAGAGAGCTATATTGATCGGGCCTTTCTGAGGAGTTGTGCGTTGGAATGGGCTCTTGTATAGTAATTATAAAATAAGAGTACTAAGATGCGCGCATAGCGCAGTGGTAAGAGGCTCGCTATTTGCTCACGCAGTCGATGATTGCATATTCTATTTTATTCAATGCACATGAAGTGCGTCAAGTAAAAAACAGAGGCGTAAATTACAGCAAGGTACAGCTGGTGAAAAAGGAACGGAATGAAAAAGTAAACATTTACGACAACTGAAGAAGAAGAGAAAAAAGGAAGAAGAAATAATATGTTACTATTATTTCTTATTTTGGGAAATCCAACGTCTGGCCTCTATCCTGAACATGAACTTGTGGCGCCGTAGCTCAGAGGTTTCCGATGTCGGTGGATTCTCGGTCCCTGCTGGAACGACAATCACCGCTCAGCTCTCACTACTGCTGTCCGATGAGAAACATTTCAAGGATCCTAGTAACGTAAGTCTTCTCTGGTTGTGACAGAATATAAAATAGATGTTCCGATTTTTTTTCAGTTTGATCCATCAAGGTACTTCAAGATGGATCGTCTTGACCAGCACGTTATTCCTTTTGGAATTGGGAAACGTTCTTGTCTCGGCGAATCACTTGCAAGAGCAGAGCTGTACTTGGTGAGCCTGGAATTCCATAAAAATTCGCTGTACATTATGGTGAAAACCTATGATGCTATGTGTAGTGCACTGCGGAAGAATAGAAATTGATATAGAGGCAGCTATGCACGGTGACTATCTATCGCTGTGGCAGTCAGACTCCAACCTTTTACAGTCATGTTTCAATTTCCGTCGTTGTCATAGTATGATGTGAATAACTGTTCAGATCATCGGCAATCTTCTACAACGCTACAAAATCTCACACGCTGACAGCCTTCCATCACGAGACCCAAAGAATCCATTTGGTATCTTAAGGCGACCGAGAGCATTCAACGTCACACTGACAAGGATAACATGACTCTGTGGAAAGAAGATTTATTCATGGTGGTGCTAATCCTTCTTTTTTCGAATATAATGCAGAAAAAGTTCTGTTTCCAGTGTACTGTCTCAAAGGTGAAGCATAACCGAAGAATGATTTCCGAATAAAAGATTTGTTACCACTAAATTGTGCAGATTTCTAGGGCATACAGATGCCCAATAACTTGGAGGGTCCGGGCAAAATTTTGAATCATCCGAACGTGACATTTTCTGATTCTTCTCGTTTTCCAGTAAAATTGATTTTATTTTTCTAACGTGACCGAGACGATAGAGGAGGAGTATTGTTTAATGGCTCCAGATTGTTTTATTTTCCAACGTAGAGAGCTACAGCTTTATCTTCGAAGCCTTGTCATGAGGAAGTGTTGGATGTATTTACTAATGTGCGATGTTGCAACTATGGTGACTGATTATAAGGTGCAAAATTATCGACAATGGCTACACTTTCAAATCCCTGCGAGCATTCTGATAATAGACAACTCTTTGCGGATATACAGGGTGGTCCACATGAAGTGTGACGGGAAAAACCTCCCATAACTTTACAAAAATCAACCAGTGAGAACCATTTCCGTTTATTTAAATGACAAAAAAATTCTCTATAACATATCTCAGATCACATTCGAAATGACCTCTTTTAGCTTTGATACAAGCACCCGATCTCTCCCGCAAATTTTTGAGAATGCGCGCTACTATTTCCTGCGAAATTCGGTCTCAAGCAACCACCTTCGCTGTCTCCAGCAAATCTAATGACTTGTGTTTAGAAGAGCAGACTTTTGCTCTAAGACAGGTTAGACAGCGAAATCCAGAGGGCTGAAATCGGGTGAGTTTGATGGCCAAACATCCTTCGTCCAGAAACACGGAAGATTGGTCCCACAGCACTCCATTGCCTTTTTTCACCGTGAGCAGGTACTCAATCTTGATGGAAGGCCCACTCGATATCAGTAGCATTCTATTCGGTCAAAGGAATCACGCCATACTCCAGGATCTGTTTCATATGAAGTTTGACATAAATTTCAACTCCTTTTCGGACAAAAGCCAGCTTAGCCTTGCCTAAATCCGATACTCCACCCACACCATCACAAATTCTCAGAAAAGACTGACTATTTGACTGACTATGAATAAATAATAATAATAATAATAATAAATAATTTCAACGAACTTTGAGTCTCTGCAACTACCACAAAAACTTGAACTTCAAGGCTTCACGTTGAGTCAAGATTTACCTTAGCAAAAGTTATGGAGGAAAGTTGAAAAGGCTATATAATTTTGGCCGGTACTGTACCTTTGACAGAAGTTCCCGCCGATTTTTGCGCATTCCGGAGTGAATATCTTCTCGTCCGTGAAGAGAATTCGGCCGAGCTTGTCACCGCGCGCAAGGGTAATCACTTTTCTGCATTTTTCCAATCTGGAGGCCTTCATTTCGCCTGTGAGACGTTGTCCTTTGGCGAATTCGTAGGATACAACTCGAGACCATCTCTGATCAGTCTCCGCGTGATTGAAAGGCTTATTTTGTGGTTCTTGGCCAGCTGTCTGATGCTTCTTTCAGGATTTCGGCTCAGTTTGCTTTTGACGGCGTTTCGAAAGGCAGGGGTCCTCGCAGTTCGACCAAGTCTCCCTCTCGGACGATTTTCAATCCCTCCAGTTTCTCCGAAACGGCTTCTGACTCGATATGCTTGTTCTCGGTGTAGTTTAAGCGTCTTCGAGATCTCGGAAACTGAGAACCCGCGTTTGTGCATGGCGACTAACGCAGTGTGATCCGCAAGCGATGCCATCTTTTTCCAAAAACAGAAGATAACACTGGTTCCTATAGGGCTAAAAAACACGGCAGAAACGAATAACACAGTGAAAAACCACAAAAAAGCAGTAAAAACGCCCAAAAATTGATTTTCTTTAGCCCGTCACACTTCATGTGGACCACCCTGTACAGTAGCGGTCATAATGATATGATCCGAGCCATATTGACCAGGGAATCTTTTGCTATAACTCGCCTCTGGGTTGAGCTACCCAACCCTAATTTGAGTATGTATTAAAACTCCATGGGCGCTTTCCCGTGGAAGCTTAGCATTGGCACAGGCTCAATTAACGTGGATTATTGAGCTCAAACACCAACTTTCTCGGATTTATTGGATTTTGTGTTGCATCCTTACCCTCAACTTCTGGGAGAAGCGAAGAGTTGATACAGATTGAGCACATATTTGTCTATTATTTAGACCCGAAATGCTGTTGCTGCGCTTCCTTTGGTGCTCAAAGTAGAGGACAAAATTATTTGATTGAAATCACTAAAAACTGGGTTTAATTACATCTCAAGCATATGGACGGCAATAAAATTCTTATTTGAATACCAGAATACTTGCTAGTAGCGGATATTATAAAAATATTCCACATCGGGATCGATGTTTTTCTTTGGAATCGTAAAAAAATTCTCCTCACTTTTACACGACTTTTTGACAGGCCCACTTTTTATGTGAAGAGGAGAACCATAGAACGCATCTTATATAGAAAATTGCTCCATTACGATACGATTTAGAATAACTTCTTCCGGAGCTGAGATGTCGCGATGCAGTCGAAAAACCATTATGCTAATAAAACAGTAAAATTGCACTTGAAACGCAGTAGATATGCTTGGAAGCAATTTACGCCAATGTAAAGCAGCAGAAAGAAAGAACACTTAAACCTTCACCGCATCCTGAAAATTTCATCCGAGTAACACCACCCATAGTTGAGCTATAGTTTGAGATTCTGTCTTCGACAGTGCCTCTGATCATATCATATTGACCGCTACTGTATAGTGGCTACTTGGAAGAAATAAGTGATAAATTATGGAAACTATTGTGAATAACTCAGCGAGACGGACAACATAGCCAGTTTTCTGATGGGATTAGTTCTAGGTAATTTGACAATGACGATGCAAGATGCTGAACCTCATTGGTCATTGATCTGCGGAACCCCCTAGGTATTGTATGCACGAAAGAGATATTTCAGCGACAAAAAATGAAAAAAAACTGCGGTCCATAATTCTAGGGGCAGCTTTTGTAGATCTCCACTTGAGTATTTCTCAACGCCATATGAATTGTGTACCCTGTCTTGTACTTGCCTTTTCGTTCTTAAATCAACATCTATCTATCATCACGACCATCAAGGGGTGAAAACTCCATTTCAATGCAGTGGTGATGATAAACACGTTGCGCGTTTTTTGTTTCATCGATAAGGCCTTATGATCGAAGGAGTGCCCATCGTGCCTTCGTTTTATTCAAAAGACTGCGTGACATGATGTACTCAGTAAATATCATTCATTCAAATTCACATTCCGCTCGTCCTGAATGTTTTTGCTTCGTAATCTCCACATTTCCACTCCTTCAGGTTTGATGCACCATTGATGTCAGCATACGACAGATTCCTGGAATCTGCCACGTATATTATCTTGAAGTTTTCGCTTTTCTTCCTCTTCCCACAGAAAGAGACTATCTGTCGTTGAATATTTTCACACATCGGTGGTTTAATATGGAATCCGTTTAACGAAAGCGGTTCTTTTCTCGAAGCTGAGACGAGGGTTCTGCTACAAACATTGCTTTTGCAGTGAATCTGAGATGATTACTCTTATCTTGCTACTCACATTCATTGCTGTAGCATTTGCGCAGTTATTGATGAAAAGAGCCAACCTGCCTCCTGGTAAGACCTCTTTTCTTTATGATATTGGACTGTAGGGAAAGTTCTCGCGGTTTTTAAAATTTTGCTTTTTTAACACCACGCTACCTTGCAGCGACCTATCTTTTGCGTATATAAGGAGGTCAGGTATGTGCAAGTTTATTAGTGTCATTAACTATAAACTCCTGCACAAGCCCTGCCAGGAAGATAAATTTTTCAAAACAGTACAGTTGCGGCCTTCTAGTATACAGCTTAAATCTGGTGAATTAGCAACCATATCTAGTCACCGTATTAACGCTGTATTTGGGGACGGTGCAGTGCTCGAATGCCCTGCGCAGGATTAGTCCAGACGCTTTCGTGATGGTGACTTCGACTTCAATGTTTCCTCATGGTCGAGACGTGCCTCCGGAGTCGACAATAGCCGATAGCGGCAGCTGCTAGATTCACATCCAAGGCAAACTATGTGTGAAAGGACACAAGTCTATAGTCCTTCTGCGCAATCGGTAGAAAATTTTCGAGCGAGCAGAGCCTGCGACGCATGTGCGGCGCGGTTCGCTCGTAACAGCGGTCCGGCGCTCTCGATCAGCTGTTCGAGGGCGCCCTTCGTCAGGTTTTGGACCAGGTGAGGTAGCTTTCCTTTGGTTTCCTCTATTAGTCGGAGTACTTTGGACTTTGGAGGCCTGTGGCTAACCGATATCGATCGGACGGGTCCGTATGCATCGTTTTTTGCACGTTTTCCTTCGCATACCCTAGTTGTCATTTCTTTCGATTTCAACGGATTTCTCATTTGTTTCTGGCCTCCGTAGAAAGCTACTTGTCCCAGGTAGCCTCTTCTTTATAGAGAAGAGGACCCTGGGACGTGGTGGCTGATAACGGGCCCCTACCTGGTCCAGTACCTGACGAAAGGTGCCCTCGAACAGCTGATCGAGAACGCCGGACCGCTGTTACGAGCGGGCCGCGCCGCGCACGCGCCGCAGGCTCTGCGCGCTCGAAACTTTTCTACCGATTGCGCAGAAGGACTGTAGGATGTTTACTTTACCACCATCACCGATCATCTTCGCCAGTTGGGAAAAGTATAAAAGTTATCACAGTGTGTGATGGTGATTTGATGGGACGCGATCTCCCGCTACGTGCCGAGGTGGCTACTGAATTGCCCTCGTACAGACGCATAAAAAACTGGATGAAGCCCATCTTCACAGCAGATGAGAAATGGTGTCTGTACGTCAACATCAAATGCAGTCCACCTTGAGTTGACAAGGATGAGCAGCATGAGCCTCAGCCAAAGGCAGGTCTTCACCCTCCGGAGGTTATGATCAGTACTTGGTGTGACTGTAAAGGCATCATACACTGCTAGGTTCTGCTACGGTATATTACGCTCACGATAGACTTGTACTGTCAGCGGCTGCATAAAATGGCCGCAAAAATCGCAAGAATGGTTCCGAATTACGGCATGATCCAATTCCTGCACGACCCTGCTCGTCCACTCTTTATAAGAGTGGCCGGCCAGAAGCTACTCGACTTTGGATGGGAAGTGCTGACTTTAGCACTGTACAGGCCTGATTTTGTGCCTAGAGATTACCAACTTCTCCTGACTCTCTCTAACGCTTTGCAAGGGAAAGCGTGCGATAATGAGGATGACTTGGATCTAGTTGAGCAAGTTTTTCGAGTCAGTGCCAGTGCAGCTCTAGGCCAATTGCAACCAAACGCTTCCCGAAAATTGGCAAAGACTGACCGTACGTGAAGGTGATATATTCAATTCCTAATGTGTTCTCCTATTTTTGAAAAGTAAATAAAAGTCAATAAGTCAATAAGTCAGTAGTCAATAAAATATGATGTTTCAAAAACCGCGAGAACTTCCCCTACAACCTAGTAGTCAACTCCGAATGTCCGCAGACAAGAGCTGGGGCCGCGGCGCGGTTCTCTCGCTGTCTGCTGCACGGATTCAGCGTGGCATGCAGGGCAGAGACGCGGAGGAAAACCGCGCCGCGGTCCCAACTCTTGTCTGCGGACATTTGGAATTGACTATATATCTTATTAATAGCTTAATGTTCACCCCACATCAAGAAAAAACGCAGCGAACTGTTCCTCAACTCCTTGACAGTGATTGTTCTTCATTTCTAATGTTGTACTTCATTGTCTTTCCAAGTTTTCAGGTCCTTTTCCGATCCCTTTGTTAGGGAATGTACCATACATCGCCTATTTCGCCGTTAGAAATGGAGGAATCGTCGAAGTGTTGCGTTCTTTGAAAAAGGTCGGTGCTTAATTCAGTGTAGCAGAAGCAATTTCCAGCGCACACTCATCTCCAGCGGACACCAGAGAAAAGAATCAAAAATGTAGGATATGGGATGTGAGGATACTGGCAAAGTGGTGTTTAAAGGTTTAAAAAGTAAACGGAATAAGCTATAGCGCTTCTCCTCTTTCTCCTCTGAAGTAAAAGTGTAGCGGAGCCAACTGTGTTTATCTCCAATTCATCTCTTGTTAAGCCATGTGAAACAGAACGGTCATACGAATTCCACAAAATAATGATTCAAATATTGATTGCCTTCAGAAATATGGACGGGTTTTCACCATTTGGTTCGGTCCAGTGCCAACCGTCCACATCACTGACCTGGAAGTCGCACAGGATGCAATGATGAATCACGGTGCTAACTATAGCGATAGATGGGTCCCGTATTTGCTGCACCTTACCCGAAGTTCGTTTTTATACCTTTTGTGTTAGTATTTTTGCGTACCTGAGATTTTTCTTGGCTGTTTCCAGATGGCATGGGAATCGTCGCTTCTAACGGGAATCATTGGTTGCACCATAGGCGCTTTTCTTTGCATGTTCTTAGAAATTTCGGATTGGGAAGGAACATCATTGAAGAAAGAATAATGGAAGAATTCAACTTGAAGTGAGTCAAACTTCAAAGTGTTGAAAGTTTGCAGGAGGGGAATAGAAGTCTCATGTGAATGATCTGAAGACAAAGGACAATATTAGCTTTTGAAGGTTTCGCGCGGTTGACTGCGTGATCCATGAATCTGGAAGCAATGTAATAGATCCTCTTCCAGTGTTTGAAGTCTTGGTTGGGAGCATTATCAACAGACTATTGTTCTCCGAACGCTTCGATAGCGTGAGTGAATTTTTTCGTGAGCACACACCGGTGAAGATATCCTTCTTGTCATTCTTATTGCTTCTTAATGTTTCTAAGTCTTCTGCTCGGTGTTGTTACTAGCCCAGGTTTTCACTTGATCTCTTTCATTCTACACGCTTAGGTATTCAGCAATAATTGCTTACATTTTGCTATGAACATGCACTAACATGTCCACTCACTGGGAAGTGCATGCTCAGGATGTTCTGTTTCAGATGCAATAGATCGAGAGCGTCGTGCTTCATCTCTGACTCGTACCACGTTACTTTTAGGTCAGGGAAACTCAACACAAAGCGCACCTTTGCCGCTTTTCTGGGATGACAGTGATTTTTTTGCGAATATCCTTCACTACATTTTTGTGCAGAGATGGAGTGCTTGCTATTCCTCTGAAACTAACTCCACATTTCAAGAGTTCCATGGAAATCCTCATCCTTCTCCTGAATGGGTAGTCGCTAACTTAATCTCGAACGAGCCGTTTTGGATTTCACTCCCCCGTTTTGTAAGCTACGGGTGAACGCAGCACAAATGGTACTGTACGAAATGGGGCTTACGATAAGGTGCATAGTAAAAAATTCTGATTCTGATTTTTTAAAATTCATCCATGTGGACAGTCAACTTCCATTCCTGCCAATCGTAGTGGCAGCCGTGGCAATCACGTTCTTCTAGAGTCTCTATTCAGATAATTTATGAGATTCTCGTTGCAGCAGCTAAGTGAAACTTCCTTGAATCGTTCCATCTGTTTTCCACCTTTGGTAAAGTGTCATAAGGTAGTTCACGTTTTCCTGCGCTGTTTGGGCACAACTGCGGAGATCCCGCATAAGTTTTAAATCCTTGACGGTCATGTGTCATGTGCTGTATTGCGAAATCGCATCCTATTAGACCATGCTACTACGTTGCTGATTTTAAGAACTCAGGACTTCCATGAGAATAACATGAGAGTGGAGTGTGGCAAGTACGGCAACACACATACATTTGCCATTTCCTTTCTTTGATACGCCTTGTTCACGCAATTCACCCCTAATCACAAATTGTTTTAAAAAAGGAGAGAGACATAAAGCAGGTTTTTATGGACGGGATTTCCGCATGCTTTCCTCAATGCTATAAAGTTGTACTTCCATGTCATTTTCAATGGCAGAGAAGCCGGTTTCTGAGTTAGAGTAACTTCTTTCATTCTTTCCTTTTCTGTCTATGACATATGCGTATTCGGATTTGCAGTTGCGTCCAAAGTTGTTTCCGTGCACCCGTGCTTTTAAACATTTCAAGTCCAGCGACGATTTCTTCGCGATGAAACGGAAAGTGGACAACATTGCAAACAAGGTGTCATTCTTGGATCTGTTTGCGCACAAGTTTATGCTGTCGATTCCGCTCCTAAGACGTCGATACGACCGAATCTTGGGCCCATTCTACCAACTGAAGGCTTATATTCGCGGACAACTTGAACGCAGGTAAAAGGATTATCTTTTGATGACTTCAACCTCAACGCTTTTTTTCGTTTCTCTAGGAAGGCGGATATAGCAGCAGGGAAGCATCTCTTGGATGAGGAAGGACGCGACTATGTTGACGCCTATCTTATTAAAATGGCCCAAGAAATGAAGGAAAACCCTAAAGATACATATTTCACGTCAGTTACACTTCCAGGCTTGGCGGGTTTGTATGAAAACTGACCACGTCTCCACTTTGTAGAATTTTTCACTCACTATCACGAAAACCTTGTTTTTTTTTTGCTTGAGGGAAGAAGCGCTGGTAATAAACCTCCTCGACTTATGGATCGCTGGTCAGGAGACAACAATCACGACGATTCTTTCTGGTCTGACCAACCTCATCAATTATCCTGAGGTAGCAATCTATGACATACATATATTGGAGACTCTAGTCTTCAAATTCTGCCTATCCTCTCTTGAAGAACTCAAGAAAGTTTCACAAGCTGCCATCAGAAGTCCTGTGCAATTAAAGTGATGGATAGCTTAGATAATATCTTCCGGTAATTTAGCTTCGTATTCAGAAATACCTTATTTACAGTATGCTTGTGCAGGTTTTGGTTGAGCGAGCTCGCGTATAAAATGCTGCTTTACAAAGTAATTGTCATTGTCGTGTAATGAAAAATTATTGTTCCGACACGATATCCTTTAATCTATCGGGCGAGGAGCCGTTCATGGTTTTTAAATAGTTGAATAATGTTTGGACCCAACAGAGCGAAGCGTGGTTTGCCGTCAGACTACTCCCGGAGATTTTTGAGGAGGGGGGTCAAGTGTTATTTATGTAGAATTCATTGTATAGGTATGATTTTACCAGTAGCACTTACTCAGATAACAAAGCAGCCCAAAGGCAACACGAACGCGTTTCTCCAGCAGTGGTGCCTCGGTTTCAAACCCCGAATTGGGCATGGCCTTCCTTCCATTGCTGCCATCGTCCCCCCCCCCCCCCC
>JARK01001342.1:175901-189481 GCA_000688135.1 Ancylostoma ceylanicum | reverse complement strand
TTTTTTTGGGGGGGGGGGGGGGGGAGGACGCTGAGCTGGATAACATGTCGTAAACCAGGGATGGCAGTTGAAACTGGACGAGTCTCTGATTCAGCGGTTTTCCTAACACAGACTCGGGTAAGCTCATGATTACCCAAGCTTCCTCAAAAATGCTCTCGAACGCGTGCGCGCCATCAGCTGCAGCGCTAGATGGACGCAGGCGGACTTCCGCATCCGCATGCGTCCGCAGCCCAGCATCACGCCTGGCAAATTGTTGCACTATGCCACGATTTTATCCGGGCCCCAGGCGGCCAGACAAGACCGCAGAGCTCGACTAGTCTCCGCCGGAGCGGAGACACGACTGAGCTCTGACACTCAACGACCGGCTTATATACAGGATGGCGAATAAATACGTGCGCGTGACATTTGACTCAATTTTATTCATTGTATGAAATGATCATGCATACTTTTTCTTCCTCAAATATTTATTTGTTCCTTATTGTTGAATTTTTGGAGGGAAATCTGTTCTCCAAGCTATGACGAAGGTTTGCCCATGTCGTGACATGATTGCGCGGTTGGCAGAAATTGGGATGAAGAACTCAGCAATTCCTCCGAAGCTCGGAGTTTCTCTAGGAACCGTCCAGAAGGTTTTAAAGCAATGAAAAGAGGAAGGAGACGTTTAACCCAAACCCAGAAGTAGACTGCCAACACGCGATAGATGCGTGAGGTTATTAGGAAAATGACTGACCGAAAAGATGATCTGAGCTTGAAACAGATGGCCAAACAACTCAACATTTCTCGGAAATCTGTCCAAATGACAGTGAAAAATGAGCTTGGACTTTGGAGTTACCGTCTACTTAGCGGACAAATTCTTGCTGACCAAGCGAAGCAAAATTGGAAGGAAAAACGCAAGAAATTACGGGAATTTTTCAAGGTGCGCCGCATTGAGGACTCCCTCCGATCTGACGAAAAAGCCTTCACTGTTGAAGACGCTAAAAACTCAGAATCACCTCCAACTTCTCAGCCCAGGTCTCAAGAACAATTGCAAGCGAGAAACTGCCACAAGAAGTCTTTTTCCTGTAAGCTTAATGGTTTGGGGCAGTATCAGTGCAACGGACAGGACTTTTTTGATTTTTATCGAGAAAATCGTCAAAATTAATGCAAAAAGTCTACCAAGAAGAGATCCTCGAGAAGGTTGTGATGCCCTGGAAGCAGGAGCATCCCAATTTTATCATTCAGCAAGACTGGGCTACAGCCCATGAAGCCACAACGACGACCCACTTCCCGGAGACCAAAATCAGCTCTTTTCTGACGAAGGGGTTATGGCCTCTCAATAGCCCGGATCTCGATTAATTGGAGTTTTCTGTTCGTGGCTTTATGGAAGAGCAACTCACGAGTAGAAATTTGAAAAACCTGGAGGATTTGCGAAGAGATTTGATAGAAATTTGGAACAATCTCGACGTTAACTAACTGCGCTGCGCCATCGATTCCATGAAGAAACGAATTGACGCCTGCATCAAAGCTGATGGCGGACACTTTGGAAATACTTTGTAATTGTGAAATGTTGTGCCTTGTTCTTGTATAAAAATGAATTTCTTTAGATGTTTGTGGACAACACATAAAATTAGAACGCCTGTTATGGCGCACGTATTTTTTCGCCACCCTGTATACCTCCCAGGGGCTGGACATCACGTGACAATGAGGGGGATCAACGCAGGACATGAAGGAGTAGAACGCAGGCTCAACGGAATCGCAGTTGACCGGGCAGCAAGCTGCCCCCTTAACGCAGCCGAAACACAGGGTTTGCTGCTCTCAAAACTAGGAACGCAGCAATTCTTGATCATGCAGCAATATCTGCCTTCCATTTCCTGGGGGCGTAGTTCAGCAGGTTCTGCTGCGTTTGCATTGTTCAGTTATCAGAGTGATCATTCTTCGAATGATCAAAGACATCTCTGCAGACCAATTGTCTGCATTGCTCAAAAATGTGAGAAGAATTGAAATATTAAGCACAGATACAAGGATCATTTTCCATTAGTTCTTCTTGCATATGTATATAGAGTAAACCTCCTAAGGGAGTTTCTGAATTTCAGGTGATGGAGAAGGTGCGTGAAGAAATAAGGAAAGTGACTAACAATAACAGACCACTTTCACTGCATGACCGTCCATTGACACCGTATCTCATCGCCACAATAACGGTACTGCTTATTCATGGTTTAATAATACTATAGTACTTTAACTTTCTAAGTATCTGCACTCTCATACGAAACCTACTCCTGTATTTAGTTTTCGTGTAACCTTTTTGCACGGAACGAAAACTGCAGAGACACTAAAATATGGTCTTTGCAAGCGGGATACTATTCCACGTTATAATACGACTTTCTCAGGCGGTATCAAGATGGTGTTTGCGAGCTGACCGCTTCACCGAAATGTGTTTTGCGGGCTAACAGGGTACCAAAAGCGAGCTGACCGCGCACTCAACTCAAAGTTTGGCTGATTGGCAGGCCGCTCTATTCCTAGTGGTCTTCAAAATAGAATACTAACAGCGAACATTCGCTGTGTACTTCTAAACCATGACCTCTTCCTCAGTTTTACTAGATGACAATCAAGACGCCACCTCACTTCGCCGATTTCTCGCGGAAGTTTTCATTTAAAGACGAAACTGCTCCGGCGACAACAAGACGGAATAGAAGAGAGTTCCAAAAAATTCTCGGGGTTCGGGTCAATGTGTAGCGGGCAACCGTAATTGATTTGGAGATATCTTGTAATGTGTTCTTCTTTTGTAAATGTTCTTGAAGTTTTTGAGAAAGTTTCTGTAATTTTGATCAAGATGGAGTTGTGGCTATTCATTATAGGAAATTCAACGACTTGCTTCCATTATCAACATGAACTTGTGGCGCATTAGCTCTGAAGACTCTGTTGTCGGAGGATTTCCGGTTCCTGAAGGCACGCCGATCACAACGCAGCTGTCAGTATTGCTTTCGGATCAAGATTATTTTGAGAACCCTAATGAAGTGAGTTGTTAGTGAAGAACAATATTATAAGAAAATTTCTGTCGTAATCTTTTGTTTCAGTTCGATCCATCAAGGTATTTTAATGTAGATCGTCTTGACCAACACGTTATTCCATTCGGACTTGGGAAGCGGTCTTGTCTCGGAGAATCACTTGCAAGGGCAGAGTTGTACTTGGTAGGCAAATAAATACGGAAGATACTTCAAGCTCAAATTCTTATAAAGCCTCGACTATGGCGAATTGCTGGACTAGTAATTCCATTCGCTGTGCGTCCTAAGCCAGTACTAACATTAGTCAAGAAAAAAGAAAACAATTCTCCATCCGAATCCAGGGAATGCTACTTTTTCAACGAAAGTGCACTACAAAGAAGGGTTCTTGCGCTAAGAAAAATAACGCGAGCTTATCTTAGCAGTACCCTCTGCTGGAGGGTCGCAAGCCTTGACAATGCCATCAGATGATTCGTTGTCTTGAAAACGTTCCTCGATCACATTTCATCTCTCCTACATAACATGTGGCTGGAGTTTATCGAAGAGCGTCCATTCCTAACCACTATTTAAATTGTTAGAAGTTTATTTCATGCACGTTTGTTTAGATCATCGGCAATCTCCTTCAACGATACAAAATTTCACCGGCTGATGGTCTTCCGTCGCGAGACCCAAGCAATCCATTCGGTCTCTTAAGGCGACCAAAACCATTTAAGGTCAAACTCACTAAGATAACATGATTCAGTAAGACAAATACATTGCTTATTGTCGTGCTTTTCTTTTCGCATGATTACAATGCTTCAGGTGTGCTCTATCAAAAACAGTGCTTAATCGTATATGTAGTGGTGACTATAATTGTATTACTTATTTATATAGAATCAATTTAGTTTCCGTCTTTTGCACTATCTTTATACGAAAATTACTCAATGTGATAAGTTTCTTCCAGTACTCTTCAGTATTCAGTAAAGGTGAAGAAACCTAATTAACATGTTATGTTGTTGATGTTAATGAACTTACCGCACTTAACTTAAATATGCGTTGTGCTTTTAGAATAGAATTGAGTTTGTGAAGATCATATCACCTGAGCGTCAATTTTTCCTATGGTCTGTATAAAGCCAGTATCCAAGAAGAAATTTTGTCTCTCGAACAGCGTTTTCCAAGACGCCTCGATGAGCTGATGATAAATGTGCCAATCCGAATGTGTTTTGAACTGTGGGAACATACTATACCCCTAGAAAAACTAAACCACATAAACAAAGCAAATTAATTAACAATTGCAGTTGTATAAATAAAAGTAAGTTACCACTATTAAATTGAATATGTGAACTCGGTCATTGTTTTTGCCTTTATGCTAATGAAACGCAGTTGAAATAGAGTGATATAGCTTTATTAATGTGTAATAAACACCGGTATGTGGGAACACTTTTCCAAAAAAAAAAAACAAGTGATATATGGCAAGTGTGAGCGAAGTGAAGCACCTTACAGTCATGACTCATCTGGTGAACTCGTACTTATACAAACTAGAGTAAATGGAATCACATAGAATCACGATGAATTTCATCAGTATTTACATTTGTTGAATGACACGAAGGCCTCCTTTACTCGAAGTTGGTAATAATTTACTCTGTAGCTCAGATTGCATATCCATGCATTCGCGCTGATTCACGAAGTTCTGGAATAGCGGAATTGAAGAAAGTAAGAGGTATCTTGAGTTATCCTCTCCAGGCGGGTTCACCTAGCACTTCCTAAATAAAATAGAGCTTACTAATTATTGCATGATGTATTTTCTTCCGCGCACCAATCGTTGAAACACCAATATCTTTGAGATTCTGTTCGTCCAACAAGAGGAAAGCGTGCATATCTATCTGAAATAGTAAACGTTTTGCATACGAATATATGTACGAACCCATTTTCCTGAGTACCAGTAAAGGTCAAGCACCACATGTTTTTAATTGAAAAACTGGCTTACAGAGAGTTCCGTCCTAAATGACTTCTTCCCGATTCCCACCAAAAAACTCGAATGATTGTGAAAACCACCGACCCTGCGCTGAGAGTGGAAGTGGATGTTTTGGAACACCGGAGATCTCTGCCAAAACTGGTGGCTTTTTTGCCGTCACTCCCGTTTTCGGTGAAAAGCCTTTCTCCTCAAGTTTTCATGGGCAGATCTACTCATTTCCCCTTCCTATTAAATGTGAGAGATCGAAGAAAGAAGACACGGCGATACCAGCTCTGAACTACTCACCGGCGAAGAAATACGTATTTAAAACTTCTCAAAATCACACGTTTCGATGCTAACAGAAATCGTATTCCGCCTTGGAATTGCACTAGTGCAACCCCTTTGAAATATTATGATAGGTTTCCGCAACAAAAGTGGCGCTGACAAGTGTAAGTTTCGGTGCACTTCCAAGTGTGGAGGTTCTGTAGCGTGGCGTGTTGTTGAGGGATTTTTTCTCATTCCAGAGCTAACTTTGCTGCATTGTCTCCCAAAATGAAAGCAGATTCTTCATATTCTCTGCACAAGACATTGATCCAGTGTTAACCGTCTACATATTTTCTGCTAGGCTTCGATGGCAGTGCGTTTGTCGCGGATTCGGAAAGCACGCAGCGCGACCGCGCCGCTCACTCTGGAATTCTTGCCGCGACAGCAAACTTTGGGGTTTTCTTCATATTTCATTAATTTTCCTCATAGTTAACATCATCGAAAGAAAAACTAAAACTATCTGAAACTTCCCCCAGAAAGTTTTCATTTTTCGGACAGAAGGGTAATTGCATAATCTGATCACGATTACCAACACCATCTTCAGTGCCACGCCTATTTCCTGCCTTAATCAGCATTTCTTTTCTATTTTGCAGAGTTATTATACTACAATCGTATAAAAAATGGATTACAATAGAGAATGAATACGATATCCGCGTTCAGCTCCTAAAGTAACTCTCATAAAAAGCGATGCGACGGAAAAGGCTTTCCCGAAATTTATGGATCTGCTCATGTGGAGTAATGCCGTTGTACTACAAATGGCGTACCTCTTGTTCTCTCAGCTGTGTCATATATTCGCTGCAGCCCAGTTGTGCAAGCACCATTGCAGGATCCACGAATACTCGAATATCCCACGTGAATTCGGAAACTATAGGTGAGGAGTCGAATATTGATGTGGACGCGGAGAAGGCTGCAACAGAAGCAGATCACACTGCCATAATGAAGAAGAGCATAATTCGAATTCTTTTGCTTCTCTTACATTACATAAATCTGTTTTTACACAGATTCACTCTTATTAACTGGTTACAATTTAATAAAATCACACTGTCAAGCCGAGTGGATTAAATAGATAACAAATTACTTACCAGACCGGTTCTTCCTCTCGAAAACACGATTGGCAGAGTTCATCGAATTGCTACTAAACGATCCGGAAAACTCGGACAACTCGTCTTCCTCGCGCACTGCGCATAACCCACGTGGAGGCTGAAAGTGATTTTGAACATCTGCATCTGCGTATTGTAACTCGCACAAAATTAACCGTCTTTGCGTCCCTCCCTAGAATCGGTCTGCCCTCTGGGACCTCATTCTCTTCGGATATGTCCAAGATTCCCTTGAGCAGATCGGCTGGTAGTGAACAGCTGAAACCGTAGCCAGCCCAGAGATCGGTTGGATATCTTGGCACAGATTTTGTCAGAGCTGTGTCGTCAAAGATGGCTGAAATAGAGACCAGCTTTTTCCGGACATAAGGAATTATCAAACCCGAAGTCCAAATTTGCATACCTTGTGTTGCTTTCATTAGCATTTGGTCACGATCAGCTCTTGCAGCCACCGTCTTGTTCCATAGATCGCTGCAACAGCGTGATAACGGTTTACCATATGCATAATTCTGACGCTTAAAAACAGAAAAATAATCTACTTCTTCTTGTTGTACTCCTTTGCTCCTTTTAGTATGGATGAGGCGATGGGAGAATCAAGTGGATCAGGGCTTTTTGGTGTTTCCGGAAGTGCATCGAACAGAGAATTCATTGGCATTATGAGTTTCTCTTCTGGTGGTGTTGCTGAAATAATTATCAAGAAATATGGAGAGCTACTGTTTTTTCTGGATCTTAGCTCATTTTTTAGATCGACGATAGGGATTTTGATCCACAAAGTTTAGTGTTCTTCTTGCAAAAGTTTGGCCCTAGAACTTCTTCGGCAGTTGAAGTGGGAGTCGATGGCCGTGACTCATCCACAGCCCCAAAAGGAACGCGCTGCGACCGCGCCGCTCACAATGAGATCGTCGCTGCAGTGGCGAATCTGGGTTTTCTCGGTATTTGTTCATCACATTTGAAGTTACCACTGTCAAGAACACCCCATAGTTTGGTGTCCTGGAGGGGATTCCTGCTCGAGCGGCGCGGTCGCGCCGCGTGTTTTTCGGTTCCGCAGGGGGGTCACCACCATCGACGCCCACTGTATGTTTCTTGGCAATCTTTTTTCTCTACTGAAGAGCCTCAATACGTGCAATGCAAACCATGTGAATCCAGATTGAAGGAAAATATTCTGCCCTCATCACAAATATTGAAGTCACTCGTTTCTTTAAATTTCGCGGATCGCGAATTATGGTTTTTTTTTCAAAAGATTATATCACATAGCCTCCTTAATAGCTTGCAACAAACTCGATGAAAAGCAAGAAAACCCTGTTTGCCGCTACGGCGGTGATTCGAGCGTGAGCGGCGCGGCGGCGCCGCGTGCCTCTCGGGTCCGGTAAACAAACGTGCCGATATCGACGCTCGCTGTATGTATAGGGCATAGTGAAGTTATTCGTTAAGCTCAAGTTCAAAACCGAGCGTTTACAGTTCTAATCACTAACCTTGCGGGACCTCTAGACCGGTATACTCATTATCTAGATAATTTGTCAGTGTCAATCCCAACAAGAACTCTCGTGCACGAAGGATGTTAAGCATGTTCTCCTCCGTCGATCTGATAGAAACAGCCTGAAATGAATTTTTGCATGTTGTGATATCATTGCTTGTTAAGCACATACAACTAGTGTTTTCCAGTATTGTAATAAGCAGATTTGAATCATCATCCGAGCGCGACTCACGGGCCCTATTAAGACACATACTCACCATCAAATCGTGCGCGTTGTTCTTCTTCTTCGAGAAAACCAACACACCAAAGTCCTTCTGTGTCCGCTCGATATCAGCTCGCAGTTCTCCGATGTGTACGTCAAACGAAAGCACAATCGGTGACAAACCCTGGAACAGATGATTAACAAATGATTAGATGACTAGGGCAAATCCAAAGGCGGAACTTCTCTTCGAGAGGCTTTTTCTCTAGAGGGGAAGAGGAAGAGTGAGACTAACCATAATGAATTTTCGAACAAGCAAAACACCACTCGATGGTCCGTATATGAGAACGGGCTGTGATGCTTCTGGTAACTGTAGGTGAACTCCAAAACGTTGAGCTAGCCTGTGCAACCTAAAAGCACCACATCAGACGTGCGTTGCTCAGTGATCAGACGAGTCTCCGAAGTCCACGTAGGAGAAATATAATAATATGGTCTTCTTCGTTGGGTGTAGAGCGTGATGCCTGGAGAGGGCGGTACGGCTGGGGTTTGCGATTTGTTAAATAACCCAATTAGCCAATCACAAGGCCCTTCTGCTCCGCCCCTTCCAGGTAGAACGCCCTGCACCCAGGGCGCAGCACGAGATGGTCATTGACCAACAGGACTTAGTAGGAGTTGGACAGATTTGAGGGGACTTAGTACCAGCGTCAACATATACAACACACCTGTGCCAGTGGGATGTAATGGAAAATCAAAGTCCAAATCACCACATGGGTTATCCCATTTTTGCATTTCATGTGATTCTGAGAAGAACAGTTCATAGTGCACCTGCCATAGACGCAGAAGGTGATGTCATGGGGCAAAATGGATGTGAAACTCGTGTCCAGCCGTCAAGTAATCCCAAGTTTTCAGCGTCCAAGATGTTCAGAAACACGTTTTGCACGAGGTTGCAGTACGATCCATGGGGTCTACGGACACTTACCACCCATGCGCTTAGTCAGGCCGTTTCGCCTTTTTCATCTTGAAAAAAAGAGCTGAAAGTGGTTCAAAAGGTGCCGTAACAGCACCTTACTAAACCTCTTAGATCAAAGCAGAACTGTACATCCTTGGAAATATCCGGGAATAGCTGGTTTCTACACACCTTCTTACCAAGACCAGACACGCGCGGGTGGTAAGTGTTCGACAGTCCATAGATGCATCGTTGTTACTGTTGAAGAACAATGAAACAAATATGAGACCACCACAAGTTCTTATAGGAATGCTTCCGCCACGTGTGGGCGTGGGGCGTGCAGTCGCACTGGAGCACGTTTTTTTCCTCAACCCAGAATTTCTGCAAGAAATTTCACTACTTTGAAGGAGCGCTTTAATGCGCTGTCAACTTCAAGAAATGCGCCCTGGAGGTAGTGATTCTCCCCCAAAAGTGACATCCTTCGTTTTTGAGAAACCGTCTTCGTTTTTGAAGAAAAAACCGTTATTAATGGTCAAAAAGTGGTTTTTGACCATTTTTTGACCATTAATGACGCTTTTTTCCAAAAACGAAGACGGTTTCTCAAAAACGAAGGATGCAATTTTGGGGGAGAATCGGCTCCCCCTAGGCGGACTTCCTAGAGTCGGCAGCTCATCAAAACTCTCCTTCGAGCTTGAGAAATTTCCTGAAGAATTTTCCGGGTTGGGATGAAAACGCACTCCAATGACAATTTCCTGTTCTGACAAGTTAGCTGACAAGTTTGGCCCAGTTCTCGCATGTTCCAAAATTTCCGTGTTTTTAGTAGCTTTTCGAAGGTTTCGGCTTACATTTGAGATAAACTGGAGTAAACCTCCACAAATCGTACGCGTTACTAAATGAAATATCATTCTTAAACTTGATTGGAGGCTATTTGTACGACTTTTCCAGTATTTTCCGAGAGAGCCAAAATGTGTGGGTACTTAGTAGCCTATTTCTAAATCTAACTGAACTTAGTAGTCCCCAGCCAGTGGTGACCACCTTGTGCTGTGCCCTGCCTGCACCCCCTTCCTTTTTCCAGAGGACACAATTCCTCGGGAGATAGCACAAAAAAAAACAACAGCAATTGGGAGGCGATGCTGCTAGGAGCTGTTCATTTTTTGCCGCTGTTGCTCTGCCATTGTTCGCCTCCAATCCGAAGCTATCAAGCGGTTACTATCCATCAAAATCTCGAGAATTTGGAAAACGAAGAAATCTTTTTGGCCGAATTTCCTTTCTCACGAGCCACAGGCCCTGTAATTGAACCTGGACCGAGCCATATTAATGTATTCCACATCAGAATCCTTTACAGGCTAGTGTCATTCCCTCGCGAAGATTTTTCGCTTCATCTTACCTCTGAGAATCCTCACCACTACGCAGAATCTGCAGCAGATCTTCTTTCACGTTGAACGTTGTGCGAACAGTGAGCGGGAACTCCTCCTGAAAAAAAAGAACCAATTTATGCCCTAGAAGACCCGACTCCCATGCTACTCGAGCCTTCGGTAAAACAGTGATTTCTTACCGGAACGTGGAATTGAGCCATGATGACGTTGATTGCTTGTAAAATGATCAGATCATCTCCAGCATTCGCTCTCAACACACAAGAGTACAGCGTGGGAGTGATGGCGCGAAGCGTTAGCACCACCTGCAATGATCGCATGTAATATGACTCATTATTATTCAAAAACTAAATTCGAAAATATCAATGCTGATAGGATTGAAAATGCTGAGTATTTCCTAAAACAGGTAATATTGAAGCCGTGCGGTGAGAACTCCATGGAGAATGAATGGGATTTTTCGAGAAAACCACGGGCGGAAAAAGAAGACATGAATCAGCAAAAAAAGGAAAAGGAAAAAAAACGTACTTCAGATGGGAATCGTGTTACTTCCGGTTCCTTCGGGAAAATCCATGGTAGATCAAAAGTGAGCACCAAGGGGGATATAGCCTGCAATCATTGGGCATGACGAGAGAGAAGATGTAGAACTTGAGTGAAAAAATGAAAACCAGAATCTTTCAAGTTGATCTGACTCAGGAAGGATCGCTGAAATGCACCGTCCCACCTAAGAATTGTTCTTGAGATTTTCGTGTGAGAAAAATCTTAAATGGCTGCTGATCAGAATGATATTTGCGATTCCATGCTGAATTCCTGAAAAAAAAATCCGTTCCGAGCCCCAATTCCTAGGGAGCTTGTGGGCGGAACCAAAGCGGGTTACAGACCTTCCGCCTTATGTTCTCCCTTGCTCGTCGCACATGAAATGCAGTTTCTGTTCTTCCAGAGAGAGGATGAGCATTTCTCACGAGGAGTGGAAATTTCCTCAGGCAAGTGCTCCCGTGAGTAAATTGCTCAGAAAGCGCCTTGGCCCCGCCCATGGCTCCGCCCACAGTCTCCCCAAGGGTTGGGGACGGGAAACGCTTTTTTTCGGCAGTTCTGCATGGAATCACAAGTGATCACAAGTCACAGGTGAGTTTGATCAGCAGCTCCAGGAGACTCCTTTCGTTCGAAAATCTCAAAGATGACTATGAGGTGGGACTGTACCTTTATGTAGTGAGAAGTCCAGATAAATAAACGCCAGTAACCAAGGCCTACGTCCACACTTATTGGGAGGATACGCTTAGCTGAACTCACACGAAGATGCTTCCTAGCATTCTCAATGTTGAGCGGAGGACCTGATATGGACACTTGGTCGCTTTTGTTGGCAGAATCTCTAAATGACAGTATATAATTTCATTATCTGGCTCGGATCCAAATACCAACCGATATGTATCGGACATAGTAAGTTGGAGCTTCTCGCTTATTTTGATGGCATAGGTTTTGCAAATACAGAATCCGAACGACCTTTGGTGGGGAAATGGGATAGAAGGATCGACGTTGACTTCTTGAGGTATGCCACACATTTGCACAAACTGCACAGCTACCACTTACGTGTACTTGTTTGAATCTGGGAAGTGTATGTGGCAGCCTGTTGATCGCATCACCTGTTGAATGCCTCTGCCAGCTTTGCCAATTATGTGCGAATGTATGGAGTGGTGGATCTCCATCTTCAGTGTGACTCTTTCTTTCTGAAATGATAAGAAGTAGCAGCAGTGACTAGAAACCCAAGCGTTTTATTAAATTGACCTAAGGTGAAAAAAATGGTTCCACATAATTCTGTCTTTCCCCTAACATCTTTGATGTGTTGTTGAAGATAACAAAAGGTTTGAAACTGAGCTTTTACTATTATTTACCTACGCCCGGATTTAAAAATTATTCAACTGTTATTATTTCATTGGTTTCGGCTACTTTTGCTTAAAAATGGGAGCTATTGAGATTTTCTACCCAGGCTCTCCAACGAGTGTCTCTTCTCTATCTACACGTTTCCTTATCTTCACGTTGCCTGCGGTAATGAGAACGGTAATGTATGTTTCATCTATTACCTTAACTTGCAGTGTTGCATGGATGTACTTTTTCGCCATTTCAATCTCATCAATTGTTCCAATAACCTTCACGAACGGATCTAGAATAGCGGATCAGTGAACCCCAATTATTCTTCTTAGAATCCGTTAAACGATCCGCCGAATCACCTTTTTTCGTTTTGGCACCGATCTTCAACTGTGACGGCCAGCACACCTCAGCGCCTGAGTATTGTTTTACCTGAAAAACGGTTTGAATCGAAACACTAGTGTTCTTGATAAGTGATTTCTTCCAGATCGAGAAGACAAACGCAATAACATGTCAGACCTTATTGAAAAAGTCCTCCGCATTAATAAATATGAAACCTGTTTCAGTCGCGGGAACACCTGAAACATACACAGAAACTTTGGCGAAGAGAAAATTGTTTTACAATTATGTGGAGAACATCACACTGGGTACTTTACTGCTCAAATTTGTGAAAAATGTTGATTCAATGAGCGTTTCTGTTGTTTTTGCCTGCTTTTCTGTTATCACACGAATGTTTCTGACGTCACTATAGGAGATACGGTATCGACCCCACCACGACATCTGTGATTGGTTGCAAATTGCCTGGCTAGTAAAACATGTCCAGGGTAGGCAGATCTGGGGTCAAAGAGGTTCGTTGATTTGGAACTCAGTAATGTTGTGTAATGATTACTGATCTCAACCCTTAGCTATTTTCCATAGGTAATGAGTCCCGTAACTTTTTACCCATAGGCCGTAAATGTGTAGGATTGCTGACCAAAATTAGGATAATTTTTGTAATAACTGGAATATCTCACAACTCTATAGTGAAAAGAGCTATTTCCTGGACTGGAATTGAAATAAGCAGGGATCAGTTTAATCGGTTGATTTTGTTTTCCTACATTTTATTTATTTATTGATCTATGTACATACATATGTAGCCACTCATTTATGTATCTTTCTACCTACTTTTTAAATAATCCATTTATTGAATAAAGAGAAATATAGAGGAATATTTAAGAGGGAACGAGAAAACAAGGCAAAAGTGGAGGAGCCGCAGTAGCTGGAAATTACACATTTTCCCTCGTAAAGTAAAAAAAAACCTTTTCAGCCTTCCTAGGATTCCTAAGCGATCGAGGACCTATTTTCCTTAGATTGGCTGGAACGGTAGAGCAAATTTTTGTTAATTTTGCATATGGGTCTAGCA
>JARK01001342.1:151627-175337 GCA_000688135.1 Ancylostoma ceylanicum | reverse complement strand
AAAAATTGGGGTCTCCGCCGTTTTGGGGACCCAGACGGAAAACAAAATTGATAAAAATATTTATTTTAATAATAAATAATAAATAACCAATATTTAGAAAATTATAATAAAAATAAACAAATAAAAATTAACTAATGCAAGATTTTTATTTGTATTGTAAAGTAATTTCAAAAGGGGCGCCCCCCCCCCCGCCTCCTCCCCTGCGTCCGCCACTGGGGTCTAGTAGTAGCCATCAAAATGTCCTGAACAACGTTTCTAACCAATTTCCGAACACTCACCACCTGCGCGCGTCAGGCCCAGGTAGGACAGTGTATAGAAATCCACTATTTCAGGACTTTTACCAGGGCAGACAGCTCAGCTTTGATCTAAGACAATCGATAATCTGGTAGAACGAGTTAGCGCACCTTCTAATATTTTTTTTGCATTTTTTCTCTAGTTTCAAATAGGCGAAAGGGCCTGACGCTACGCGCGCGGGTGTGTCGGTGTCGCGCGATATAAGTGTCCGTACACGTTTCTTACCCGTTATCATGGCTTCGAGCCTTCGTCGATCGACTTGGATTTTCTGTTCATATCTGCCGTCCTGCAGGAGGACGACATCGTCAGATATCATTCACTGAAAGCATATACGTTGTCGAATGGAAAAATCCACAACTACTTTAACTAAAAAATGAATCTAGTAAAAAAAAAGTATGACCAGGGAGTTAAGAGGAAAAAGGATATAAAGCAGAGACAGATATGTGCAATACATGAATACGAAGCGGTGTAATAGAAAAGATATGTGACATCATCTGCGTCCGATAATCGGGTTCAAATTATTGTAAAATTGACACTGAAGATATTCCGTCATTTTAACGACAATTATGACAAGATTGTTACTTGAAATACGTCAACGTGCGTTTGGGGGGCAACAGCGCCGTCACACATCCATCACAGTCACCCCAGGAAGGAACACCCCTAGTTTGAATCCATAATCTCGTTCAAACACCGAAGGTGCCTGAGTAGTTCCAGAAGGGGATCAGATGATGTGAAAAGTTGTTCAGTGGTTCTCTAAGCTCAACTATTGAGATCTTTTGAGATCTGCGCCAGAAGGACCGCAGATCTCTTTTTAAATAGCAAAACATGACAAATTTGGGCATGTTATCAATGAAAATTTTGGTTATTTTCAAGTTTAAAAAGTGTACTTGATGACAAATATGTAGGTTTAAATATTGGTAAAAAAGGAGATGGCATCAAGGAACTGAGGTTAGGGTGCAAAATCATCCAAATCGTTTCAAAAAATTCCAAAAAAAATCAAGATCATAAATGTACTTGGAATATTATCAACCGAGTTGTCCAGGTTTCAATTAATTTATTAATATTATGCGAAGTTTCTCTTTTAAAACAGTGTAAAAACTTATAAATAACCTGTGAAGATATCCTGGCCTATGAATAACTAAAAAATATCCTTTACTTGAAATAAGCCACAAAGATATTTCGTTCCCTCCTGAAAACCTTTTTTGCACCTTTCAAAAGAATTTTTCTTTGAGAAAAAAGCTTTTTAACCTCTGAACACGACATTGAACAAAGTCAACAATAGTAGAGGTGTCACAGAAGTGATGTCACACGAATATCGCTATAAAATAAAGCGAACAATGGCGAAATGCTAGAAGGAACCGGTTTGAAGCCGTGTTGAATGGGTCAATTCGGAGATGATTGGCACATGAACTGCGTACACGGCAACGAGGAGCGAATTCAGCGAATAAGTCGTGAAGCGTGTAATGATGGAAACAAATATTAGTGAAAAGTGAAATTTCGCCTGGAGTTTTTTGAAGATATGGGAATTGTGGGGGGCGCTGTGATAGAGAAGGCTGTCTACATAGTACTAGAGATACGTAAACTAGAAGGAGCAGTTCTACACGATGACATAAACATTTGCTTATGTGTACATTCATTTACACCATACGTACAACCGTTACACACGAGTAACTCGAAAAATGTTAGCGGATACATATTGCCATCTCAAATGGGAGATCATTTTTTTCTATTCAAGTTATCCATTTTATTTACATTTCAACTAACAAAATGATTTATGTACCACTCCACGGAAAAGTCACAGATCCGGGTGATCTTGCTATACATCGATCGCTGAAATGAGTTCTGATAGCTGAGTTTTTGGAACATTATTATATCCGAGATCCAGTAATTTCAATAGTCCATTGTGAAAATATGATATTCCAAAGAATTAATTCAATTTTGGTGCCCGGCTATGATTGGTCATACGTGGTGGGTGTGGACTACAATATTCATTGATAGACCTTTCTCGATTTCTTTGCGTTTTCTCCGGAAATTTTTTTGTAGACTGGACGAATACAGCTCTCTCTCTCTCTTTTTCTTTCTCTTTCTCTCTCCCTCTCTCTAAATTTCAGTTAAAAATACAATTGACGACACGGCAGGAGCAATATTATGGTTTTGTGTAGAATTTCCTATGAATAAAAAAAGCGTGAAGTTCGTGAAATCCAGAGAATAGTAAACAAGTTGGAGAAAATGGACCAAATAAAATGAAGATTTTTAAAATTTGAAACTTGAACTGCAGGATACTAGGAAATGGACTGGGAGCAGCAGCAGAACAGCTGATCAAACCTCTCTTCTATTCATGTTCACTGCAAAGTATAATAATTTAGGAGGACTCCATTGCCGTTCCTACGGTCTCCGATTCATAGA
This sequence comes from Ancylostoma ceylanicum, assembly GCA_000688135.1. Taxonomy (NCBI): domain Eukaryota; kingdom Metazoa; phylum Nematoda; class Chromadorea; order Rhabditida; family Ancylostomatidae; genus Ancylostoma; species Ancylostoma ceylanicum. The sequence continues at coordinate 172,637 of JARK01001342.1, read as the reverse complement.
AATTCTCCTGAAAAACGGCTAGAGGCTTAAATGATAGATTGTTAAATTGAACGATTGCTAGAAAAATTTTAGAATGTCTTGCAAATCTGCATCATGCATGTAGGTGCCGGATAGACCAGTCCTGATTGCCTTGATCCATGTGCTTCAAGCAGTGTAACTAGAATTTAGTAAATACGGTTATTACGTAACTGGATGATGAACCCGGATAATTCCTTTTTTCCAGGATAAACCCACTAGAGGACAAAGAGGCTGTTTGGCAGAATACCGAGCGGAATTCTTCATGGGACCAACGACATCAGATACACTTTCCGAGACCCACAATGAGCATTGAAACGAGGAATTGGAGTGTGACCGCAGGACTATGTATAAACCGCTTCGGTGGTTTTCATCGCAGGGAATTCAGAGACGATTTCCATGTGGATATTCGGATGAAGTTTTGAATAGCCATTTATTAAAATGTGCCAATAATATGGACCCACACATCAATACCAGAATATTGCAGGGCTAGATTTGTAGTGAGAGTTTCAAGCTGGTTACGGTGCCAAAAGCTTTGGTTTCAGGGGCCTGTGAAGTTGGTGATAATTATGATTATTGAATTATTATTGCAGAAAGCGTTTAACAGCAATATAGTCAAGCATTTGAAGTAGAGCAAACGATTTTCGCCGGGCAACTCGTACAGATAACCACGGACTAATTAAGACGAAGACATAGAATATGGTCGACATTGATCGACAGAGATGAAGTACGTAGGTACGAACGAACTCGCTCGGAACCCTCTAAACTCGCAACCGGTTCCCCATTTGATCTAATTAGCCAAATATCACGTGCGTGGCGGACGGTTGTGATTTTTCGCGTGTAGGTGCCCTATAGACAAGCACCGCATGACGAGCAGATCTTTAATGAGAAGCCAGCGTGGTTCGTGAACGGTAGCGCATCTTCTCGAAGATGCGGAAGAACAGAATGTGATATATCGATCGACATCGTCGCTAGAAAACAGCTCGACGCCTATTGGTATTTCTCACACACACACGAAGAAGACGGAACCGGTCGAGAGCGCTAGCAGTCGGTCGGGTCGTGACGACGCCGGTCGTCGTCCGCGCTACGCCGCGACGACACCAGCAAGCTGTCATCATAACTCTGATCACTATCGTGACACCTTTTCCGCACGTAGCACGTTTGACGTCACACGCCTGCAGAGGTTGTTTGGACGAGTTGTACAGTTGCACGGTTAAAGTGGACGAGTTGTGCCGTTGGACAACTGCGCTGTGCCACTTTGCCGTAGGGGTGCGCCGCTGTTGATCCGATCAGATTTTCGCACCTTTTCCTCGCGTCTCTAATTATATCCTCAGGACATCAATTAAAGGTGCGAAAAATGCGACCAAAAAATCCGTTCGGATCAACAGCGTAGGCAACGAATGCGCTTTGTAGCGGCATTATCCGCCCTCACTCTTGGACGAGTTATCCCCCGGATTGTCGTTAAAGGCAGCACCCACGAAAAAATTTGTCACTCAGATTTTAGCATGATCTTGTGTTTTTGACTATGAGGAGCACAGATGGAGACATCAATTGTATCGGAACTCATGATAAAATGGTTCTCGGATGCTACCAATTTACTGCATTATGACAAGAAGGCCGAGTTTCGCGGATGTGGTAGATCAAGAATATCGATAACGCTGCCTCTGTTGACGACGAATTTCTTTGCGCAACTGGAAACTTGACTAATTTGGCAGCTCTTCTGGAGGAAAACAAGCACAAACGAAAAGGAATCAGGATGTTCATTCCGGAAAGATACCTCACGAAAAGAAAGAAAACTTATGGTTGAGTGTAACGAGCCAAAAAAAAAAACTGAAATTCATACCATATGTGAAAAATTGTTAATTCTGAGTAAAACAAAAGATCATATGGTCGAATAACAATTGAGAGAACTTAAATAGAGGGTAGCAGATTATCACAGTGGGGAACTTTTCAAAATGAGCATGAGAAACAAGCGTTACCTTTGGAAAACCGACTGGCTGCGGCAGAAAACAGCTGATTCGCGCTCCGCTACAACTCGCCTGGGGATCCCCGGATCCCGTGTTCAACTTGTTATATCTCGAGAATGCGGATGCCTTTGGTAGTGCAACTTGCGTAGAACTACTGGGACTATCGTTCAGACCCCAAAACATTCAAAATTTTCGACATGAAAATTATCGTGGGTGCTGCCTTTAAGTTTCTATGTCCACGCACCTCAGAGTGTTGTGCAATCAATTGACTATGTATTGGAATAATACTAATCTCAGCTGATAGATCCGTATAACTGAGCTGGCTCAGGAAGACAATCTTGTCGAATATTTTTGCTCTCGAATATTGAATATTTCGAATAAATGTGAAATTCGATCCTTCCAACATAAGAGACCAATGTAGTTTTGTATGAGAAAGAAGAAGAGCTTGAAGCCTTTGTTATTCTCGGATATCTGGATGGTTGAATGGTTTCCGATTGTTAATTAAAGTAACAAAATTAGATGACCTGACATAATCAGTGTGACTACCATGGACAACTCGTCCAAAAATGAGGGTAGATATTGCCGCTACAAGGCATATTCGCTCCCGCGCTGTTGATCCGATCGGATTTTCTGATTGCCTTTTTGGCACCTTTAATTGATGTCCTAAGGATATAATTAGAGACGCGAGGAAAGGTGCAAAAATCTGATCGGATCAACCGCCTGTTCCCCGTCAAGTTTGATTCTGTTGTACGTAGCAGCGATCAATAACCATGGAATGTGTAGGCACTTTGAGGGCAAGGACTATCTCTAATTGTCAGGTAAAGAAGTGCCCGAGACGAATACGACAGTTGAACTGGTCTTGAAGTCACTCCACAATTGCGTGCACTAGTTAGTGAGTGTTCTTTATCCGTGTCATGATGTGTGAACCTCCCCTATGGTGATGACAACGAACTGTATAGGAGTGAGTATAGTCTGTTCCACTGGGGAAAACAGAAATCACAGAGAAGAAGAGCGCGGAAAAGTGTGTAACAATTGTAGAGGGTGTGAAGGGAACAGGACAAAAAATTTTGATTGGAAAGAAAAATTTTATTGGTGACAACAGTGAACAAAAAAAACCAAGTAGGTATCATGAGTACTCGTACAAATTGGCTAAATTTGTTCAGCATTTCCACCTCGTCACTTGCTTAATTTAAGTACAAAATTCAAGGCCCGTGCACTGTCCCAAGTTCGGTATGTAGTCGACAGGATGCATGCTTGTTTTGCTGCCTTGCTTCTAAATTTTTGTTCGTTTGCACTCCATGTAACAGTTCATTTTTATTTCTTTTGTTGGAGCACCTGTGAGCGTACAAATAAATCAAAAAAAATTGTGGCGAATCTTTAATAAAACAATAGTGACAGACATAATGGCGTTGTTTCCAGGAAATTCATAAGTAAGAGGCATATACAGGGGGGGCATAAGTTATTGTACATCGTTTGCTGGTTTATTACTCTGCGATGGTTCAATGTTTTCAGCCGTGCTAGGCCTCGCTTGATAGAGCTGGATTTCCTCTATTTTCCGATTACAAATATGCCCTGGTTACTCGGGATATGACGGAGAAATTTTAGCGGGAACTTCAGACTCGGATTTTTGGTGCCGCCAAAGGCACTGATTCAGTCCGCAATTCCTAAGCAAAATAGCCACAAAAACAGTTTTTGACAACGGATTTAAGTGGGATAAAAAGTAGTTTTGTACTCTTTAAGCTTATGTTTAGGTGTATGTGAAAAATCCACTGCAGATCGGACTTGATAAGAGCACAGAACGGAGCTGTTCCGAAAATTGCTTGGATGAGAAAACCAAGCCTTAGGTTTCGAGGAGCACAGCTAGCCTGAGTCTGGGCCTATTGATGAGGCTGCGTAGCCATTCTGCAGCATTTTTACTCTGGTTTTCAGATCACATCAACAATCTAGCTGAAAACCTGTCTTTTAGTGGAAAATCTCCTAGAAAGCAAAATTAATGCAAATTGGCCTTTACCGGTGGCATGGAGTAGCTGTGGTTTTTCGCCCGTATATTTCTTAGACTTCTCTATCTTGGGAAATCTCAGACAAAGCTAGGAAGAGCACCTTTGCTCTTCAAGAATCATCAGAGCATCAAAACACATTTCGGAGAATTCGTGGATTTTTTAGGGAAAATTGTCACAACAACCCACTTTTCTCAGAATTTTGTTTCGAGGCCAACTGCTCGATAGCATATCTTTCCCAGAAAAGCGGATCTTAACTAGAAGATACAGTGAACCTTCCTCTATTCGGCAGAGAAAAGAGAGAAACAATGCATGGTTACCTAGCGGAGAAATAAACGATCAAACGTTGTACAATAACTTATGCCCCCCCCCTGTATGTGTTTCAGAAATGAGAGGATTTCATAACCCAGTTAGCCATCTTCTAGCACATTCACATCCGAGGCTCTAGAATTCTCAATAATCTTCTCGCAGAGAACCCATATGATCACTGCCAGTACCCACCAGAAATGGGCTGATTATTGGTATCCGGTTGGCTCTTTAGCCGTTATCCGTATGCTTTAGCCCATCAGTTATCCCCAATGCTATCCGGGCCTTTACCATCGCATAACGGTCTGGTTAAGGCGGTTGGTTGCTTGGTTGCTTTCAGTTTGCAGCTTTTTCTAGAGAAGACGGTCGTCGTTTAAAAATCAATTTGTTCTACTACATAAGACAGTGCATATTTCGTTAGGTTTCATCGAAGTGGTATAGATACTCGGAATGATTGAGTTGTAGGGACGTACAACTTGCTCCTTTTGGTCAGAAAGGAAATTCTTGGAGATTATCGGGGTTGTCTCGGCGGATGATCTCTTGGAGCCGCATCCAATATATTTGACCATGGGAGGGAAAACATAGCGGATATACTATATCCTTTCCCACTCGTTTTCGTATACGATAAATCCTTACGACAATTCAACCTATCTTCTGACCCAGGTGCGAGTTGTTATGACCTGCTCCTGCACGAATTTCATTCTCTGGATGTCTTTGACAGTACTCCATCAGGTGTACAGACTCGCTACGTGACATACTGTACTTTCCATGTTGTTCCTGGGATACGGTAATTCCTTGCTCGGCTAGATGTCACTTGGGCGGCCTTTTCAGGAGCACCGAGACACGTACCGACAGTTACTGTAGGCTTGTAGTCTTTTTATCTGCCTATCCTTCAACACTTCAACCGATCCGCTCCGCGTGGTCTGTGTTTCGGGATTACACCACTGTTGCTGTCCTGCATACAAGTGAAGCCGTCTGATTTCCATCAACGTCATCGTCTGGATGGTCTATGTGATCCATAATTCCGCTGCCGTCGGTCAAAAAGCGCCGCACATGCCCTTATGACGCGATGCTTACTAGTATACACGCTCTACTCAGTTTTTCTGTCCTCCGTTCGTGATGAATTGACTCATTCAACCAATGGAATGCTATGTTTGGGAGGGAGGGGGGAGGTACATTTGTCTACTTATAACTTATGTCATATGGGTGTTTGAGAGTCAGCCTCGCGTTGGGTGGGCCGCCCCACCCACTTTTCCCGCCGCCATTGGACGAATTGAGTAAACAAGGCGGATCAAAAGAAGGCCTATGGTAATTGTACGTGGGTTGCCATTACTGCGCTCCAGGCGGCCATGCTTTTGTCTTGATCAACGGAAAAGCTTGGGTTACTGAGAGCAGCGGCGTTTAAGGACGTTGGACGAGGATGTGCATTCTCAAGACACTACATACATGACGACTAACTCTGATGTTAAATGGCAATACAATTTTACGGGACTTCGTGTTTGGCAAGACAGTTTACGGGAGAAAATTTTGCTTGGCAATACATTTTACGGGAGAATGAGTGAAGAGCCTGTTTGGCGATACAAATGGCAAGACAGTGTGTTTGGCAAGACAGTTTACGGGTGTTTGGCGATACAAAAGGCAAGGTTTGTGTGGCGATACATTTTACGGGTGTTTGGCGATACAATTGGCAAGACAATGTGTTTGGCAAGACAGTTTACGGGTGTTTGGCGATACAAATGGCAAGACAGTGTGTTTGGCAAGACAGTTTACGGGACTTCTTGTTTGGCAATACATTTTACGGGACTTCTTGTTTGGCGATACATTTTACGGGTTAATATGTTCATTTCATTCTTAGCGGGTGATTCAATCATCATCGGTGTCGGCTCGGATGGCGCAGTTGGTAAGGCAGCGGACTCCCATTCTCAGAACCACGGTACGGTTCGCGGTGTTATCAGAATTTTTGCGCATTCAAGCTTGTTTGGCGATACAAAAGGCGAGGTTTGTTTGGCGATACATTTTACGGGACTTCGTGTTTGGCAATACATTTGACGGTGTTCGTTTGCCTGGCTAGTTTGCAAGCTCGTCTGCGAGGTTGCCAAACAAACCTCGCCAAATGTATTGCCATTCAACATCAGAGAAAGCTCTGACCGGGATTCTTCGCAGTCAGACCACTGCAGAGCAAACAAGGTATTTCTATTTATAGCTTCTCAATCACTTGTTTGCATGTTTACTTTTAGCATTCTAGTTTGAAAAGGACTCAATCCTCATGAATTTTCAGTATTTATTTTTCACTAGGGCAAGGAAACAAGTGCCTGAAAGCAAGATGGCCCAGCAAGTTGGCCCTGACTGGAGACCAAGACATGTTGTTGGGCAATTACTTAGATTGTAGAAAGCAATTCTTTATTCGGAGCGAAAAATCTTTTTCTCAACATTACGGAACTTCGTAAGCTTTTCGAGAATATTTCATTGAGATCTGAGAAAGTTCCTCATCACTGCGTATTAATCTTTGCGATGTCAATGACCTCTTCTGAGATAGCAAAATTGGAGGATGAAATGCAAGGCCTTAATTTTTCGAGCTGCGTGAATTGCCTTCTTTCGAACCGATTTGCTGTCACCAAGCCACTGCTTAGACAGCCTTATTGTTTCTATCGTGAAGTGACGTATCCATGCTTTATCAGTGATGATTGACCTCTTTTCATTTCATTGATTCCTGATTGATTTTCTGAACATTCGAATGACTCTTGTAATTGGATAGGTTTTCGCATTGGATTGAGCATTGAGCGTCTATCTTGCGAAGAGGCCTAGTTCGTTGTTCCAAATAAGAATAACTCGTTCATGGAAGATGCTTAGATATTCAATGATCTCATGCACATTTACTCGATGGCCATTCAAACCACTTCATGGGATTTGTCCATGATTTCTGGCACTGCGGTTGTTTTGGCCGTCCAGGACGTGATTACACTTCAGCCTGTGCACGGCCACGCTTGAATTTCAGAAGCGAGTAACGCACAGTGGAAATTGGAAATGAGGCTGATGAAAGAATACCATCCTGGGGGAGTCGTCTTTCCCTCTAACTGTAAGAATTTGGTAACCGCTAAAACTTTTTATGCTTCCATAGATCAAGACACCTGAAGTTTAACGACATTTCGTAGAGACTTTTCTATACATCAACGTGGTATTTTTAGTCAAGTTATCCAGTGATGAAGCTTTTGTAGCCGGCCACACTGACGCGAAAAAAAAATCTGAAAAGAAAACACTCATTTTTGTGGTTATACCAGGAACATTTTTCAGTTCACTCTCCTGTAGTCTTCAACACTTGCTTGGCTATTGTCAGGAGACACATCAGTGTCTCGCACAGCACAACTTATCATAGATGTGTAGCGGCAACGTAAATAACATGATAGTAATTCATAGGTCTTACAGAAGGATCCAGGAAAGTCAATTTTAGGGAAAAATGTTTTCTGAACAAGAAAAATTGAAAAACAAATCACGGTTAACATATTTTGGTTGATGTGGAAAGCCGAACCCACAGCACACAATTTGTCTCTGCGTTGGGAATATGTAGGTAGGCGTACGAGTCGTACAGAATTTTTGTATTGTTGTGAGCGTGGAGCTCGCCGATTTATTCCAAAGAAGAAAGTGGGGTTGGGGGAGAATAAAAACCTCAGCACAAAGGTCGTTGACGAAGTGAAGAAGCTCGAAGATGTTGATTCAATTTTTATTCCTGCAGAATTTCGGGACTAGGGCCGTTTTATCAGGCGCCATACAACGTTATAGTATCAAAGTAGTATGTAAAACACCTAATGTTAGTATATGAATGTTACAAAGTCGGTGTTGCCATGAGTCGCGTTCGTATGTCTGCCACTCAGTATGAACTCAACTTCGTTACTGTTGAGGATTGACCTGGATCACGTCCTAGACGACAATGCCAGAAATCATGGACAAATTTCATGAGACGATTTTGGATGGCCACCGAGTGAATGTGCATGAGATTAGAAATGCTCTGTGCATCTTCCATGAGCGAGTGATTCTTATTTTGTAGAACATCGAAAATCTGAAGGCCTCCTAGTTTGTTAAGGGCCCACTGCGGTGCACTATTCAGAGAAAGGTGGTGCCTGAAACCTTGTCCGACCTTATTCCTAATTCCTCATAGAATGTGGGCTCAAATACTGCCAACAGCTACTATACAAGACTCTACCTCAACTCACGAGAGAAGGATAGTTGTTGGCTGAGGCCATTCGTGATGGAATGTGTACTACCATATGCAGTTTTTGACGCTGATTTCGAATCCGGATGTAATATACCGTAGTCTTGAGTGGGCTCCAGAAAGCCTGGTAGCTGCATTATCGTCCTAAAGATACTAAGGGCTTCTAGAGGAAACAAGGGCTTGAGTTAGTGTGCTGCTGATGCAGCCGCCTTACCTCAATTTAGGCTCATGTATGACAGCAGTACTCAAAGTCAGTGACTGACTCACTCATGGTCCTCGCATGCGAGCTTAAATTGGGGTAAGGCAGCTGTATTGGCAACTCACTAGCAAGAATCATGTTTCCTTCGAGACTATTCAACAGTTTGAGGATACTGTATCAGCTACCAAGCATTGCCTGGAGTCTATACAAGAGTACGCCATATCACGTGTTCGCGGAAAGAAATGGGTGTAACTCACTACACGGAAGCCCGCAGGAAATTTGGGGTACGGATTCGAGATCAGCGTCAAAAACTGCATCTGGTTGTACACATCCCATCACGATTGGCCACGACCAACAAGTATCCTTCCCTTGTCAGAAAAATTAAGAATTCGGTGGAACTACCCCTTCCTAAAGTATTGATGCTGTAAGCCTCCGTGAAAAATTCTATCTGTGAAGAATGCTCCAATTTTGCAAGCAAGGTTTTTCTCTCAAAGTCATATTTATTATTCACAAAGACTTGGAGAATCAGATGTTTTTCTCTCAAATTAGAAGGGCGAATGGCCTCATTTTATTCTTTTAGCATTTCACCATGCAGGTTACTACCACCGTGACATCTATCTGTCCCGAGGGAATAGATTCCGGGATTTCTCAGGTTATGATTTCTAAAGTTGCAACCAGTTCGTCGGAGAGATTCACATAAAGCCAAATTCCAATAATCTAGGACTTCACCTAGAATATGCGTGCATCTTGCAGCGGCCGGATAGCTTCTGCAGGACTTTTGACATCTACGTCCTAGGATTTGCTCATGGATCGACTTTTTCCTCTCAGGAAGAACATTCCCAGCACGAGTACACTCAACTTTTTCTCGTCGTGCATCTCCCCCTAGTTCCTCAAGGTGGAATTCTTCCGCCGGTACTTCTTAACAATTGTACTTATGACCTTACCCTTCATGTTGAATCTTTGAAAGTGGAATGCTGCGCTTTTGCTGACAATTCTAAGCTTCATCTATGCGTCAATAACGATTATGAGCGAGGACTCCCACAGAAGGGAGTCGGTGTTGTGGTGCAATAGTCGAAAGACTGGACTGTTGGGAGCAAAAACTAAAGTTTCGCATTTAGGAGCTATAAATCAGTGCTTCTCCTTACAAGAACGGGGGTCAGGAGTAACATTCTGTTGAAGAAATTGTAGACCCAGGATTTCTAATAAGGAGTGATCTAAATTTTACAGCGCATCGTGGGCTTATAGTAAAGCGAGGTGCAAGTATGACTACCAGGGAACTCATGACATGACGGTTGAAGTTCACATCTGTACCAGCCAGCATCGGTGTTTTCAATGAACAATGAACTGTGAGATTTGGGTTCTCTTCTTCCAACGAACCATAAATCAACATTCCATAACACGCTGAGAACAGATTTCCTGGACAGCCGTCCTTTTCATTTGTGTCTGTCTCTATGAAAATTGAATTCTATGTGCGGAACAATTTCAATGGAACCACCTCTTTATTGAATGTCATATGAGAAAACTTTCACTGAGAAGTGGCTTGATAAGCTCACGATGCTTCATTATGGAAGCCAGTGCAGAGCAAGCTGATTGCACTCTGATCTGCTTCGTCTTCCTGTCGCCCCTTGTGCATTCGTTGGCTCGCGCTCCATTCTAGTAAGCTGAAGTTATGACGATTATTGCCTGTCAGACGTCATTATTTTCCACACGATGCAGCTTTGTTAAACTGCATATAATTTTGCCGAGGAAGCAAAGAAAGAGAGAGAAAAATTCATTAAAGGAGCCTTGAAGATCACAAACACATTGTGCGATAAGATAAAAATTAATTGTTTGCGATGTTGGTTACCGCTGAGGCAGGAATCATAATCCAGATCCAGAAAACTATCAAATTAGAAAGAAAAAGAGGGGTCAGGTCCGGGCTTCCGCCTCCGCGATGAAATTGTGGTGATGGCGAAGAAGACATGGCCAACAGATTGCGTACTGTAAAGAGAGGGATGTCGTAATAATCAGATTGTTCATATATGTATCTAGACTGTTGGATTGTGGCTGTTACTGTAAAGAAGGTACAAATCTTCAGGATAAGCACGATCCCAGAACGCAACTGGAATTCCATTATGGAGCGGTCGCTAAGGCGACTCGTTGATCTGACACGAACCCAGGCGTAAACTTAGGTAAGTGCTCGCTGACTCTTACCGCGCCAGTTAGTTGCAGCCAGATTGTGGATACCATGGAAGTGGAGTATGAAAAGCGATCTTTTCGGCTCAAGATCAGCTTCAAGTAGTGAAGTTGCAGAGCATACATGGATAAGCATTTTATCTTGTAGAGAGTCTCTGAAACTGTGCGCAGATACGCGAAGGGCTATGTAGAGCTAAAAATTGGATTTAAACGTTGATTCATCCATTTGGCGGAAACAGAAACAGGTCCTTACACAACAGTAGATGAAATAAATGATATGGTTCACAGTGGCAAAAAAAAACACCGGTAACTCGAACAGGAAACGTGGCGAGGCATGAGCACGAGATCGCTGGATTCTACTTTAGCATCAGTCTGCCTGAAAAACACTCATGTTAAATGTTTCAAAAGCGTCAATTTTGAACAAGTACAAGTATTTTGAACAATCAGCTTCCTTTTGAACTCCTACAAATCGGGCTAGTCATCAAGTCATCTGGCAACAAGCTGAGCCAGTGGGCAGCACGAAAGAAAAAGGAGTTGAAAACCGCTGATGTTCTAATTCGTCGGAGTTTTGCATAACGCAACTTGAAACTACCTGTACCTTCTCTTGCTGGTTGGAATAGCCAGTACTTCTATGCCTGTATATTGTCTTTCATTCGTAGTATACGAAACGCTAGGATGAGGTGATTCGCAATACGTATGTATCTCTAAGTTTTCAATTCCAAAGTGACTAATCAAGAGCTGTAAGAGGGAAGGGTTTCTGGGTAACCAGAGTCGGAGAAACATTTTTAAAAATCAGTCTGGAAAAACTTGTTGCACTCTTTCCAATTTACGAATATCCTCAACTAAAAATGGGTTCCAAATCGGTAACGCGTACTCTAACTGGTGTAGCACGTAGAGACGCACCAAAAGGATGGCGTTCCTATTGTGAGCGTTTCGAATGATTGTAGTAAGTGTGCCGAATGCTTTTTCACAATGTTGTCAATGTGGGTTGAGAACATGAATGAAGTTCTAACAAGCACATCAAGGTCTTTGACTTGATTTTGAGATTGGGGCCGAGTTCCACTACAGAAGTAGCGGAGTTCGGTTCCTTCAGGACCTAAGTGCACAACGGTAGATTGTGATGGGTTGATCGATAGACCTCACTCCTGGGACCCTGATTCCATCATATGGATCGACAACGAAAGGGCATCATGAGCAGAGTAATTTTCGTTGGCATCGTACGGAAAAAGAAACCTTGATGTCATCTGCAAAAATCTGGATTTTCATGTTAGGATGAGTTCTCAAAGAGCTCAGCTCTATAGATTAGGAAGAGGAGCGGTGATAGCGAGCTTCTTTGTAGAGCCCGCCTTCCAGTAAGTAACGCTCGGAAATGCTGCGACGGACCTTAAAAGTCATATGCCGGTTATGGAGAAACATTCTAGCCAATGGAGTAACTGGTCCTGAATACCACAGCTTTGCAGCTTACAATTAGAGGGGAGTTTACGATGGTTGACCATGTCAAAGGCTTTAGACAGGTCGAAAACTACGATATCAACTGAATTGCCGCCAGTCAAACAGCTCGTCTGCTAAGAGCGTCACAGTAGAGCACCCTGTTTGGAAGCCGTTTTGCTCGGGAGGAGTGACATTGTTTTGCAAAATCCAGCTTGTAATCTTGTCGCACAGAATTCCCTCTATGAATTTACTAGCTGTGGGAGTAGTACTAATAGGCCGGCAGTTAGAAATAGCATTTGAGTGGGTGTTTTTGGGAGTGGGAGTGACAATTGCCTCTTCCCGAACATTTCGGACTTCTCCAAGCATCAGCGAAACATTAAAAATCATAGTGAGAGGACGATATAAGGCACACTTCAGCACATTTTTTCATAAGTGACCTGCGGTATGCCATCATAGGGAGAGAACGTTGATTTTTTCAAGGCTTTTAACACCTAAAAAACCTGTTCAGAATGAATGCGGAAATTCGGAAGTTGGTTGGAGGCAGTGGTAAGCGACGATATTGAAGGAACCAGGATACGAGAAGTTTGAAATAGGCTGCTGCAACATTTTCCATAAGATGGTTTTGTGCAAACTTTTTTCTCATAGTATTTTCTATCCTTTCAACGGCGGCGTTCGCGCGAATGTTTCATCAGCTGAGAAGCACAGAAAAAACCGAACAATCCTGAAGACTTGCTGCTCATGATGCTCATAAATAGCAGTTGAAATTGTCTCGTCTCTAAGCCATGGAAGTCGGTCTCCCTTCTCGGTCCAAAACGGCCACGCCCACGCTCAATTCTTGAAGCACTAGGACGGAACTGAAAAGCAGTGGACATGATTCGCCCCTCCAGAAGTGCTTATTTTTCCTGTTACGTGCAATCTCTGCTATCGTTCCCTCATCATAGTTCACATATTCATGACGGCATGAGAGGCAGATGATTCATCCAAACGTTTGCACTTTGAAAAGTATCGCATGTGACCTATTGGCCCAGAAAAAATGTATTCCATCAGCCAAGTTTCTCAGATTTTTTTTCGTACCAGAGGAGGATGACGATAGATCAGTATTCCAGCTGTAGACCAAAACGAGGCTTCTTGTTAGCTAGTCCAAGTGTTCGTCTAACAAGCCATAGAATACACACCAATTCCACTCTGGGAACCTGAAAAGAAGAAGACAGAAAGACGAAACTAGGAAAATAACTAGAAAAGGGGAAATTGCGAAATGAGCTACTTTGATCATATGCTTAATATTTTGGTGCAAATTACCCATGAGGTAATTTTGCCTCTTTACGACTCATTTTCGAAATGATATTGTTTTGTTGCAGAATCCCGAACTTCTGCGAAGGCAAAGTGGTATGCACATTGTAGCAACCAGTTTATAGAACTCTAAAGCGGGGCTTACCTGAGATCACTTTTGTCTGGGCTGAGATTCACAAAACGTTATCCACAAAAGCCAGTGATGCTTGGGGTGATTGGCCATTCTATTATATCATGAGCTATGTAATGTTAGGGGAAACAGGGCGTGAAAGAAAGATAGATCTGGCGGATTTACTTCTTGCGCTGGTTGTGAACTCAGCAGGAAAATGTTGATTTGTCTAGGATGGTTCCCCCGAAAAATTTCCCTGCAGAGTAATACGAGACTATGGATGTGAGACACGACGTTCGTAACATTGCTGCTCCAACTTACAGCAAGGTGGTGAAGGCATCTTTCCCCACATCTCCTACATACTTCGAAGAGCCGTCGAGTAGTTTGGCTAGCACTGTGGGCATGATCGTGTGATTATCACATGGCAGCGCTAACATGCCTGGCTACTTGTCTTGTCTCAGCAGACATCAGTTGCTAACAGAGATTAGGTCACCAACGTCGAGGTAAGTGACAGTATATCAATTTTGTTGGAATGTACATGATGATGCTTCTATGTATATAGTGCTCTAAGGCTGGCAGAGGCATGCCCCACAAATTGAGGCGACTACATACCTGACAAGGGAAGTGCAAGAGGCGAGGCTGGCAGATTGGAATGAAACCTGCCTGGCTTGAACCCTTGCTGGAGAAGGTCCTCCAGCATATATTTCATTTTTGCCCAGAGAGCTAAAAAACAGATATCCCACCACCTGCATTGCAGCACACGTACGGCAGCGACAGGGTGGCCGAATGGTGGGGACGCTGGACTATCAGGCAGAGGGTCGAGGGTTTGAATCCCGTCATGTGCTACCCTTTTGAATTTTTGTTTTTCATTCCTTTTATGTTGTTAAGATGAAATTTAAAAGATTAGAACATGAAACCTATCATTATTGACGTACCAGCCACGAATAAGTACACTATATTAAACGTAGTCTACTGGTCGTTCAGTTGTTCTTCTAGTCGCTATAAAATAGAAGGATGAGGGTTCGAACATTATGATGCGAGTGGGAAAAGTTTGGGTTATAACCCCGAGAAGTGATAATGTAACGAAAACTCCCAACATGGTTTAATGCAGGTGGTTGTGTGTTCAGCTGGGTTCTGATTAGTGATAGTCCTCTACAACTCAAAATCTTGTCAATATTGATAGGTTTATGTTCTAATCATTTGAAGTTAATTTCAACAACAAAGAAGGAATAAAAACAAAAATGCAAAACAGATGCACATGACGGGATCCGAACCCTCGACCCTCGCCTACAGTTCAGCACCTTCCCCACTCGGCCATATCTGTTTACTAACACATTGGGCAAAAATGAAATATATGATGGAGTACCTTGTCAAGAAAGGATACAAGCCAGATGGACTTCATTCCGATCTGCCAGCCTCGCCTCTTGCACTTCCCTTGTGAGTAATGAAGGTGCTGGCGATAATATGGAAAAATGGGTATGTACCACGCTTTCCACAATTAAATTCCATCAGTGTTTTCCACAAAGAGAGTCAATGCAAGCTAACGTTACCGAATGGGGCACCCCGTTCGTTGTGATTCTCTGCTCTTACATACCCTTCAGGGCTAGGATTCACGGAAGCTCACCCCAGTTAAACCAGGCTAGGAAACCAACTATCACGTCCAGCAGCTCGTAGCATTACGTATTCTAACGATACCAATAACGTTAACAATCGTAGCTTTGCGTGGTTATCGTTTTATGAATCCCAGCTGTGTTTACTATTAGGTTAACCCATTGAAGGCTTAACTACACTATTTCCTTTATTTCTGAAGTTAGAGATGTTGACTTAAAACGGGCCAAGCGCTTCGATTTGCGCTGTCTGCAGTTCAGGAAACGGAGATCTCCCACACTCCCATGGAGTGTATAGCATCCACTATTTACAGTAGCGAACATTCCTGACTAAAATTATGATATGAAAGAAAGGAAAAGAGAAAAATACCAAATACCAAATGCCCGGCCAAATGGTTGACATTCCTCTAGTAAAAATGGCTTTACTCCCAAATGAGTCAGACTTTGAGGTCCTCTCATCAATATTCTTGGATTTAATTCCGAGAATTTAATCGAGGAGCATCCTTTAGTACATATTCATTACGACAGGAATTAATCGATGTGATGGCCTTTTGAGATCACAGCAACTTGAAGAGCTATGTAACAAGAAAAGTAATAGAAGAAAGGGCAATGAATGTAATGGAGAAGTGGTTGGGATATTCTGTTGACATACACGTTAAGACGAATAAAACCTCAGGGTACGACATTCATGTATCCCGCTAGCTATTCGCCTGAACGGTAATCATCGATATGGGCGAGGTGAAGGAATGGCGGAAAATGAAACGAGAGGAGTGAAAGTCGCGAGTACAGCAGCCATTTTTGCCGGTGAACGTCTTTTTATCTTATCACAATTAATGCAGTATGGTTTCGAATTCTGTGTTCCAACGTGCAACTGATAAGAAATTGGTGTTAGTTGCCGGTTTCGTAGCGTAGTTCCTCTTGTACCAGTCTTTTCCGTGTAAAATAAAGTATCACAAGTAGTAGTCGCTTTCAATAAGGAATACAGCACTCAGCCACGGACCCAGCTCCGTTGCGAGACTTGCTGGTCAGAACAGGCGGCATTGAACGAACACCGAACTCAAGCGGCGGCGGCGGCGCTGACGGCGGCGGCGTCGGCGACGGCCGTCGCGTTTTTTCGCCGACGGAACGCGAGTGTCGACCGACCGATGGCCGTCGCTGTGCACACTCTCGCAACAAAAGACGAAAACTGGATTGAAAAGAGCGCTGTGCTACGACGAACGAACGGACGAACGAACGAACACTCTCAGTCGGCCGAATGCCGACGAGATCGAATCGATAGTTCGGTGCGTGTGCGTGTGTCGGTGTGTGCCGCCGTGTGTTCGGGCCGCCGTCGGCAAGTACAACAGACGCTCATCCTTCAATAATACTGCCGGAAAGAATCGAAAACTGGCATCGGTCGATACACTATGGATTAGTGGAGCTCAGCTGAATGACACAATGATTTTTTAAATAATACTTCTTTGATAATGTCCAAATGGAAAGCCTAGCCAGATAGAGAAATTCCGGACACTTGGGCGGCTTTAACTAGGGGGATGGGAATGCAAACGAATCTGGATTCAAAAATTGTATCTTAAGATTTTTGATAACACTTCTTCAGCGCCGTTCAGGTTGGTAGATGGAATTCTTTATTGAAATCGGATCTTTATTTATTTTTATTATACGAAAATTTAAAGAACAAAGGACATGGGAATTGTATCCTAAGAATTATACTCACTACTGAATGGAGGTTGTCAAAGGTTCTTCAATGGGAAGTTGCTAGGGATTACGTTGAAATACCTCACTCTTGTCTCATTGGAGGTACGATCGCTTACGAATGCGAGGTAACAAATACATAAGACAGATTATGTTTTGCTCCCAAGTTAGCGAAATCCTCCGGTTACTGAGGTTGTGGCTCCATCATTTGTCACCGCTATGGTGACCTCACAACTGCATCCACAAGAAGGTACTGTTCCGGTTAAGTCCTAACCGAAAACCCGCTACAAGTTTACAGATTTCGGTAACTATGAAAAAAGCCCATATTCCAGCTCGCAGTAGGTCGGAACTTTCATCCAGTTTTTGGTGAATATTAGGAGACTAAAAACAAAACACTATAGAGGTGAAAATTTAAAAAAATACCACAACGCTATTTTATCTTTTTTTCGAGATTTTTTCGGAAAAATTCTCTAAAATAATAATTTCTTCAAGGAGGTGTGTTGAGTGACAGATTTATTATACAGCATTTTCAATAGCAGGGCCTCGTAACGCAGTTGTTTTCACTGATGAAGCAGGTGGATGAATTCTGGTCTATCTGCTTCACTGAGACTCCAAAAAAGTACTCTATCTGAGCAGCTTCGGAGGTAACTCGTAGCATCTAGGAATGAGGAATGAGGGTATGAAGTCCAAGTGTGCAAAAGGTGCTGGGTAACCACAGTTAAAGCGATTAAAAAGGTATCTTTTCGGGTGTAAGAAAACTGTGCCAAATCCTGGCACCATCGAGCCATTATTCGAGCTCCAATTCAGGATGGCGCAGAACTACGGCAACAACAGGAGTTTTATACGCGAAGGAGTCAATACCGCCTCGTGGTGGGATGGTCAGATGGAAGGTCCTTTTCGGATCTTATACCAGAATAGTAATAGCACACCTATACCCAAACCACGACATCACTGAGTCCCTAAAGCCCGTCAAAGACAACAGAAAGATAGCGGAAGAGATTCAAGAGACTAAGTTTCTCAAAGTGTATTTTCCTAATTAGACCTAACCCAAGGATTTGGCTAAGTTTACCCAGACGGTCAAAAATTATTCAGATTTAGACTGTTTTGGGAACTGAGCAGCGAAGGTGTACCACCTCCCGTCCAAGCAATTTTCTCTCGGTTTTCCAAAACCAAATGCAATATTGGCTCTTGTTTGATGGCTTTCAGTTTAATCAATACTAATTGACCGCAACTACGTACACTAACTATCAAATCACTCACGTACAGCAGGAAGCTTGTATTAAGCGTTTGCCGGGGAAAGCATCGTGTTGAGCAATGTAGGTAAGTGTGTTTTCGGGCCGAGATTAGAGAGAGGAAGCGTCGCGATTCTTTCAGCATCGACACAGCAGCTCCTGTAGATTCCGACGAGAATGAGGTCGCCGTCAGCGTCGACATCGCAGCCCAACCGTTGGTGCCGGTCAGTGCACCAAGCACAAACGTCGCCGACAACGCCGGCGACAAGGTTGTGCTGGGAAAGGCGGTCGTTTTTTCTTAGTTTCTTGGAAAGCGGCAATGCGGTAATTGAGTGATGCGAACGCCGAAAAACCGCACAGCAAAGGTCGGTACAAACCACCGCCCGTATGGTGGAGGATGTTCCGTGTTGGTGCGCATGCGCACGCGTAAGGTTGTGCGTATTTGGGACGTTGAAAAAGCGCGTTTGAGGTAGCAGCAAACCTAATTTGCTGTGGACGCGTGAAAAAAAAACGTAGCGTGCGAGTTGGGGTTGACAGCTTGGTACATCCAGTCCCAGCGAGGCGAGTGGGATTTGCAAAAAGAACACAGGATTACACCACTGAAATGATGTGTAATGTAAAAACTTGCACGTTTAGCAGAAACCTTCAGAAACTAAGGGGTGATAATGCAAATATTTTTTTGCGGAGGCTTGCTATCTCAGAGATTCCGAGAGGACAAACGCAGCAGGATCTGGTTAGCCACGCCCCCAAAAAATGGAAGGCAGACATTGCTGCATGATGAAGAACTGCTGCATTCCTAGTGCTGGTTGCAGCTGGTCCTTTGTTTGGGTTGCATTAGGGGGGCAAGCTGCTGCCCGGTCGACTGTGGTGCCGTTAGACCTGCGTTCCACCTGCGTTCTTGCTCCTCATAGTCACGTGACGTCCCGCCCCCTGAGAGGTGTATATAAGCCGGTCGCTGGCCATCAGAGCTCAGTCGTGTCTCCCTCGACGGAGACAAGGCTAGCCCTGCGTAACTCGTCTGGCCAGCTGAGGTCCGGGTAAAACCGTGGCCCAGCGCAACAATTGGTCGGGCGAGGTGTCGGGCTGCGGGCTCGTGCGGATGCGTCGCGGGTGCAAAACTCCGCCTGCGTCCACCGAGCGTTGTTACGGAGGACGCACACGCGTTCGAGAACATTTTTGGGTATGCTCGGGTAAGCATGCTCTTACCCAAGTCTGCGCTAGAAACACGGCTTGATCTGACATTCGCTCAGATAGAGCTGCCATCCTAGGTTTATGGCACGTAAACCAGATCTTCGCCCCCCCAATAGCAGCAATGGGGGGGAGCAAACGCAGCTCGTGGGGCGACAAAATAAGCTTTGACCTCGAGGTGTAACTGCTGTAGAAACGTGTTCAGGCTGCGTTTGTCCTCTCGGAATCTCTGAGATTGCAAGGTTATGCTTCTTCTTCATGCCTCATCTTCATACGTCTGCTTCTTCATATCTCTCCCATGATTCTTCATTCTTCTCCTTGAAGCTTCTTTCTTTTTTCTTTATTCTTGCTCCTTGATGTACAGCCGAGCTTCACGGATTGCATATCCAGTCCTGCAGATGGCTACAAATCCACACTGGAAACTCGGATTGTACCGGGGATACGGTGGCCGATGACGCGTTCAGTTCAGTTAAAGAAATAGTTTTACTCAAATATCTCTGGCTCGGAGTATAGGTCTGCTGAGCAGGGATGAGAAGAAAAATTGATTTATCGTGATTTCCCGCTGCCTCGAGGGGTGCAGCAGACAACCAGAGTGCCCGCGCCGCGGTCCCGCCCCTGTCTACGGCCGTTTGGAGTCCACTGTAAATTTGGAGAGAATTCTGATCTATAGAGCGCTCTTGTATGATCTTGCACTAACTTAGCAAAATTCAAGAAGTTACGACAAGTTCAGAGAGGTATAGATGGGCGAAATGATCGTTCCAAATAAAAGTTAAACAGAACAAAAATTCCGCAGGTACGCTCAATTCAGAAGAAATAATAAAGCCACTATCAGTTGCCAGGAGCGGTAGTAATCCACCCCGCATGTTGGCACCTAAGGTGCCACCCTAGTGGCACCTCTCCCGACAAGGTGGCAACTTTAGATGCCAACTAGGCGTGAGGTGCTGTGCGCCTGTTTAAGAAAATGGCAGGATTGTCCAACGGTGTGATAAAGATGCGCCGGCACCCAAATGCGGGGAAACGCTGGAGACGGAGCCAACGTGACAGGAAAATTAGGAAAATTGACAGAAAAACGTCATTTAATTGGTCCTAGTTGTTGATTGCATGTAACCGATTAGGTAGAAATGGTCACTCGAAATGGTTTGTTAATGAAAAACGATATCAATGAAATTATTAAATTTATCAATGAAAAACGCTGGAAATTCCCACCGATTTAGGAGTCTCTTTCTCCTCAAGGCTGCCACATAGGTGGCACCTAGGTGGCACCGAGGTGCCACCCTGAGTTGCCAACTTTTAGGGTGGATTACTACCGGCCCAGAAAAATTAGTGTAATTACGATGTGATTCACAATGAATGCCGAGCCCATTATTCTTTCAAGGCATGCCAAGATGCCTCTTTATCTTCAGAACTCCCATCTACTATCAGAAAAAACCAATCTTCATCTTAGAAAGATTCCTCGAGAAGGTATCTAAAAGAGCACTCTGAAGAAATGTAGTTCAAAAAAGTCGGTTTTGTTTCGTGAGTGGTAAGTCAGTTGAAAGCGGCTGCAGCAGTGATCACGTGATTCGACGAAGGTCCTACAGGGGGGGGGGGGGGGG
>JARK01001342.1:126512-137603 GCA_000688135.1 Ancylostoma ceylanicum | reverse complement strand
GGGGGGGGGGGGGGGTGCAGACCGGGGATTAGCGGTGGAACAAACTAATTTTTCTCGCACCGCCTTTTTTGTTGTTAGGTGCTCCAACAAAAAAACTTACCCAGTCTCCGCATTCGCGAATCTTGCTTTGGAATTGCTAAACAAATTTTACCGTGCGAAATTTTGACAACTCCGGGAAGCGCCTCGACACCGGTAACGGTTGGACCGCCTGAGAATGAAATGAAAATGTTAACCAGTAGCATGTATAGCCACGAAAACCTTGCCTTTTCTATAGCCAAACCCCCTAAAAATGTCTCGCCAACAAATTCTCTTCTCTTTTGTATTGTCAAGCAGAATCTCAGACACACAACCGCCCCTTGCGATGCACTATAATAACCACCGCCCCGACAGCAGCAGGAGCGATGCTTCCGCCTCGACAGCAGCAGAATAGATGAGCATTTTCCTACCAGGCAATAACTCTGGGTGACCCTAGAGGAATTTTGGTCCAACCGAGTCATCCGAGAGACCACATTTTTGGGCGTGGCCTCCGCCCGGGCGACCCGAGCAAATTTTCAGTCCAACCGGATCACCCGAGGAAACTTTTCGTGGCCACGGCACAACACCGAGCGACCCGAGGGACTGTGGTGAAACAACAGGTGACCAAATGGAATTTTGAGTCATCACATCACACACACGTCAGCCAAGTTCCTAATCGAACCCTAGAAAACAGGTTTTAGCTGAAATTCCTTCAGGTTTTGTATTCTCTCTCATCATCAAGTAGTTTTCTAAAAAACCGTGGCGCTACAAACTATGCACAAGGAACGTCAATCACGATTGCCACTTCCGCGGCCACAACATCTACGCGGCGCGGGCGAGCGCTGCGGATGTTGGTGTTGTCTCGCTCGCGCCGCCTAGGTGTGTTGCGGCCTCGGGAGTGGCAATCGTGGTTGACGTTCCCTGTATGTACGCCTGTTTTAACACTCAAAATTTTTTCAGAAATAGGAAACTTACGGTCTGCGCGCTTGAATATGTCTTTCCGATAAAGCTAACACACGTCCTTATTCAACTTTGCTCAGTTGGTAAAATGTAGCCCTAGTGTAGTCTGGTAGTAGATACACATTCGAAAATACCAAGGACATTGATGCACAGAACACCGGGTGAGGTCGGAGAAAATGTCCTCCCCGGGCTGTCATTATGATTCTGCAGGAGCTGATTTATGAAAAAAAAGCAAATAGGTAACGAGCAATTTGATCAAGAATTTTGGTGACCAGTTTTTGATTAGAGCACCCCACTAGTAAGAAGTGACGTCGAAGCATTTTGCCAATAACATTTCTAGCATTTTCCCAACCTTATTCCTCCTGAAGATGCTTTGAGAATAAGCACAAGAGTTTGCTTTCCCTCGTTATTATTACCTTTGTTGGCTGTATTTTGGATGGTTTCATTTCTGCGTAACCAGTACCTATTACGACATACATATAGGCATGTCGTAATAGGTTTTCAACAGTCACGATGATGTCGACTGTAACGAATTGTATTTGTTTCAATGGGTGAGAAGCTCTTTTTGCATGACAGGGCTACTATCTCATGAGTACCCCCCAAAATGATCGGGTCGAAATAATAGGGGATATCAACACAGATGGCCGAGTGGATAAAGTAGTGGGCTCTCAACTATTCAACTCCAGTGGAATAGACGAGGTGGGCTGGTTCGAATCCCGCGCGAGGCAAAGGAGGTTCAAGTTGACCGAGACGATGGGATGCTTCATAATTTCCTTGCATTTTCTTATGGTATGCATTCTATAATGATGGGCGTCGCTTGAATGCTGGGGGAGGCTTAAGAACTGCTCATATAGCCAACATCGCGCACACATTCTGAGTTTCCAAATTTTTCCTAGGAGTAAAGTGCGGCACCAGTGGCAACCGATACAAAGAGCAGTTAGCAATGCCCACATAATGTCAGCGTAGCAAAGACAGGCCTGCTTACCGAAATATGCTCAAAAAAACCGTGAACAGTGCTCGTCCGCTGACACACCGCTAGGAGTGGTGCGTGACCGCCCTTACACCGCCAGGAGCGTAGCATCATACCGCATTTGCCTGATGGAATGACGGTCCTGGCAGTGTAGTGCAACGCAAGGGGCGGTGGAATATCTGAGACCTTTGGTCATTCTCCCGTTAAATGTATAGCCAAGCAAAGTTTTGCCTCTTAAAATGTGTTGTCAGACATACTCTCTGGCCTATTGTGTCGCCATTCAACATCCGAGTACTTCCACCTTACGCCAAAGAATTTCATGACCCTTGCGCTACGCAAGAAGTCTCGAGTGATGAAATGATTCTCCTATCTACGTATGGACATTCCTAGATGAAAGTATCAAACTGAGTCCTATATTTAGTAAGACGTACTTGTCACCATAACACATGCAATTCAAAATCGCAAATACTGCTGATGGTTCCATAATATTTAGGCACCTCGCAACCACTGATGAACAACGAAAATATGAGAGGGTTTGACGCGGTAAGTTCTGCACTTGTTCAAGCATTACCCTATTGAACTTACGGATACGCTTCGTTCAGCTGGTAAAAGTCATCAAGGACATTTCAGATGGTGAGGTGAATATCAATGTAGATGTAAGTTCATTTCATTCCAAACCGAATTTCTCATTACTGCTCTCACTTCCTTATCCTACCTGAAGAAGATGTCGCCCGATTCCCATTCAGGCGTCCTCAAACGAAACTCATCCTGTCATAGACCTACACGACTATATAATGAAGCAAGCTAATAATTCAAAACACAATGTAAGTTGTGTTTAAAATAGTTTGAGATTTTGAGTTGTACTTCTTTTCCATTTATCAAATTTAGATTGGTTGACTAAATATTTATTGTGAACTTTTGAATGAATTCAACTCACAAATTTTTTGCACTAGACGATCTTGGCTGGGAAATTTTTGGTCACTAGTTCAGTAACTTTGTCACTGGTGGTGTTTTATCGTATGGAGAGTTGAATGGCGTTTTTTTTTCTCGGGAGGATCTGGTACAGATTTAATAGGGTTCATCCGTTAGCTAAGCGAATTTCCTTGAGAAAAGGATGAAGTACTGTGAACTAGTCGACAGTCCTATATTCTAACTTAGCATCCGAACTCTCAATCCCAACAGTGATTTGAAACCAGAATATCCACTCTCTTCTTCCCTCCCTTGTACTCGAGTGGGATCCTATGAAGTTTGAGGACTGAGTGAGTCTCCACAATGGATTTTAGCGACAAATTCACTCTTCATTTGGTATCGTAATGAAAGAAAAATGGAATTTGGTTGGTATCTTGTTTCTTCCAATGACATCTCTTAGAAAAGGGAAAAACGTCCCAACAAGGTCAGATACTATTCAGGAAATAGTGATATCAGCTACTCAATGTTACTCATTCTCTTCTCTGCAGAATATTCTAGAATTGATTGTATTATAGTAGCTCATGTTGTTCATCTCACATTGCGACAACATCTTTTTGACCCTTGAAAGCTAAGTTATCACTGCTCAAGAAACATCGGTGAAATGAGCGCTCTTAATTTTGTTCTGTGCAAGTTTATTGTAGACAATAGATGTCGCTCAGAAAGTGGCAGTAATCCCCCTGATGTCATGACATCACATTTGCAACATTTCACGAGGCTGGCTCGATGCCGGGCACGCCAGATCAGAACCCTCACCATTCTCCGCTCCGCAATACTTTTTCATGGATTTTTGATTTTTAAGGATGTGACAGACCTTAGTTATCTCTTTTTAGAACAAGGCGAAGGATCCGCTATACGTGGAAATCGAGGGAACCATTCAGAACTAAGAAGAATGGAGAAGAGATTGACTGACACTGACAAGTGACATTGACAAAAGCGCGTTTGTTTGAATACGCTTGCATTTCTTGTTTCCTGACAAGCTGTGCTTGTAAGAACGCATTCGGTTGAATAAGTTAACATATTTTTTCGACATCTTATTTAATATGACAGTGTCTTTGGAAAAGACTTCGGTATTCTTCCATGATCAGTATTCTTTTATGATGAAATGCTCAAAATAAACTTTGAGCGGAACGCTTTTACAATTTGCACCACTCTGATTCTAGTTTGATAGGGGCTGTAGAGGGCGGAAAGTACTAGAAATATATCACGTAGTGTTCGAGGATGAAAATTGGCTTTGAGACTGCAACGAAATGAAAACGGTTCTTAACATGCAGCACAAAACCTATCAAAAATCGGATTACCTATTGAACTTAGGGAGGTTAAAGTTTTATGCTCATGAGAAGCCGAAGAACATCGAGAAACGAAACAGAGGACTAAGTCTTTCAGCGCACGCATTTCAGAAGGCCATGAAACATGGCGCCAAACTTATCGGGAATCGAGAAAGGGTATTTACATTCAATCGAAAGATCCGATTCAATAATTCTAGACTATGCACAAGGCACACATTTCAAACTGTGAGGTTTGTTCTTCACAGGGGTTAACAAGGTAAGTATTTCAGTGTAACTGTACAGACAGGTAGTCATACAATTCAAAGCCTTAAGAAAATGGTCAGAAAAGTAACAGCCTCACTTCATGTTTTTGGATGCAATGTTCGAACAACTCCTGAGCACTACTCAGAAACTTCTGAGCACCGGTGCGGACCCAAACGGGCACACGTGCCTGTGCCGCCGCTAAGGATGGTACAGCTCACGGCGACAGTAGAGATCCCGGATCATCGCCACTTTACATTGCGGAAGGAGCGCAGAAAAATCCATGTGGGGATTTATCGTGCGCAGTATGGTCGTTGATGCGTCGCCATTCCCGTCGCAACGTGGAACGGTGCCGCTTCTGGTTCTCCACTGTCGCCGAGGCCGGTTTCTTCGTTGGCACCGGCGCCGACCTGGTTGTGCACCGGTCCCCAAAAGTTTCTGAGTACGATCCGCAACACTTCTGAACTAGAGCTCAGGATATGAACAGAACACGGTCTTCTCCCGTTTCAATATGCACTACTCCGAAGCTG
The DNA here is from genome assembly GCA_000688135.1 of Ancylostoma ceylanicum. Taxonomy (NCBI): domain Eukaryota; kingdom Metazoa; phylum Nematoda; class Chromadorea; order Rhabditida; family Ancylostomatidae; genus Ancylostoma; species Ancylostoma ceylanicum. The sequence goes on along the minus strand of JARK01001342.1, from coordinate 132,633 downwards.
AAAGATGCTATGCTACAATGTCATACTAAAACGCAGCAGGAGTTGGTCAGTGACGTGAATAATGCCGAGTGATACGAACATTAACTGCTGACGACGGAAGAAACTGCAGGATTGAAAAGTTCTAGACAGAACGCTTTCTTCGCTTCGTACCCATCCTTTTGACAACCACACTTCTTGAATTGATGTGTGTGTGTGCCTGCTCTGTTGCCAACAAAGTTTGCATTATCTGGAATTATTGAAGCGACTTTCACACATTCAAGAACATATCAAGCCTGAATCATTTCAATATTTCGTTCACGAAAATTACGAGACGGCTTCATACTTCTGTACAACTCACATGAACTCAGAACCTCGAGAACTCAGCACAATATACTTAACACTGTAGTTATGAAAAATCCACTGGTTTCGAAGTCTCGTTATCTTTCTTTTCCAACTCTCATAATTGCGAAGTTGGCCAGAGCAATCAAAAGAGCGCCATTCAGAAGCTCCCAACTGTTGTCGCTTGAAAACAATGGAAGAGTTGTGTGAGCCTAACCGATACAAAAGGTCGAAATGCACTCATACCGCAATCGGTTTTTTGCTCGTTTCGCGCCATTACTACAGTTAATGGAATATAGCCCTGCTATAATTGAAAATGAAACAGAAAGTGTAGCAATAGTAATAGCACTTTCATGGTCAAACTACTTCACTAAGAACGTATAGAGGCAGTAATAAATTCGTTCTCGAATCGAAGGGCAGATACGCCTTGTCGAACGGCTGAAGCTTGTACTACAGAGCAGACTTACAGAAACCGCCCCGTCCAAACGCATTGAGTACCATCGTACCAACTCAGCTGCCGTCATTTTTCTATAGTCAAGGCTTAACTTTGCTATCATATGATCGATCTCGCATAGCCAACTCCTAAGATTTTCTCCCAAATATTTAAATGCAGGCGTCTCACACAGCCTCACATTGAAGGGGGCACCAGCGGAAATCCTCGACTTGAAGTCGATGTGCGTGTGGTGAAGTACAGCCTCAGCACATCATAAATGTGACATGAACACAAACAGTAATGGCTTACCTGCAGAGAAAATCGAAATGACGTCGTGAACCCGTCTGGCAGTGCTCACGCTTGTACGAGTTTTTCCCGGCTCGAAGCGCCACCTAGAGCTATTGCAGCGCATGGCGTGGAGCAGTATATGTAGTGTAGTGTATGAAATACACACCATTCACAGGATTTCGTGGCGTTACGCGCGTATACCCTCAGCGGAAAGCGCTGTGAACGCATGGAAAACAGCGCCTTCATTTCTCGTCTTCCGACTTGTTTCACGCTGTCTCATTATTGCCTGTGAGTTCATCGTCTCTGATAACCTCAAAATTCAACGAAATCTCAAGCATGAAAATTTCCGCGGGTGCTGCCTTTAAGTGTAAGACATGATAGAAATACTTACGATTAGTAGTTTGAGATAGGACGCCATCAGTCTTCCTGTTCTCCGCCTCTACGCATGCGCGCGTCTACCAGTAATTATAAACAGCAGCATTCTTCTTTCGTGAAACTCCAAGATTTGAAGGGTGAACCAGTCCGAACCAAATTTAGCAGGTAGACCCGCTGGGGGCCGGCAGAGGTTAGAGGCCGCCCTTCTCCCGGAATTATCGATTAGTCCATCGATTAAACCGATTCCATTGATTTTTCGTTATTTTTGACCAGGGGTCAGTGAAGACACGTTTTATAGCGTTCCTCAATACGAGACACGAACATGACAACAAATTAAGCATATTCGAAGACAGCGCCAATTGATTTCGTCATTTTTCCATTTTTGCTTAGGAGTCGATGAGGAGCTGCTGTCGACAAATACATGCCTACCAGGGTTTTTCAATAAGTTTAACACGTATATGACAACAATTTAACACGAATATGACTGATATCGCGAGCAAAAGCATTGATTTATCAATTGAATTAAATTTTCCACTGTTGATAGATACGAGCGAGAAAAACCGAGTACGGCGAGGGCCAGAAATTCCGATGGTAAGAAGGCCCCACGCAAATGGTCCCTAGCGAATCCACAAAGTCTTCAAAGAGATCGGTGATTACTTTGAGGTATCTTCATTACGTTCAACCGCTCAATTAAACATTGAGAGTTAGGATGAAGGATTACTACGAACCCTGATCATATGAGCTAGTCAAGAAGTAATTCACGATGGCGTGCAGTGAAGGACATGCAAGACTATAGAGCACGACTGCGACAATATGTTCTTGGTTTTTTTTGTCAATGTCTAATAACCATATTTGTTCCGGCATGTTGTTCGATGATTTCTTCTCCATTCAGATGTCCGAAAACCAGAAACATTCCAAATGCGATGTTCCTGAAAAAAAAAACGCTCTGCATTACACTGGGTAACAGAAAGCGAATGACATTCGGCAAAGATGTTGTGGCCAGCGATCAGGAATTTCCACGCTCTCTCTTCATATAACTTGAGTATGATGTTGTAATGTTACCAATGTCGCTGTGTCACAGGTTGCTATATGAGCAAGGCCTAAGCAAGGCCTAGGCCGGCTTAATTGGCCTAATTTTATAACTATACCTCATCTTTGGAGGGCTTACAGTTGTTCAAGGAAAAGACGATTTACGAGCTGACAATCGAAACTCCTAAAGAAAACATCAAATGTTACGAATGTTGTTTTTCAAAGGATGCTGATAAGAATAACATTACTTTTAGGCAGGGTTTGAATAGAAAATCTCATAAGGACTCAGAACCCCTGCAGCACGTTGCAAACGAGGATTTCTCAAAAACAAGCTTCTGCCGACAAAAGCTTGCAAACTAGCATGACGTCGTCACCATCCTGGAAAAAAGTTGCTGACAATTTTTTCATGAGCTTTGCACTGATACTCTCCAGTTATCACGCAGAAATGAAAGATTCCAACGCGTGTGTTAGGGTATTTTAGCAGTCTCATACAATGAACAACAGCAGTTATGTACATCACTCCTACTCACAGCGTGTCTTGTAAGTTTCAAATCTTCCAAAAAAATAAATAATCTTCAAATCCAAGAATTTTCAGAGTTTCTCAGAATAGGAAGTCAAATGAACGATATCACTCAATCATTCGCTAGTGGAGCAATGCATGTATTTATAGGAACAAATGTCGTAAATTCTATATTCCATCATAGAACTCTTGAGAAGGTAGCATCTTAAGTTAATTTTCCACAATTTACTTAACCATGCCTACTCATTTTCTGTTTTTAGGCTTCATTAGAAATCGATCATAAATGATAGAATGGTTGGAGAATAGATTCAACAAGCTTGATTTATTTTCCCAACATTCATTGCGAAGTGTTGAAGGCAATGGTTCTAATAAAAAAATATTTATTTATTTATTTATTTATTCACTACACTGAAAAGGTGTGTTGAGGAAAGCTTGAGCAGCGATTGGAAGGAAGTGGTCAAAACAATTTTTTACAAGCTTTTCGTTTGCACCTGTTTAGCAAGGAAGTGACGAAAAATAGTATTTCGCAGCTTTAGAAAAAAATTAGATTTTTTAAAGGAAAATTAGTTTCTGGCCTACACCACTTTCAGGGACTTTGGAGACGACGTACAGTTTTAGCTCAGGCCGATAAATCGTGCTCGTACAACAACATTGGAAACACAGAAGCATAAGTAAAGCTGTAGCTGGCCTGAGCATTTTGCTTGAAGGAAGTAAACCAGGCTAAAATAGTTCGAACACCTATGAATGGAGGCTTTGCGTTTGCTTCACAACCTGCCGTTGGCAGTGCGCCCATCAAAACAGGATATAGTGTGAAAAGTTCTGTGAGGACCCTACCAACAAGAAGATTGTTGAATGGTCTGGAAACGAGCAAGATCTTTGCAATGGAAAATCGTCGCTGACGGACAATCACGAAGTACACAGCAGATCCTGTGACACTCACAGCAGTGATGTTCGCCTTACTGAGCCGAAGAGGATAAGTGATAGTAGAGCAAAACGGTAAGTAAGTATGTGAGCAATTAAATGAGTATTCTGTGGTCATTCAGAGGGACAAACTACTCAAGACTCTTCTACATAACGATCGTTCATAGATATGGGCACTGGAGTGGCTTCACCAGTGAAGATATGTATTATATCTACACAACTGGTTTCGCGGAAATAACTCCATTCATCAGTTGAATAAGGCTCTCATCGGGGAAGCATGTTAACCCTCTTCATTGCAATTTTTGAGTACTAGTCTGAGCTGTGACTCGATTTGTTAGTTACAGATCTGGAAGGAAGAGAACCCAAATCCGCGTTCTGAACGCTCATTTCCAAGGAACAAAGTGTGGACACTGTGGTTTGAGCCGAAATCATCGCATGTCTTTTTCAAAAATTGAAAAACGATCTGAATGTTCGTGTGCCCATGAGAAGGTCCTAGTTTCTGGATTCCGGAAAACACTCCAGCTATCTCGGAGCAGGTATTGGACCACGATGAGCGGCTGCGTACCTCTATCTTAGCAGTGGGAAACAACGATCACTCCACGTAATAACTTCGTCATTCTACAAATCTCAAATTAAAATGTAGCTAATTAGAAAGAAAAATAGAATTGCTCGTGAAAAACAAGCATGAAGCCGCGTGAAAGCGAAGGAAACTAACGATTGGAGAGTGATTTTCGCGTTTTTGCGGACCGCAGTAGAACGAGACAAAAGATGTTTCGGTGACCATCACCTCGTTTTCTAATTGCGCTTCCGTCCAAGTTTGAGTCTAAATATCCCCTAGTCTAAAACTTTCCATCGGCTCTCATTCTATGATAATTTTTTTCATTCTTACAAATAACCAGCTCAGAAAAACTTCGACTAAGAAAATAATGGAGACGAGACCGCCAACACTAACAATAGTAATAGGCATTATTTGCTTCAACAGAAGGCCTTGAGTCATCAATCAGTGCCATCCAGCGAATTGTGGCACGGTAAAAAGTGCAAGGACTGGCTCTAGAATGAACTATGACCCTTTAAATGTCTACATTAATAACCATCCACGAATGTGTCCATTATGTTCCGCAGTGCCTAGCAAAGTCTTCTGATGCACTAACCCTTTATTGATCTCGTTCTCATTCCATGCTGCTTGCAGGGATATGAACTGGAATACTGCGTCTTTTCTCGTTCTTTCCAGTATTTTTGCCACATCTGTGTCGGCTACTTCTGGAAATAGTAAGATCAGTTTTCAGTAAATCGTTCTTGATGCCAAAGTTAAAGCGAAGAATCGGGAAAGCACATGAGTAGAAGAAAGATTTTGACTTATATACACCTACTTTTGACAAACTTACAATCTCTCTCAATAACCCTTGCCTCAAGCTGCACCGCCATTTAGCTGAGCCACATCGCACCAGGTATGACAATGCATAGATGATGCGGCGCAGCCTAGCAGATGGGCGGTAGGCATGAGGCAAGGATTTTTGAGAGCGAGTGCACATAGCCACTTATTTTTAACAATATTGTAGTTCATTACGGTTACGAGTCCTTCAAACAATGTTGCTCAATATTAAAGCTTTGCTCCCTTGAGCAGAGCTGCGAAAAAAACTCATACGTAAGTGGTGTTCTCGGTAGAACAAGTCGAATTTTTTTTTCGATAATGTGCTAATCATATTTGAAATTTCTCGAGCTCTAATCTTGAAGAGCAATGCAAAGTTTTTGCCTTTTAGTATGGTCGGAGCACCAGGACTGTTCCGATGCTGTGATGAAGGACTAATAATGAGGAAAACGCCATTTTAAAGGCCCACTGCTGTAGCTGAGCGCCTGCATTAGGTGGTAGAGGATATGGGAAAATGTATTGCCTGGCTTTAGAAAATGTATACATTAGATGTATCTGGTGAAGCTCGTCCCCTCCAAACTACATATTCATGATGGGTCCTGTTAGTATGCAAAGTGTGCCAATCACATCAGGTTGAGCGTTAGCTATCTCCGCTAGATACTCCACTAGTTCGCGTTACATTCAAGTACTCACAGCTCCTTGGTTCAGTCACTAGGGCGAGATGGGAGAGATTGACTCTTTGAATAATTTCTTCTAGCCGACCTTGAGATGGTTTGAGGTTAAGGGCTCACTAGGTCATATGAGCAAGAAAGAAGGTTTTGGTCGCTTCAGACTGGGAAAATTAAGGAAAATAAGAGAAGGGAAATTA
>JARK01001342.1:103601-118516 GCA_000688135.1 Ancylostoma ceylanicum | reverse complement strand
GGGGGGGGGGGGGGGGGGGGGGGGGCATCAAAATAAAGGTATGATGCCGTCAACCCCTCTTCTGCACACATTTGCTTTGCCGCTGTTGTTGATTCCTTGCAGTTAGATCAGTTATCTTCTGTAAGGTAGTGACGGATATGGACCTGCACGCCAATGATTCGACCTGTACACCAGTCATTCGCTTATAACTTGGTTTGCCTACTGGTATTCTCAAAAGGCATACATTAACAGAAGGGCCCGGAAAGAGACATATTACCTCGGATATAGAACAAAATAAAGAAGAATATTAGACAACGATCATAGCCTTCAATGATCATCCATCTGCTGTCAGCTCCATCCACGGGTTCAAAATGAAAGTAAAAAGAGCACATAAAGTTAGTTATGAACACAATTGAAAGGGATTGTTTGTAACTGGAGTGTTCGTATTTGTAACTGCTTGTAAAATCCGCTCATTGCGCTCTAGGTCATAAAATTTTGGACAGATCTCACTAATTTTTGTTGATATATAGCCTTGATTCCCTAGACTTCACGGAAAGCAGAAAGACAACATCTCTTATTGGCTAGACCTGCGGTGGTAGAAATCCTCCTGAAACTGCAGCTAACTCTCGACTAAAAGGAAGCTCGAGCACTGGTAAAGTAAGCTTTATTGACAGAATTTGTATACTAAAGCATGATGATTGAGAACTGGGACAGGAGCAAGACCATACTTGCTTGCAGTCATTCAGTCCAAAATCGAACTGTGAGCACAACATAATGCTGATTTTCTTGTACTCACAATATAGCGAGAAAACTTGGAGAGAGAGCGTGTGTGGCGGGGAAGACGCAGTGTTGACGGTCGTGGTTTCGCCAAAAAAGTCTTCCAGAGGGCTTCTTACTTGCGGTTTAAGTTCATCGTAACAGGCAACGGAGTAGGCACTGAGGCGTTTCCAGCAAAAACACAATTCCGGTGTAAACAACTGATCGATGTTCCCGACTGCCCAAATCACTGTGACTTTCCGCTGGTGATCAGCAATGATTCCCATTTCCTTCCGAGTGCTTTTGACTGCTTAGCCCATGCATTCTCAGATTGAAACCCACATGTTTTATGAGCACACGTTTGGATTTTTAGGCTTTTTTTTCATCAACCTTAGATTCTGTTTGGTCCCACTTGTCACATTTTTTGTACCAGTACCTTAGAGTCAGCGTTTGCTTGTCATTTCACGAGGATCACTACCACCCCTGGTTCAGATGAGTTTCCTTCTCCATTTTCGGAAATTCTGCCACAATAATTTTTTCTCCAACTCAATTGAGAATCACACCTAAAGGCGATAACAAACACCACTACCAATCATTCTGTTCCACTCATAACAACTGACGTAGTCAACCGAACCAGTTCTATGAAGTTCTTTAAATTACAACGTGACGATCCAACATCTCGTATCTACGCTTTACTTATTCTCAAATCAACATTCTTCTTTGTATCTGCTAGGATTGTGGGTCAGCTTCCAATCACATCAGTAATATGAAATGGGATCTGAATTTAAACTGAACAGAATTGGCTCATAGTGATGAATTGCTTTAACATTGATGCATATTTTTTTAACTTATCTTCTGTGTTCGGGGCTTCGGAGATTTGTGAGCTTCGGAGATGTAAGCATTGTTCACAAGGCATTTCTAATGTAGATTATCATGAAAATTTCAGCCTACACAAGGTTATGCTCGTAAAGTTGTCAAAGTTCTCGCACCCGTACTGTAGACCAAACTGGTTTTTTCCTGCTTTGTTCACCGTGATTATTGCGTAGCACTGAGTGTTTTCATCTGCTATGAGCAGCTGAGTAGCACAGCAAACAATTAAATCAATGATACTGCTTATGTGATTGGTCCATTCAATAGCAGTCACTTTTGAAAATGCGAATGAAATTTAAGTCTTTGCGCTTTACAGAAAGTCAACATTCCTCCCACAAAATATCGCAGCGAATTGATGTTCTTCACTATTATTCCAAATTTTTGCATTTTTAGAACATTTCGAATCAGCGATGGATGACGATCACATAAAGAACTTTGTCACGGTACGTGATGCCACTCATATAAAAGATATTAAGCTAACAATATTTGACTGTAAACTTCAAGGAAGTACAAGAAATAAGATCAGTATTACTAGCTGCTAAGGAAGACCTTGATGAAGAGGTAGGTTTCTGTTCATTTTGACGTGCTCGCATACTGCGACTCGCACTAAATGCCGGAAGGGCCTATCCAGATTGTTTTCAGGGAATTTCTTCTCAAGAACGAGAGCGCTCAATTAAACTGGCCGATTTCATCATGAAGAAAGTTGATAATGCAAGTACTAGGGTAAGATTTGAGTTTCGTGGGAAGGTGGTGCTACCTTAAATGAATTGTTGAAAGTGAATCGCGATTTCATCTCTGTGTAAAAGTATTCAAGGTGCACTCTGAAACAACCAACTCAACTGTAATTGTAAGCTGTAATTGCTTAATGCAGTGATCCTTATGAAGTAACCATGGAATATGGTTTGGCAAGGAAGTAACAGTGTTTGTGTGTCATCCTTCTTGAATAGGTGAATATTTTCAGAAAGAAAGAAAAAAGATAAAATATCGGAAATCGATTGCTGATCGCTTTCGATGCATAACAGTTGCCCCATACTTCTATCATAGTTGTACAGATGTAGACATCAGCGTTCTCATGGTATAGAGAGATTATCTGTGTTAGAGCGTACCAATGGATAAGTATTAACATAAAATGAATAAAATCACGTTCATTCCCACCTCCTCCCATTCCAATCCCGGGTAACCAGACCACCCTTTGCAAAATATGAAAACCGCTTTTTTATTAGTATTTGACGAAAGTGATCTCTGCGGCCACTTTGACAATAATGCTAAACCTCACACTATAGCAAAACCTGCTAGAGCAAAATTAACATGAGTGCTGGTTTTAAGGAGGCAACTATAAGATCCTCAGAGAAGAATTAAAATTTTTCTCTTTGTTTAAACGTGACAGCTATTTACTCAGACATACATGACCAAACAGCTAATTTCGCACACTTCGATGACCAAACTGTTATCAAAATCGTTGATAATATAAGAAGAGACAGAAGATAAGAATCAAAAGTAAAAGCAAATCACCTCAGGGAAAGTAGCTGCCACCAAGATATGTTTTGGCATGAGTTGAAAGATGTTGTGAAATTCTTGAGAGAATCCTTTTTTGCTTTGAAAAGTCAATTATAACACCTACGAGATCTGATATCAAATCGTTGAATGATGAAATAAGGGAATGCCTGAGTGATTGAGATTAGGGATTGTTAGCAAACGACTAATGTAACAGCAGAGCAGAGAGATTTGTTTAGATATCGTCCCAATTAGATTTCTTAATCAAATCAGGCTTTCTTCTGTGACCATAGCTCTATGACAAGGATGTTCTCGGGATCAAACAAGGCTTCCGTCATCTTGAGAGCAATATACAATAGATTAGTGGCTAGATTAAAAATAGGGAACGGGACCAAGGTTTAGCAGCATATGATTTGATGAGAGTATTGAATATTTATGAAAAAACTGTCTAATACTCTAGGCATCACCACTTCTGGGTGCACGATGACAGATGATGGTGATAATGGTTTTGTAAAGCTACTCGGAAACACAGACGCGATGACTACAGCGGAAACTATTCCGATGTAGCGTACACAATTCTGGCATATGAACCAGAAATCTCGGCAAGGAAAGTTCTCGAAGCATTCTGGATTTTAGCGCGATACTCCAAAATGAATAATAGAATTAAGCACATATCGATAAACTGTGACTTGGTGCCGTCGCTACCACTATGCGAGGTATAAGATTGTCACCATGGTCATGGTGAGCAACGCTCATTCATCCGCTGGTGACAGTCGCGTAGTGCGGTGCGGATAACTTCTCCACCTCTTGGTGGAACAACTGGTGAATTCGTCCCTAACGTCTGACGTTCACTGTTGACTAGTCAGAATGAGTTGAATGAACAATTTAGGGGAAGCGTTTGGTAGTTTAGAACACAAATCCATGAAAGTTCACTCAGTTTCAGGCCTTAAAAACGGCGTGTTGCAGAAACTTTGGCAAATAAAAATGTTGATAACAACTTACGAGGCGAAACACTTGAAAACATTATCTAATTCTGAAACAGAATATCATTTCTGATCTTGAAAAAAAAGAATGCTCATTGTTTTCTTCTTTTTTTCTCCGAAAGTTATGGGGAAAGGAAAGTCTATCCAAACTGTGTAGAATATTTGTAATTTGGTGTGGGTATGCTAATCTTAGAGACCAAGCACATTTGAGACAATAATGAACTATTGTAAGATGGGCAAAGTCGGGGGAATCAATATATCGGGAGGTGATTTGCACTTCCTTCACCGAATGCGTGAAAAGCGTTTGATTCTGGTTGGAACTGACAATCTTTCAGGCCTTGTTGTAGCATTTTGAAGGATTCTTTCTGTTGATGCTCCGCGAATGAGACGCAATATGCAATTACGTAAACATGTCTTGCAGGTGAGGGATATCTTTCATAAAACTTTCGACTACGATAAAGACGAATTGAGTGCCAAGGAAGAAGAAGCACTGACTATTGAAGTAAGTCGATTATTAACAAATACCATGCTTGAAAGCCTTTCACAATCAAATTCCTCTCCAGCTGGAAAAGCTCTACAAGTCCCTAGTGTCGGCCGACAGAAAAGAAATGCAAGTTCTCCATGATCAATTCAAGGTGAGCTTATTTTCTGAGGGGATTATTCTCAATTCCAGAAACAATCATGTCTGATCAGGTTAGTGTCAGGCTGGCAGGAAATCCCTATCCGAAATTTTGACCAGATGTTTTTTGATCCGCACGAACAATGGGCATCCTGTTTTCCCAATGTACTGCCCCCACATGAACTATAATACAAGGATAAATTACTCCAAAGGCAGCGCAGTCTCTTTTCAGTCCCGAACAACAAACTATGCAGTTGGGTCTTTCACAGATGCGATCGTAAGCTCGTTTTTGCACTAGCCGCTCTTTGAGGCTACTGGGTGAGATGTCTATAACCCTAACAGAATCGCGGAGTCCCTCCCTGGGTAAGCATGTGCGCACTTCGTTGCTCACCTCATCTGAGATGAACGGGACGGCAGAGTGAATCTTAGGGCTGTCATCCCTAGGTAGAGGCTCTCGATGCGCTCGTTGCGGATCACGCTGTGAGTACGTGCTGCAAGAGTATTCGTTGGACTTCGCCTACAACTTAACTACTGGTGGAGTTGTGATCGACTGATTGATTTTATCGGCTTTTTCACTTTCAAACAGGTGAAAAATGGTACCGAGATTATCTAAAGCCCCACTCAGAGTTTTGCCGCCGGGCGAGTTGCCCACGTTATAACATACCGGGTTGCTACGCAGAGCGAGCTCGCCGCGACAAAACTCGTTATGAGGATCACTCATAGTATTTTGCCGTAGCGAGCTCACCGCGAGCTCGCCCAACGAGCGGCGACAAGGAATGCCCCGTAGCATTTTTGCCGCGCGCGGCAAAACTCGTGTTTGGCGGCAACAACATGCGGCCGCTCCTCGATTGCCGCTTGGCGACAGCTCGCTCGGCGACAAAATTATGAGTGGGGCTTAAGATGATTAACAAAGTGATATGTACTTCAAATGAATGTATTTGCATCCTAAATATTCGCACAGTGTGGAAAGCCTGGGGTAATAAATCTCTCGAGCGAAGCCGAGTATGCCGTTCAGTTCAAAATTTCGCAAATAACCGTGACTGGTGACTAAAATGATCTCTTTGATGAAGTCACGAGTAACTGTGAGAGATAGCAGACGACAGCACAATCACCTCAACCCAAAGAACAAAGCTTAGGGTATCCGGTAAGAGCGATTATCGCAATCAGCTGGTTAAATATTCGTGCTTGGAGGTGTTTTTTAAGCAAAAAGCCTGACAATTAAAGCAGCTCGCAGTGAAAAGAAGTCATCTTCCTTCCTGGTGATGTTGGTTTACTGTGACTGATGTATTGAAGTAAAAAGGTATATTTTGCAGAGCAAGGAAGAGGAGCTAGGAGCGGAAAATTCCTGAAAAGGCCTCTCGGACTATTACGAAAGGATCATATCACGTTTGTAGGCATCTATTGTGGTTTTGTATTATTATGAACAAGTCTATGCTTGCATTGCCAAAAAATCCACATAACTGAGAATAAATAATCGCCGCTACTCCTTCCGACTCCTCCCCCATTTTCATCGGGCATTATTCGAGTACTGGATACAACAAACAGAGTTTTCTTACTCAAGTCACAATAAGTCTTCTGCCCGGCGGGAGATGAAAGGATGTTTCTGCATACTTGCGCGAGAGAGTACCAGAGATTTTCAGAAAACGAAGATGAAAACAAAATGCAACGGATTCTCATATCTTATTACACAACTTGTGTTGGATAGCGTGTTGGCGTAGGAGCACTTGCACGAGAATTGTTGATGCTGAACGGTCGCAGCGACAGTGTCGCTGTGAAATATGCCATCGGCCTTATGTTGCATCTGATATCTAGCCGTTAGCTGCGCGGCAAAGGCAGGTCGATTCGCAAAAGACTTTGGAGGAAATTCCTGTTTAAGCTACTTCGGAAAATGAAACTTCTCTCATTACGAAAATGGCAAGGCGACAAGCGTTATTCCTACGGCACATTTTAAGTATTGTTCGATTTTAGCAGCAGGTATAGTTTCTGTATTGAACGAATAAATAAATAAGCAATTTAAAGAAAATAGAGGAGAACAAAGTCCGGCTCTCAGAGGGTGGCCAAATGTGGCCGCTTTCGTGGTCGTTGAGGGCTGGCTACATGGCGCCTAACTTGTGTACGTTTTCCACCATCCACCTCAATTTTACAAAAACGAGGGTGTCGTACGAGATGAGTACGATATTTGTGTTCAACACAGCGAATAACCCCTATCTGCAAAATTTCAAAGGAATTATGTGAGATACCATATCTACTGCACACATGTCGGTGGCCAAATCTTGTCGGCCAAAGGTGGCTGGCCGCGTCCACGCCGGAATTCGGCCTTAGATTTCATCGACAGACAAAATCTGATTACCAGATCTGTGTATCTTCTCAGATACATGAGGAACAAGAATGTTGCGTGAGCGTGACCAATGAAATCCTATACGTGTATGTTAATATGATTACATGAGATACGTTCCCAAGCTGCGTTGCGCCTGCGGCGAGGGGCTAGAGCATAGACAGGAGAGGGTAGGTGGAGGCAGTACAGGGACCCACTGGAGACAGGAGACGCAGAGAACGAGAGGACTAACGGTGCGCGGTCGGCTCCGGTCTTGGTTAGGGAACGTATCTCGTGCAACCATGTTCATATAAGAGACCTGCTTCCAACCACATGCAGTGAATAATTATAGGAGTGCAATAGCCCCGGATTTCCCGGAGACCTTACTTGAACGGAGAATTTAATTGTTTGTATTGACTAAAACTAGCAAAGACAATTGGTTGAAATAGTCATTTGTGATGGAATTCATACTACCACCCGCAGTTTTCAACACAGGTCTCGAATCTGCTGTTCGTATTCAATGTAATCCTCCCTCAGATAAGTGACACCTCTTTTTTCTTCGATTTACTTTGAGTACATTCCTTATGTACAACCTCACAATAAGGCAGGCATGTCGACCACATCAGCAAGACTATCGTAGTCTCGAAAACTACTCAGTAGTTTGAACACACTAAAACAGCTACTACGAAATTTCCATGTGAGTACTTTGTGCAAAATTTGCGCGGAAGAAAATAGATGTAACTCATCATCGAGGACTACGCAGGAAATTCCGATTCACTGCTGCAAACAACTTCATGTGGTAACTCATATTGCACTACATGTGACCACTTCGTCTCTGACATGGACAGTAATGCTCATCAGCACTGCCTCAACTTTCTATGAACTAGAGTACTCCGGCAGAGTGTCACACAGATGGGTATGGCTACAGGGCACTTCTTCTCAACTCTTCAAGATTCCTTCCTCTCCATGTACCAAAATGAAGCTTTTCGCACGCATAACAAAAAATCTACACAGTGATGTCGCAGCCAGCGCTCATCCCACGATAAAGACCCATCGTGTAGACTATTCCACTTTACTGAACACAGCGCTCCCAGCACTTCTACTTGCATCTCCCAATATTGGGCTCCGTCACATCATCATCACAGCGCTAAAGCCGTTTCCCGGCATTTCCCTTTTTTCGGATGCCAGCGCACCATCATCACAGCTTTAGGCCCGTTTTCTGCGTTATCAAAGGTAACGAAACGTAAGGCGCATTTTCCAAATTGAGTCCGTCCAACAGCCCAAAAAATTTTCATTTTCCTCTTTGGCTCGAGCTGTTCTTAGTATTGTAATGCAGCGTCAAAGTCTTCTATGTATGTCATCATGCGTGGAGGAGGGGCACGATTGTTCACAAAAATCGCTGTAACCGCAAACGTCGTCATGCCGCTCACACCCGACTTCACTCTGTCCTCTTTTTCTTACTTTGTTATAAACTCATTCGTTTTACTAGCTCATCTACTTCAGGAATTCAGTAGAAATTCATAATCACACTTGGGACGATATGCTTCGCATTGTTATGTGCTGCATTGTTTTTGTTTCTGTCTGGTCAACGGCAGAAGCTACTGCTCCAAAAGCTAGTCCAGGCTGGTTTTGAATTTTTTGTTTCCGTGAGTTCTGGAAAATATCTTATGAAATTCTACACGTACTCCAAATACTATGAAATTCGGATTTAACGTAAAACTTTTTCGGCTTCAGTAGGTGCTGGATGCATATTACGCGCTGAATTCGGTGATCTTTTTCGCGATCTCGTAAGTATATCGAATTTCAGTCATCCGTTTTTTTTTTTGCGAGCGTGAATGATAGACACAAGGAAACGCATTGATCGTCCTAATCATACTGGAACAGTCCTTTCATGTGTTTAAAGGACGAAAAAACCCGACATTATAGAACATAGCTGGAACGATATTTCATTTTGTCGGGTTTCAACGCAATCAATCCTGTGACTAGCATGTCTCCTTTTCGCCAATCTGAGGGTCATGTAAGAGAGATATCATTGGCAGGAAATGTGAAAATGTGATTGCTCTACTTTCGAGCATCCAAAAATTCCCATTCTGCCCAGGCACCAGAAATAAAGAAGAGGTTGGTCGAGGATAAATGAAGGAAGAGCGTTTGTGAAAAATAAGAGAAGGGGGGTGTAGCCACCCATCTTTCCACAGAAACGGGAACTTGAGTAGGATATCCCAAAAAGGGGCTCCATTGTATGCACGACTTCTGGGGCTTGTACAAAGAGAAGAGGATACACGTAAATGAAAGTCGCCAGGATGAACAAGTAGATGATGAAAGAGATCTGCATTTTGGATGCTTCAATGAGCAGTGACGATGCCGAATTGTTGTGCAATTACAAACAATGAAATGCTTGACGTGCAGGGGACTTGTGCGTTGGCGAGTGGTTTCACAAACTGTTTTTACATTTGAAAGCCGTAAGCCAATCTCTCAGCAGTAAACTTGCCGCATTGAAGCAAGCCAGCGCCGTGCATCACTGGTCCATGCGCAGCGACAGATCAGAGAGGTGGAATTTTTTCTTGCATGGTGTACAAACTTTTACAAGGCATATTACCGGTAGAACTGCACCACACTTCATGTAATGCCGTTAGAGAGAGTTCGTTTTGCCTCTCGGTCATATACGCGCAGAAAACGACTCCTTAGAAATAAAATTTAAAAAAAAAACTTGGGTAACTGAACAGGAATTCATGGTGCCAATCAGTTTTTCGACTGCATCTATTTCCAAAATTGGGTTTTGGTGTCCCTCAAATAACCGCCTCATATTCAATGCTTGACTACAAAAGTTCTTTGCATCCGTGGACCTACCGTTCTTTGGAGGAGAAACACATCAGAAAAATTGAGGGAACTAGAATATGTTGACATTTTTACCCACAGCGAACCGAACTCTCTAACTAGGGCTTTGGTTTCTTGTTTGGAAGAAGGAGAAGAGTCACTGATTAAGGGAAAAAGTGTCTCTTGGATTGGCGCTCTTGAACATTTATCTTAACAAAAAAATTTTAGCTGCTCCTGAAACAGACGTTTATAATTGCTCAAGCTAATATATCAAATGTGGTTACTCAATCGTGCTGATAGAATTATAAGAAAGATGGTAGGAAGTTCTAATTTTGTAGGAGAGAACAGAGTATTGATCAATTTGATGAACTGCAAGAGGAGGACACAATTTATTACACCTCGTTTTCTGGCTTATACCTCTGCAGTAGTGACATGTTTTCCGATCAGCCAGATCATATTTCACATGAAATTTGGTGGGTTTTGCAGGAAAAGGTGTCAGAACAGTTCGCGTTTCCCAATGCGTTTCAAGGCGAACTGCCCCGCCTTGAAACGCATTGGAAAATGTTCCAGTCACTACTGCAGAGGTATAAGCCAGAGAAAAAAGGAAGCCTTGTGCGAACCATCGAAAATATTTGAACCCTTCTCAATTTTGGAGGGAAAAAGCAGGAAAAGCCATGTGTTCTGGCGGAGAATTGGTTACGCGAGCGTTGTACCATAGCTTATACCCTACTCTAGTCTCGACAAATTCTACGAATTCTCAGAGAAGGGAGGAAAATTAGCGAGAAGGGTAGTTCTCTCGGAATTGGTGAGAGGAAAACATGAATGTAAAACATTTCTAACACAGTTTTCTATTACCAACCTTTTAAGCGGCAGCCAGGCGTGCACCAAAGATCCCTGATGAGAAATTGGAAGAATTTTTGGCGGTATAGCATGTTTCAGCTACTCCTTCGAAACTACAAAAATGTATGCAACTATGATTGTTCCAGGTTGTTAAACTCATCCGAGATATTTCAATTCCCGTAGAGCAGCGCCACGAGAATATAAAACCACTCCTGGAGAAATATAAGGATGTGAATTACAGGAGTTCTAGTTCAATTCACTGTTATTACTATTACCAAAGTAAATGGAGTATAAGACCTATAGAATTTCAGCTTAAGCTCGTCGAGTCTGTGAAACAGCTTATTGTATTGCACGATTATACCATGGATCTGATTAATAAATCTTCCCCTAAGGTGGGCCATATTCAAAGAAAAGCGTTTATCAGTACGAATTTGTTGTTTTTGAAGGTAAAGGAAGTCTATCTCAAGCTCTACGCTCTCGCTGTTGACAAGCATTTCGCCCTAATGAGTGAAAATGAGCAGGATGCAGTGGTGAGTGAGAAGCATTAGTGTAATCCTTGTAGGTGGAGTTTGACGCACTCTCCAAAAAGGACACATTTGTAATATAAATACATTTTCCTCCACTCATTAGAAGCTCAAAACATCTTATCCACGTTCAGTCTTTATGAATAATTGATTCACAATCCACATAATTATGTAAATCATCGTAACATTGGGAAAAAGGAACTACGTACTTACATGTATTACAAAGTTCATGAACTTCCTGATAGTTACGGCATCTCGCATTCTCATGCGTTCACGGACATACCACCTAAATAGGAGGCTCGAAAGCTACAGCATTTTTTCAAATTATTGACTGAAATGATGTATGCAATAGCCGCACTAAGCTCATTAGAAGTGAGCGTTCAGAACGTCGTTCTTTTTGTTTATAGGATATAACTCGCCGTAACAAAATGATTCACAGGCCAAAGTAGGGATCCTGCGACAAAATACGATGCGCGGAAAGGTTAGAGCAGTATGAAAGATCCAAATTTCTGCATTCAAAGTTCGTAGTTGGTCCTAAAGAGCATGCTAGCCCAGTTCATTGATGTTCTTGACACGTGGTTCGGTTTACGATTCGCTTCGCTGCGATGAGTAATTGTCTTGGAAGGAAAACAAAAACACATGTCCGCTTTCTGATGGTCTTTTTCAAACGAACTTAGTGCTGGTATTGCACCTACGTAATCAACGTCTGTCGTGGCCAGAAGACTTCGCTTCTCGATCTACTGGTGTCTGCCGCGCCTCGCGGCCAATGATTGCTGTCTCGGCGCTGCTATGCCTGCCGCTATGACAGGCATAGCAGCCGTCACTTCATAGGCTCCGCCCGCCCACTGATACAGCATTAAACGCCTCGGCGCGGCCTACCTTCATGTTTTCATAAGAGCTCACTACAAGAGCCGATCAATGATGAGAGTTGGTGGACTCTAGAGGTCCTGCATGGTATCGATTGATGTTGGCCCGCTGGATGATGTTTGAACTGTTCGACATGACATGTGATGGAGTGTAGATCAATAATGTGTAAGTACTGCGACAGGACTGATGGAACTGCGCCATAGCCACGAACCTTGGCAGCGGCAGCAGGGAACTAAAAGGCACCATGAAGGTTATGCAGCGCAAGCACATCACTTTTTACGCACACCTTCTAAATGTTTTCAGACATGTTGTTGTCATTCATTCCTCTGCTCTTATACGACGAATATCATTATCCTTAACAAAACGACAAACTCTTCCTTCTTATTATGTGTTATGTATTATGCATTATGTATTACCTGGGATACAAAATGAATCTTCTTTGTCTGTTCTGAAAAATTTCCAGTATAGCAATGACTTAGCGTAGCCGTTTCCTATCGCGAAGCCTTATAACTGCGCTCCGATTAACTTTCACGGCAGCCAAAGATAGCGACTGCTGCCAGCGGCGCGGTTGTGGTTGTGCTTATGTAAGAGCTCAGGTCCATAAATTCTCTAGCATGAATTATGTACATTTATGAATTTTTCCCATATCTGTTCTTTTTTTTTTGAAGATGGATAAGATATACGGGACCCTCAACATAGCCGAACAGAAGGAAGCAGAGAAAGTCGAAGAAGAACACGAGGTTGGTTCGACAATACTCGTTACATTACTCTTTTCGTAGCAAGAGTCGGAAATCTGTGTTCTACCGATGTAGGGTCACTTGCTTTGAATTAAAAATCATCATGTGGGACGCAGAAACAAACGATGCATTACAACTAGTGGATCTTTCCATTTTTTTCCTCTTTAAGACATCCCCTTCGCCATACCGATGAAGGTGTTTCTAACTAGGTTTGGCGCTAGATTGTTCCAATCGCTGAAATTGTCTTTTATCAATCCAGCTTCGATATCGCACATGATCCTATGTCAAAATCGCTCTTGATGATGTTTCCGTTGAAATGAGTGGTTCTTTAGCACAAAAGCTGATTGTGTGGCGGCTTCGCCAATTTTTGCCGAGCGAATCTCTGGGAGAGTAATAAAATGATCGATTTTACTTGTTTCTCATCTTCATACCCTAGACTGAATAACTTTACATTTCCCAAAAAGACCAAAACAAAAACTGAGTTCCGTCGGGAAAAAACCTCTTTGTTGTGGTGATGAGCGATTATGGATAGATGAAATTGCTGCAATAATAAATAAATAATTCTTCAATTTGGACACGAGAGGCGATGGCGTCATGGTCGAGAAAGTCTGCAGGAGCACCGCATGGGCTTTTATCCTTTTGTTCAGGCAAATAGAGCATGCCAACATCAAATCAGGGGTATTAAATAGAACTCATTAGAGAACTCTTTTCAATAGAAGGCGCAGCATATGATATCGATTGAGAAGGCGATGGATGAGTCATTCAAACTGACTTATGTGTGCACAGAGAGAAGTTTACAACGACTGTAACTACCTTCCGTTTTCAGAGAAAAGCCAAGGAGCTCGGAGTCGACCACCTTTTAAGCACTTTTGCAATCTTGAATGATCGTGATTGAGGAAGGATTCACACATTGACATGATGAATTGAACATAGCAAATATTCAATAAATGTTTTGGCATTGACTTTTTCTTCAGAGTGAAATCTGCGTTCGTTGACGAATATGTTCATTATAATCTATACGAAAACACATAAATACTTGGCAAAACAGAAACATTTTGGAGAAATTATGAAGCACTGTTCAACGTAATCAACATTCCAGCATTGACAGCCAAATTTCTTCACCACGCTAGAGGCGACAAAAAAAACAAACGGCAGACTTCAACCGGAAACAAGCACTTTAATGATTTGAAATTCTGGAGCGGTTGGTTCATATAGGGTAATTTATTCTACGTGGGTACGTTTAACGCGCGCGCCTATATGATGATAGGGATAGACGAGCTCGAACACACGCATATACGGCCTCGCAACAGATGCGCTTACTTTTAATTGATGATCTACCTGCCTCGTTGGCCGGTATTCATGAGAAATTTCCAGCAAATGGATGCGTGAGTCTGTGGCGCGACTGAAGCAGAAACTCAGTACCGATTGCCGTTGCAGGATGGTGGTTTTTGTTTATTTCATAGTATACGAAAATTCTTTATTCCTCAAGTGTGATGTCGGTCTTTTTGCTAATTTGCCATCAAACGCACAAGAGCGTTGGAACTCATTCATAAAGAGAAACCTGTGAATGCGAAATGGAAGGTAGAATCCTCATATATGAATCTCGGTAGTGCAGCAAAACTTCCCGGAGCGCAAACGTGGAGGGGGGGGAACGCGTGATCGCATTCTTTCATCATGGGCTCGGCCCATAGAGAGTATTGGCGGATGAGGCGAAACTGACGAGACGACCGGCCGATGTTTCATCATGAGTGCCCAGATGTAGTGGAAGTCGCGCTAGGACCGACCTTTCGCTGATTTCTTTGATCATGATAGTGAGGGATACAGTCGCCAACGATAAAAGCGAGAGACTTAAGCAGTGCTTTCAAGATTTCGCGGCGGGACCAACTTCCTGCGCTGGCAGTCCCACGGCTCACGAGTTAGTGATTACCAGTTTTCAGGCTGCATAATGTACGGAGCAGGATTATCACTCTCCGGTATATTGCGGCCCACAGATGTCCGATCGCGGCGGTGCAGTGCGGGCCACAAACAGGCTCATGTCACAAGCACGATGTAGGTGGCCGAGGTGTTCTGAAACATGGGCGCTGAGTAGTGGTGGTGTCCTGGCCGCCCCCCCCCCCC
>JARK01001342.1:93277-103432 GCA_000688135.1 Ancylostoma ceylanicum | reverse complement strand
CCCTCGCTAGGACACTATCATCCTTTCTGAATACTCCCTAACCTTCTTCCATTCCCCTCGAAATTTGCAAAAGGTGTGGGTGCACCGATGGTGTGCAGGGTCTCATTATTGTTGAAAACGCCAGAATATCGGTCCCTGGGTGAGAAGGGTCAGCGCCCAGTACTGCGAAAAACGCCGAGATACGTGATCACCAATGTAGGAGGGTTGCGCCCTCTGGCAGTAGTGTAAAGAACGCCATAGATATGGTCCCACAGATACAGAAAGGTTTCTTTGCCCCAGTCCTGCGAAAAATCCAAGGATATGGATCCACTGAAGGAGAAAGGTGAGTCAGCTCTCAGCATGATAGGGATCCTTGCGTAAGGAGGGTGGATCGGAGCTCAATAGCCTAGAAAAGACTAAGCCAGCGCCTCAGCTCAATAAAGTGGGAAATGTCCAGATACGGGTGGAGAAAAGCTGTCATAAAAAAGGGGAAGAAATAACAATGCACCGGAAAGTGAACTCACAGCAAGACATGTGTGTAAAAATTTTCGATCATGGCTAGCATCGAGATTGGAGGTTCGATGGTAGCTGGGCTGCCAGAATGACGGAATGTGCGCACTCCACAGAGGGAATTTTGTGTTTGGGCACAGTTGATTATCTTCGCTTGTTTCCTACTTTTCTGAGGACTTTGAACTTCTGAATACTTTGCACATGTGGCTGCCCCACCCCACTCTCTAGCGTCCCGTAGGGGCGCTAGTCTTCTGATACTTCTTGTATCCAATTATATGAGCTGTTTCATTTGACAATTCCATTATTATTTCGCGGATCCACCCAAAAAAACCTAAGTATTGTTCGTTCTCCAGAGTCTCTTAGTCATCACTTCGCCGTATTTTTCTTGAATTTTTTAGGAATTTTGTTTTCTAATTAGGTTCATAGAAAAAGAACCATTTTCTAGCATGGAAAAAATTATAAAATTCATAAAAACTTTGAAAAAAAAGCTCTTATAAATTCTATGTCGTTGGATTATGTGTTGGTGAACACGTGCAAATTTGCTGCTAACTTTGCCTTTCATATGAATTCCTTTCTATTCCTTGCTACTGTTCTCACACATTCTCCCAGAAATTGGGACTAATTCAGAGACATGGAGCCACAGAAAAGAGTTAGTAGCATCTACGAATGGCTCCCACGAAAACACCGGGCACTTAACAGGATTGGCTTATATGTAACACAACGCATACGTTTCAAACACACTGAGTACTATTACCTTCTATACATATGGAATGCAGAAGTTTGCAAGAAAATGAACGGCGCAAATCAATAAAAGATAGAACAAATCTGGTATGATCGAGCACTTTCCGAATTCTCCAGGAATTTGGACTGAATTCAAGCGAGACCCGGCGGTCGACTGGATTTACTCGGAATGTACCCGGGAAATAGGCGATATCTGCATAAAATGGATTAAAAACAACACGTGGAAAACAACGACCGGGTAGTCCATGCTTCCGTGGTAATCAACTCTCACTCATTTTATTTTCAAAAAATGCACTAATATAGAGGGGACAGTCGCCGATTTGATGTTATCTGAAGTGAGCAATATCTGAGCGAAAATAGAATCACAAAAATAAGAAAAATTAAACAAGTACTAAAAAACAAGAAATATATGTATGTTCGGAAAATCGCCTATTTTATTAACAACTTCTACTCTGAAGCTTGCTATTCGAAGGTTGACACCGGTTTCGCAACTAATGCTTCACCCTTTCAAAGGTT
Organism: Ancylostoma ceylanicum; assembly: GCA_000688135.1. Classification (NCBI taxonomy): domain Eukaryota; kingdom Metazoa; phylum Nematoda; class Chromadorea; order Rhabditida; family Ancylostomatidae; genus Ancylostoma; species Ancylostoma ceylanicum. Next base: position 101,686 of record JARK01001342.1, on the reverse strand, counting down.
CCTCCTCATGTATACATATTTCTTCTAATCAGGAAGTCGTTTCACAAGCGAGAAGTGATTTCCAATATTTTAATTTTCTTCTCATGTGCTGTGGTGCATAGATATTATATGCCAACCTGCATTCCAAAAAAACTAGTATTTGACATACTGAAGATAACGTAACGATAATACCTGGAAGGAACATTCTCTAGTGTTGTTAACAACGCTTACTGCTTCTGGAAGTATCGTATTCCTCGAGAGGTGTGCGACCCTGCATCGCTGTCACGGTCTCGGACTACACAATAAATTATTTTTGTGATACACACAAAACTGGATTCACACCCAAGACTGAATAAATGTACAGCTAGGCGGCGGAACATTGCAAGAACATGCTTTGTTTTTGCGCAACCGCAGCGCTGATCTTTTCATGTTACCGTGGAGAATCCATTTACCGTCATACAAGAACCGGTCCAGAAACTATCGCTATTGTAGGACCAAAAAGACAAGTTCAGGTCTCATCCTCAAATAAACAAGAACAATTTTGTGGAACTCGTGCCATATGGGCTTTTCTTCTGTTCTCACCGCGTTAACGACTGCGCCACTGTATTGTATGCAGACTAGTCCTGCAGAAAGTTTCTCAAACAATGTGTTAAACAAACTATTCTCTTGCAATCAGTGCCCATACAGTTGGCGGTTACTAATGGTGGATTTTGCTTCAAGGTTTGTACTTAACGAATTATGTGCGGTTGCACAGTTCTTTCTTCCCATTTATCACTTCCAGAGACAAAGGTGATAAGTCAAAAGGGCACGGCACCGGTTTCTTGGTTTAAAGGGTGCGCAACGAGATAACTTCTGGAGTTTCGTTCTATCATTTTGTGAATCTATGTATACTTGTTCATGTCCTGCTCGCATTCTTCTACAGATCCCATCGGGGCTCAGCTCGAACGCGCACTTATCCATGAATTAGATACCTGAGAGGTTTGTTCTTACCATAACAGCGACCGTCAAAATTATTTACGAACCTAGAACCAGTTTGTAAAATGTTCAACATACTTCACAAAAATGCCTTATACATGCACAGGAAAAATAAAACTCCTAGCGATCAGTATAAATATGAACTCCAGCTGTTCAGAGCGCGCCCTTCTTGGATGAAGCAGTTAAGATCAAGCCGAGAGAGAGAGCATTGGATTTGCGCCCGCAAGTATTTCAGGCCGACTGAGTTCCTGCTCTTAAATAATCATAAGTCTTTCGATCCAGTGAGAGGCAAAGCAGCTCCCACTCTCAATGATGATCATATGCAGTTAACCAGCATATTTAAATTGATTGGGCTAGGGTTCTTCCTGCCCGGGGAAAAAATCCAATAAGAAATGAACAGGCCTCTCATATCGGCTTACAAGAAGTTTTCGCCCTTTATGTTCCATGTTTCCCTTGTGATTTCTAGCTTATTTCAGCCGCGCATCATCTTTCATAGGTGTGTCCTATGCGCCAAAACCTGTGAAGGAGTTCCTTGTTGGTAGCCTATAAACACCACCATTTTGAGGATTCTTTCTACGGGTTGTTCAACAGCTATTTCACAGATCTCCTCCTAAGGTAAAAGGCTGTTTATGGTCGTTTGATGTGAGATACTCGATGATTCTCTAGAATTTCTGTAAATCCAAGCATCTTCTGCCTTCATATTCAGCTGTATATCGAGTTGACGGTTGAACAAAACAAGCAATATTTATGAAGGCTTCAGGGCTTTGTAAAGCCACGATTCAATGGAGCTTCGTTTTGATTCCGGCCCCAGAAACTCTGGGCTAATGCCAGATTGTTGTCTTGTCAACGAACTGGACATTCACGAACTCCGTCCGGGTTGGTGACATCGCGCCTTATCAAATCTCACACTATTTCTCTAACTTTTGCTGTCTGCGCCCCATGACAACGGGGTCTGCCAACCACTGTCACGACAAAATCATTGAACATAGCTGCCAACTGTGTCGCGATAACACCGAGAACGCATTTCTTATCCTAGGGAATTCATTTTCGTAGGCTAGACTGTCGCCACATGTTGGCAGCCAAAAACTCCCGACATCAGGGGGTTTACTAACAGCCCTGTACTGGTGGCAAGCCCTTCCGTCAAAGGACGTCTTGCTTCATCTCTTGATGGAAATCGAAGCGAACGAGTAATCGCCTATTCAGAAGACTATTTAGGCAAGAGATAAGAAAACAGAATGATTATTTGCAAAACAATATATGTGCATTTGTTATGTAAATACACTACAAAATTCTTGAGCAAGGAGTAGTTAGTACTTTTAGGTATTCTCGGTATTTCGTTTAGGTCCTTTTATTGTATATTCGCTTGTCCCATTAATAACGGCCGCAATCTAGCCAAAGATGTGCCCTTCTACTGGTGAAAAAACTGCAGTTTTCAATTTCAATTCATCAATTCAAGGCAGTTCCTGGTCCAGCAATAAATCACATGTATCTGTCACTCGGCATTTTATTGACGCATGTCACGAATTCTCCTAACATTGGCTAGTAAAGACGTGAAGAATTCGAAGCACCTACTTCCGGTGGCGGAGAAGTGTCTGTTCCTCAGATCAGACCACGCTTTAAGAAGCCCTTGCTCCGAAGATTAAACAATTTTATGAGGGTAAAATCAGTTTCTGTCCTCAAATGAATACCATAATAAGGAATCTATGCGAATGAGTTCTAAAAATAGTAGTTATGAGGAAGTGGACGGATTTCCTGCGCAAAAAAAAAGATAAAACTTCGTTAGGCCTCTTTCCGGTTTTTTTTTCAGTGTCTAGATAGGGGATTGGAAACAGTTCACTTTCTAACGCTATCATTTCTCCAACAGTAGTCGGGTCCAAGTCCCCTGTAAAGTGCGAGTTAACAACAGCTATACTATAGAGCAAATACAGCCACCACTAATCATTCCCAGATGGTAACCAGAAAAGAACTTCAATGTCACATTTGGCTAAAGACTTTGCCGCTAGCAAGCAAACACAACCTCTAGATATATTAATAGAGTCAGAAAAGTAAAAAGAGTAAAACGACGAAGAAATGCTTTCTTTAGGCAAAGCATTCTTGTAGTTCCAGAGTTTCCAGCAAGTGAAGTTGCGTAATTATACTCCTAAATTCCGCAGAAGTTCGTGAATTCAAGACGACAAGAGGTAGCATATTCAACCATCTAGCACCACTATTGAAATTGAATGAAAAATCACATTGTCACCGGTAACCCTTATTCCCTTACAACATAAAGCTAGCCCACTTGTGCGCGCATGCGTTGGCCTGAACACCCAATATTTGCTTGCCCTCGACTTTAATTTGGAACGAAGCACTGAAAGCAGAAAACAACGTCGTTTAATACTCTACGGTAATACAAAGTATGAAGAACTGGTTGTTCCAGCCTGGTTTTACAACAAGGTAATGTGGTAATTGTCGTGGTAGCCTTCATCTTATGGTAGAGGATTCTAGTGAATGTTCGTTGAACCCTTTCTATTTTTATTTTCATTTTTTTTTTGGTGATAGGGCTCCAAATCGAGGAGCAGTACTCCAAAAGAGGAAGTACATACGATTTGTATAACTTGAGAAGGATGCCCTTATCACTGCTTCGTATGTTCCGCAAGATGATAAAAAAGACAATGAATGTTTTTTGACCACTTGATCGTATGAGTGTTGAGATTCAACTTACTGTTCAAATACAGAGCAAAGTCTTTGACTTGAGAACTTTCTCTTAAAGGCAGCACCGGCAGAAATTTTTGACTCTAAGATCTCAGCATATTTCGGGGCTATCGAAGGTACCCAACACTCTCTCGAGGAAGAAACGTCCCGTTAGAATTGGAAATACTGCTTTTAGATGCTCATAATTAGGTTGCATTCGACAGGGGGGGGGGGGTCGAGATGAGCGAGCCATGGGTTGAGGACCGATAGCCAAAGATCGATAATGCCGTCTCTGAACAATACCTGGGATGAATGAATTTCCGTAGAGTTTCAGAAAGCAGCGACAGAAAACGCAATTGACTTTTCCAAAGAGTAGAGAAAGGGACTGAGGAAAACGGTGACAGTTTTCAAGAATCTCCCGCGTGTACAAATGTTTTCTTTAGTAGGTTCACCGTCATTAATTTAAAAGAAAATTGTGAACCCAAACCCCTCCGAAGTTTTTTTCGAAACCATGTATTACAAGTTTTGCAGTAGGTCCGACTCCAATCACAAGACCTGGTGTGAGATGACCCTGAATATGATGACTTCCTGATCATTCTGTGACGTCTTCTCCAACATTTTGAAATGATTTTACTGCTCAATGTTACCAGAACCGGTGCTACATATTATGATTCCGTTACGGTTACCTTTATTCGGAGCCTCCGCCTTGCTACCGACTCGGTTCCGCCTTGTTAATGCGCTGGTTTTGACATGTCTTAACACATAAGCAGCCACTTGTCTTCTGGGTCTTTGCTATCTTTTTCCGTTGTGGTTCCCTCTTTCATTCATAGACACATTTATTTCTGTGTTCAGCGTCTAAGTGCGAGCTGCATTGCGCGAAGAGGCTCTTTTGCCATGTGTACGGTTGAAAATTCGACATCCGTCTTCGAACTCTCGAGCTGTCTTTCTCTAAAGAACCGATAAACTGATACCAGATTTGTGTGGATAGTATGAAGCGCTGGAATGGAAGACACGCAGCCTCTGCGATATACTGAAGGACATCAGTACACGAAAATCTGTGCGAGTTAAGGTTGACAGCATCGAGGAAAGGGAGGTAGCCGAGTACTCAATTTTTTTTCCATTTTGTTAGCTTGGTGGCGGGACTCGCTCAGCACTGAGAGATCTACAAAAGAACACTTCTTTCCCTTTCTTTCTTCTTCAGAGTTTGTCCAATTCGTTGAGCTAGTCCACTTAAATGATCTCTTGACGCCCTTGCTTTCTATCATGTGACAGGTTCGGACGAGTGCCCGTACATACGGCTTTAATTAGCATGCAGGATATATCAGCTATTCTTGGATTTCAATTATGAATCCTCTCCCTTGAAGAACAGGTCTGTCATTTCACATTTTTCCTTTGCTTTCGCACTCTTCCACTCATTCTCCACCAAATAAAGAATGTGAACTTTTATCATTTCATGAGGTCTCCCAATAATTCCTGCCAACGCCGCATGGATGAAGTGGAGAATGACAACGGGCAGATTGTGTGACAATAAAATGCCAATCCCTCAAGTCCAAAGTGTACCGGACGGTCGCGAGGCCGGTCGTCCTTAATGGGATTGAGTGCTGGGCAGCCACGAAGGCTACCAAGCAAGTCTAGCACACAATGGAGATGCGGATGCTTAGAAGGTCAATGGGTGTGACGTTGAAATACAAAATTCGGAATGAGGTGGTTCGCTACGCTTTTGGGGTCCTCCCGATAACCGATGAAATGAGAGAAACCCGGTTGCTTCTGGTTTGAACACGTGTGCCGTAGAGTAGAAGAGTCTGTCGCCAAAACGGCGCTAAACCTAGATGTCGAAGGCACTAGGCCACGCGGGAGATCCAACACTCGCTGGCTTGGTTGTGTGAAGAACGATGTGGCCGAAATGCAATTGACCACAAGGAACGCGGATAATCTGAACAAGTGAGGAAAGAGATGCAGTACAGGGGACCCTGCTACAACGGGGGACAAACACAAGTAAAAAGAAGAATGTGTAGCTATCGTTGCTTCTATCTCTATCTTGGGCAGGCACTTGTGGGACTGCAGCATTGGGTTCCGTTTTGCAGATAGTACCATAGTTCCACCTGCGGAACGTGGCCACTGCGCAATCTCCTTCCTTTGGTGCTTCTTCGATCTCTTTTTCCTTCCGAATTCATAGATGATACAAAGTTGTTTCCAGAGCCCAAAGGCTTTTCGTTTGTTTGTGTATCATAAAGCAGCTTTAGCTGCTCTCCTTTTTGTAAGTCGAGCTTTCACTATCCCTTTCTCGATATGGTTATTTTCATAGATTGCGACGTTTAACTAAGGGGGATCATCTGGAGGTTAGGCTAATAATTTCACTCGGAACAGATCTGCATTGTCCTTTCAAATTTACAATGGATATTAGTGCGACGTCATTTATAAGGTTCCACTGTTTACGTTTTACCTTCTCTTGACTCGCTCCCGTTTTCCCTCATCTACTTTAGACGTACGTTTTCTTCTGTGACCTAGAATTCTCCACTTAAAGGTCGGATTCATACTCAGCGTCGTCAGCACATCTCACTTGTATACCATTATCCATCCCAGCGACCTTTCCATTTCTCTATCCCTCTTCTCTCCGGAAGAACGGCTCTGTCACTTGCTTTCGCACTCTTCCACTTAGTCTCCACCAGACAAAAAATGGGAACTTTCTTCATTTTATGAAGTCTGTCATCTCTCCCAAAACGTTGATGAGCGGAAACAACTCGAACCAACCCTTTTACTTGAAACTGCTTCCTTTCTGTCGCTAGCATTTTCTTTCAATCCACAAAAGTCAAGCGACGCTCTTACGGCTCACTTACCGGAGATATCCAGTCATTGGCCGAACAGCTACTAGTCATAGTTTTAGTGTATGACTGCGTTTCGCGTCGGCCGAGGTGCAAACCTGCTTCTCCACTAGAAAATGACTCGGTAGGTTGTGCAGTTACTGAGCCGCACCCATTTTGCTTCGCTTCTGCCCATTTGCCGTGCCTGTAGAACCGCTTGGGATTTCAGTATACTAAAAACTCTATCCTGATCCGTGTACCACCGTTTTTCTTCCACAAATCGTTCTGTAAAAGCGAATAAATAAATACAACAAATGGCAGCTTCTTTCCCCTGGATTGCTGGGTTCGTTTGAGAAATTGCAATGTATTATACAATTAGCTTTGTCCAGTGTCAAATCCGGCTCACTACAGCTCTTCTATGTGGAATTCCCGTTTCAAGTAGATTATAATTCCTAAAATAAAAAAAAACGAGGTGAGAAGGCTCTAAATTGCAGCACGTATACGATTGAGTATGTACTTATGATCCTTCCTTATAGCACGAATATAAGCAGTTCATCTCTCATCTCCTTTGCTTAATACTATGTAGAGTGCCTTTCTTTTAAACACTTCCAGAAGCTACTGTTGTGGTCTCTTTTCATACTCATCAAATTTCATTCATTTCATTTCATTTCATCTTTTTCTGCTTCACTCAAGGGGCGATTGGTTAGAAAGTTTACGTTGAACAAATGTATGCATTTGATAGGAAACTGAAGAAAATCCACCCATATTTTCAGGAATATGCCAGCCACTATTCTATGCATTGCTCTTTTTACGGCCAGTATTGTAACAGTTGCAGAAAACGGTAAGGTTCCTGCGCATGTTCAAGTCGCTTATACTCTACATGGGAATCAAATAGCACTGTTTCTTGGCAAAATCTTCATATGTCTAGAACTGCCAAACATTAGCGCAGCATTAGAAGCTGCAAAAAAAATTACCGTAGATTGTCACAGGAATAGAACAACTTAATTTTCGAGAACCTCTTTTCTGTATCGGCTTTTCTTCTACATAGAAAACACTGATAAAGAATGTCTTGTCCTGAGAGCACGTGAAAGCCACGTGCAAAGTATTCGACGACCCCGTAGCCTAGTCTTTTCCACGCTGTTGATCTCCGACGCGCCATCTTCATCAAAGGGTTTCCCATAATGCTGAGTGCTGACTCACTTTTCTGCATCGGTGGACCCACATCCTTCCTACAGCCGCCTACAGCCGCGATCGGGCACCTGTGGGCCGCACAGCACCACCGCGATCGAGCGTCTGTGGGCCGCACAGCACCGCCGCGATCGGGCATCTGTGGACCGCACAGCACCGCCGCAACTTAGCATGGGTGAGCTGCATGGCACCGCATAGCGATGATCCTGTTCCGTACATTATGCGCCTGAAAATCGTAAACACTGCCTTACTCGCGCAGCGCGCTGGTCTTGCGGCGTACGAGTAAGACAGTGTTAAGTCCTGAAAGCTCTGTCTAAGTCTCTCGCTTTCACCATTGGCGACTGTATCCATCTTCGTGACCAACGGAGCCAGCTAAAGATGGGTCCCACCGCGACTTCCACCACATCTATACACTTATGATGAAACATCGGCCGACTGTCTCGCCAGCTTCACCTCATCCATCAGCAGTGTCTATGATCGGGCACATCATGAAAGGATAGGATCACGTGCCTGTCCCCCACGTCTGCGCTCTAGAAAATTTTGTTGCACTACCAGGATTTATATAAGAGGATATATATATAATTCGATTGACAAAATTTTACAAGCTTCTGCCATACAAGACAAGGGGACTCCTCTTCAAGATTTGACATCCTGAGGCGAAAAAAAAACAATGAGTCAACTATCGTTCGTATAACGATACAATATAACGTCTAATACTTCAGAAAAGAACTGCTGCCCGTTTCCTTCTAAAGTATTTGACGTTACATGTCTATCAGTGGCGGACGAAGAAAGTGAG
>JARK01001342.1:72261-93091 GCA_000688135.1 Ancylostoma ceylanicum | reverse complement strand
GGAGGGGGGGGGGGTGCGTGGGGAAAAATTTGAGTTCTCCGCTGTTTTGGGGACCCAGACGGAAAATAAAATTAATAAAAATATTAATTTTAATAATAAATAAAAAAATAAATATTTAAAAAAAGGCGTGTGTGGCGCAGTGGTAAGAGGCTCGCTGCGCACGCAAACGGTAGATGGTTCGATCGCTCAAGTGGCCAACCAAGCCGTCCATGCCTCCGGGGTCGGTAGATTGGTACCAGAGGAGTCTGGGAGGATGAAGCACTGACTTGGTTCATCGGATGCCGCCTGCAAGTCACTGTACAGGGCACATACGGGTTCATCGGATGCACCCCGCAAATCACTGTACAGGGCACATACGCATTCAACTCCTCTGCGATGTTAAGATGAAGTCGAATGCTTGGCGCATCCCACGTGACGGGATTGATCAACGCCGACCACTATCCTTGATCCTTTATTTAAAAATAATGATAAAAATAAACTAATAAAAATAAACTAATGCAAAAACAAATAACAGCAAACTAATAGCCCCCCCCCTGCGTCCGCCACTGATGTCTATGCATATTTAGAAATGTATTTTTCAATATTAGCTGGAAGCATTGTGTTATACCAGCGAAAGTAGTAGTATATGTTGTGATACTAGTATGTAGTATATACTAGTATTATGTTGTGATGTAATCTTATCTCACGACTGTATTAAAGGCAGCACCCACGGAAAATTCCGCTGTGAATATTCCAGCTGTTTTAAAAAACCCAGAACTTGGGGAATACTTTCGCGGTATAAGCTGCGTTGAAAGTGTCCTTTCACTTACTTTCGATGGAATCTCCTAGGATTAGCTGGACCTCTTTATCAGCTGATTGTACGTGTTTTCTCGGTTGCATTCGGTTGCAGTAGAGCACCGAAATCTTCTTGGGGCGCGGGAAAGATCGATTTCCAGCTGATCTATTTGCCGAATCATCGCCCTTCCCTAGTAATTTTCATCGCTTTGCCTCCGGAACTGATTCAATTTCGCTAATTTCTTATTTTTCCATGCTCATGATAACTGCAATCCTTTTGCACTAGCATTTCACGGTTCTTTTACTAGTATTAGTGATAGTTCTCAACGAAATTTCAGTTTTCTCTCATTCCTTTTCGGTTAGAGAACTCTATAGTGTTTTGGCTCTTGAGTGGTCCTTTTTTCTGATCGGTGTGATTTTCCCAATTGTTATTTCTCTTGCGACGATGCAGACAGGCCGCAATTTACAAAAAATAAGCGATTTCGGTAAAATTCGCCTGGTGAAAAAGACGGTCATATCGATCTTTTGCTATCGGTCCTCATCGAACGGTTCGCGCAACTCGACCACCCCTTTCGGAATGAACCTAATTGTGAACTTGAAAAAGTAGTATTTTTGATGCTAATGGACAGTTTCGCCTTCAAAAAAGTGTTGAGCACCCTCGGTAACTTCACATATGCTGAGATCTTAAAGTCGAAAATTTCCGTGGGTGCTGCCTTTAAATAGTCGTAATAAATCTATATCTATATCTATTTCTATATCTTTTATTTTATCTCCAAAAATCTGAATCTGTGTTTATAATATGCTAGAATGTGCGCCCTGCACAATTTCTACCAAATTTCATGTTTAAGCTCCTGCCGCATCGCAGACGGAGACTGATGAAATAATAGACGAATTTGTGCTGGTATGATGCTTCACTTCATGTATGTCTTCACTTATAGTTTTTGATGTTCACTAGTTAAGACTGTGCTACTCCTCAGAGACGTCAAACATGCTCATGAATCGGGTAAAGGCGAACTAAAGGTGAGCAAACACATCACGAAGTTAAGTAGCTAACTATTTGTTATGATTCCTGTGTAGGTTTAATGTGCTTCCATACCTTGTTTGACTCTTTCGTATTTCACATTTCGTGTATGTGAAATCCGATACGATAATCTCAAATTCCACTCAGGGTGCCTCGACTGAATTTATGAATAATCTCCCTGCACTGGTTAACTTGGCAGATCAGACACTCCAACAAGTCGACAGCTCGAGCGCCTCGGTATGTTTATTTCTTGTTAGGCTAATTTGAATGAAATAAATTCTAGCTACCAGGAGGAGCTGAAGCTTCCATAAATTTTCCAACAAATTGCGGAACCCGCTTGTTGACGTAGATTCTACCAATGCTTTTAGTTGGCCTACGCGGGTTGCAAGCAAGGCTTGCGCATTAGAATCTGACCGTTGTGTGAATGAGTTAAGGTGAATTGAAAGTGGGTAGGGTTGGTTCAGATGAAGTGGATAATCTGGCAGTAGAAGAATTCTTAGTACCCGGCCACTCGCAACGAGACACAGAGTCACCCAAACGTTTCTGGCCGGAGTACATGGCGATTCATGACCATGGCATTTCTGAACAGCAGCATCTACTCCTCAGCCTTTATCCCTAAAACATTTACTGCATAGTTCCTAATTAGATGTTGCAGTACCATCTCATAAAATTTACCTTTAGAGAGATTCACCGCTTCCAAGGTATGTGGTTGAAACATAGGGGATTTCTCACGTAAAGGAAGATGAGTAAGGAGAGCGATTGTGTGTTCTGAGGGCTCTGAGGGCGTTAGTGATTTTCCACACGGACATAGTCTATGTAGTGGCAGACATGGTATTTTCTGTATGTGTTACAGGAAATTTGACGTAGTTCCATCGCTGACTTTTCTTTCTTCTCAGGTATGTACGTACGAATGGTGCGTGCCTCTGTCGCGGGAGTGGTACACTCAAAAATCAATAAATCCATATTTACTCATAGAATTGCTGCTATTTCCGTGCTGAGAATATGGGTGATCACATCTCCTCACCGACTCATGCGCTAAAATATCAAAAAATTGACCCCATCGATAAACTAGTTGATGATTCAGGGTAGAAATTAGCCAATAACCACCGTCTCTTTAAAGACGTGCAAGCTGGGTCCAAGTCAATTTAATCCCATGACTTTGAATTTCTACTCGAAGCATGCAAACAAACAAACTCTTACTTTCTTCATGTGCAGTTAACAGCGTACGCCATAAGTTTTCGAATACCGCATATAGTACCGCCACCGAATCTGAATCAATAGCAATACAGGTAAACATAATATCAACTCGGATAACCTATCAGACGAAGTATACAACACCATTTTCTACAACAGCTTAGAGTTGAGTGGAGAGCGCGCCCACTACGGCACAGTGGTAGCTCTTACGCAAACCTTCCCAAGACGTCTTTAAGAATTCGACGATACGAAACCGTATGGCTATGTGTAGCAATTCGCTCATTGTTCCCGATTTTTGCAGACTTTTGCAGATACTCTTCCTCTGTAGGCATTATAGGCTGTTATTCGCTTCAGATCTTCGGATCTTCAGATCGGAGCCGATGCAAGTGTGTTAGTTATTAGCACAAACTTAGCTTTGCACATAACCGTTCAAGACATGAAGCATTGATGTTAAAAGGCACAAAAATCTGGCAAAGCCTGCTCATATATGACATTTATTTATAAGCTTGCTGGGATTTTGAAGCACAAAGGATATGGGGTTCCGATTTATCAGGCGAATCAATTCTCCAATGCTTTTCACGCCAACTTCGTTGTTTCTACGAAGTGGAGTCGGTTCACTCCTAAAAGTGGTTCATCTTAAAAGATGATACTGGCGTCCCACTTCACACTTACTGGCGTACCACTTCACACTTCACAAATCTTGAAGCTTTAGTTTACTATAAGCCTACAATATTTGCATAATAATTAGGCAGTGAGAGAAGCAGAACGGAGGCAGGACCGGGGCGGGGGAAAACACTGGGGTCTCCGTCATTTCATGGACCCGAACGACAACGTCATCAGAGCTTGCTTTACATAATTGTCTTGCAAATTCTTCCATGCCCACTGTTACCAAACCTAATTAGCTTTTTTCCGACAAATTCGGGAGAAAGGAGAAGAAATTTACTGTCGAGGCCAAAAATGTAATTCTCATACAATGAGCGATACCACAGGAAGGAAGTTTATCTAGAGTAGATTTTTCTTGCAGGTGAAAACACTCTTCCAAAAAATCTTCGCTCTAGAAACTGATAAGAAAAATCGTGAGCACGAGAGGGAGGCCGAGATAGCAGAGGTAATCTGACAGCGCTTTCTTCCTCTAGTGAGCTTGGATGTTTTCATCTTTATATCGATATAGATCAAGAAAGTTTTCGGCAAACTTACTGATAGTGAGAAGAAGGAGATAACGACGCTCTACCAGAATTATGAGGTAAGCTAAATTTCGCATCGAGAAAAATTCTTGGTCTGATCCTTGATTAGTATAATGCACAAAAAAGTTTTGCAGGGGTTTCTTTTTTGAAAGTTCAGCTTCTCTTGTTCATATGAATTTTAATGAATGTATGGTTATTTACAGAAGAAAGCCAAAGAACTTGGACTCCAGGACCTGTTGCTTACTACCCTGGACTAACAGCAGGGAGAGAAACATGGAAGACAGAATGTGACATAAAAATCGCTTCTTGTAGAATAACATGCCAGAAAGTTTCCTGTAAGGAGTATTAAATGAAGTTAGGCTGAAATATCGAACTCGCTACACATCTGGTAACGCAGTCGCTCTCTGAATTTTACCGTTCCCTGCTCAAAACCTGAAACCATAAATTAGCAAGATCGTACAAGGAAATTGCCACAGAAATTCGTGTCATATCCGAATCTACGAGTAATTCTCGAGTAGAGTGTAATGTAACAACTCGCAAACACATCGATCAACAAGGTAAAGGATTTGGGGTGGTTTTCTTTGGAGAAAAATAAGTGGCACAAATCACATTTTTACACTTTTGAAACGACAGCAAATTCCTTTTCAGAGTATAACAATCTGAATCATTGGACAAATTGCAACAGCAAACTGTTGCAATGCATCTATCCGAACTGCACAAAAAGGATTCGGAATACGGTTGAGTCGAGCACCTGGAAAGAAGCGCTCTTTAGCAGATGTGGAAAATATTAAAAGAAAATTGGAGGATTCACAGAATAAATCATATACTTCCTATATATGTAGGGATTTGTAAAGCCATATAAATTTGCACCAGGATCTCAGCTTTTTTAAACTTATGGAAATGAACCGAAAGGTGCACAATTTCATCGGAGAAGTCTGCATATTACTACTCTAGGGTCAGGAGCATTATAAGATATGGTTAGTCATATCCTGCATTTCTTCTAAAGTTGGAAATTGGTATTACTCAACAAATCATCTATTAGGGTGTTAAGTTGGAAATGCGCGCTGAAGTTTCGACGTCGTTATGAACGTGTTGCCAAACATTTTCTGTCAAACCTTTAATATCAGCTGGAAGAGCAGATCATGGAGAATTTTTTCGTATGTGGGCTGTCGAACATCCTTTCATTATTCATTTTTTAGAGGAATTTATAAGGAGACCGAACAAAATTTCAGAATTTCCGTTCGAGGGTTTTATGTGTTAAAAGAGTGTTAAACTGCCTCTGAGCACCACCGCAGACCATATAAAGAAATAACAGAATTTTTGCCGTATTTCAGAGCTGAATCCATGCGAGAATGGATTACTCGAAAATGGCCCCGAACTTGGGTAACTGAACCGGAATTGTGACTGAAAGTCGATTGGTGCAACTTGCTTAGAATTACTGAGACTATCGCTTAGACCCCAAAACATCAAAAATTTTCGACATGAAAGCTATCGTGGGTGCTACCTTTACAGTAAGAATTGTAGCTTTTTATTGGAAGCCTTTAACGGGAGCTGCAGAAGTAAGTGCAAACATTGGGGAAACTTCTTTATAACGTTGAGAGAATTTCTGCAGTAAAGGGCATGATCTATATCACTTCTACACTGCTGAATTCTACTGTTTTTACCTGTACTGCTAGGTTTCAGCAGACGCAGTAGGCACTAATAATGGGTGAACCATGTCTCAACCGCTCAGTGCGTTTTCACCCGCCGAAACCTACGAAGACCTTTATATTTTTGCATTCACAGTTTTCGTAAAATTAATTATTTGGCTCTCGTGTCCACGACACTACCTCGCGACTCCAAGGTTCCGTATGATTTCCCGTGGAAGTAGGCACGAAGTAGGCGTACCAGGTCCAGCTAACCTATTCCTTTCACCTACTGTAAGCCCTGTGGGATTAGCATTACTAGCAGGCAATAGCAAAAACGCAGCTTGAGGCAAAGAGTCCATGTTCCCCGAACATCCACATTTGGCAGTTTATTCGAACGTAATGGTTTGCAAGTAAAGGGGAAATCGCGATCATGCATCAGATGGAATCTAAACCTTTAATCTTCTGTGAGTGGGCTGATACATAGCAAATGCTCGCCGGTTGTTTTTTTAATCGGTTTATATGCAGGCATTCTGGCAGATGAATTGGCATATCTTGTTTTGAGATAAGAGACACTGATCATTCGATAATCCTCAATCCAAAACTGCAATACTTTGTTCCTTACCGCACGTGCGCCAATTTTTTGACAAAGTCTGCTTTCCTGATGTTGTAAGACTAACACCTTCTTCACCACACTCACAGGGCGTTCGACTTCCCTGGCAGTAGGTCAACACTCTGCAACACATAACGCAAAGATTTGAGCAACAGCTCGGAATACTACTACACCTTCTACTCTAAACGGTGCGAAATCTTTTTGTTGCAAAGCACTCCTGTCTTCGAGTGTCACTTCAACCATGGAGCATCGAGGCGAACGGTTACATCACTCGCTGGATTGACATCGGTATCCTATAGGGATAAGCCTTAAACAGGTGGCTCAAAAATATTTTCAGTCTTCTCATCAACCATTAGAGTCAAAAAAGGCATTATGTTCAGATCTAACAGTGATAGAAATCTCACTTGAAATCTCTCGTAAAAAAAACAATACAGAAGATTCGTAGACACTCGTTGTTATCCGCGAAGCTGTGCTTAAGGTGTGCTTGAGTTGAGTTGGGCTAAAAGTGAAGTGTGGCGCAACTTCATCTAGGATAGCAGATGCTTTCAATGCGTACGTGTCCTACTCAGAAACTCTTGATTCATACGAACACCGGTGCCAATTATGGAACTGACCTAGGTGACGATAAAGTACCCAGGCTTGGCACCACGCTACGTTGCTACAGGAATAATTTCACCGTTAGAGCTGAAACAGGCGCATCTGCTTGTTTAGATTCTTTTTTTAATTCTAGATTTTCCGCTCCACTCTCTTAAGCACCCTCAGTACTACCTTAACAACCTCGAGGAGATAGATGGCTTGGTCGGCCAAGAGCGGTATCAGGCTGCACAGTCCAATTGCATGTCATTGAAGTAGGTACAAGAACAGAAAATGAGCGAGATGAGGGTTGTTCCTGTGGACATCACGTGAAGAAAACAGTCCCGTGCCTTTGACGCATCTTCTTCTTTTCTTTAACTTGTCGCATTCGTTGGCATGTTCTGAATTTCTGAGGAGGACCCTGAGCTGCTTCAGGTTGCACGCAGTGAGTCTAGCCAGCAGCAAATGCTTCGGTCGCCTCTTTGGTTCTTTTCCAAGTTCTTCAAGATCGAGGTCTGCTCAGACGGTGTCTTATCCGTACAATGTGACCACACCACTTGAGATGGTTTCGCAGAGCTTGTTCACAGTAGGGCCAAGGCAAACCGCTTCCAAAACTTTTCATAGCGTGCTGCACGCGTCATACCAGCCATCCATCGTTTCCATCCTACTCAGATGGTGCTCCACTTCTTGACGGCTGGCAAGCACTCTGCACCATACTGTGACACGGTTGAAACGACTGCTTCAAACACGTTCGACTTAAAGTGATCCAGCGTCTTCTCGTCGCAAAGCACTTCTGTCATCGAGCGCCACCTCAACCACTTAGCTTTGACGGGAACGACAACTTCATGAGCTAGGTTCCCAAACGCTAAGAGTGTTGGGCTAGCGAGATTTTTTGAAGTAGTAGGTCCTACAGATGGCATCGCCAGGGGTGTGCATAACGGAAAACTTGATCTTCAGTCGTTTATTTTTCCAAAATCGCCGTAAAAAATAAATTCAAAAAAAAAGTCAAGATCCAAGTACCACCGATAAGATTCGCGAATTCTCAACTCGCTTGATTTGCAAAATTGCCTCGCGCTTAAACCTTATGCTCTAGCGATGAAATTCTCAGCACTTTCTTCAATCTTTCCAACTACTATCTGATTCTTGGAGAATCTCTGTTATTTTTAACTGCGATAGAGCAATTTTCTAAGCATTGTCGTTGTTTATAAAGCAAATACGGTAGTAGGCCCTTGTTGTCCTGCCAAGAAGACATCCATCCCTATGGGATCGGAGAACTGATGGGAGAGGAAGACGAAGAGCTGACTTGCTATATCGGGTATCTACTAACGAGTCATTGTAGAGAGCACATACGCGTAAACGCGGATTCATTTTTACCTGGGCAACAGCGAAAAAATATTTATCGACTCCTCTTGCTCACAATGCCCATTGTCATATTCATGTTCTTCGCACTGTAAAACTACATCAGGCATGTTCTCAGTGATCCTCATGCGAAACTGAAAAAGTCAATAAATTAATGAATAAATAGATACTGCCATACGGAATGATTGGTTTTTAGTGTAGCCCTAGTCGCCATAACCTCACCGAACCGTGGTCAAATATAACTAAAAATCAATGAAATTGATACATCAATAAAGAGGGGCTCAAATGCGAAACACTTGGTATATTTACGTTCACCAAAACCAAACACCTGCAAGATTTAGCTCTTATGATGAAGTCTCTCCAATTGGGAATAACAGCAAGCAACACAAGGAACTCACTTACGTTGCAAATCTGGTAAAACACAGAATAGTACTGGTCCTACAAAGTCAAGACGCAGTCGCTAGTAAACCAACTGCGAGAGGAACTCTGCGAGTTGAAATTAAGAAGAAATAAATCAAAAAAACTATTGACTGAAGTCGGAGGAACTGGAAAACCATTCCAGTGAAAGAACAACTGTGTCATTCAGCGACTTGATTTGCGACTTGGAAACCCCTTCAAGGCTCACGAACGAAGAGGGCACAAAATTGTTAGCTCAGAATTCAGGAGATTTTGGCGTCAATCGAGGGAAGAGGGACATCACAACCTCCACAACGAGCCAAGATACATCCCCAAGAGAATACGTACGGGAAACATGGCGCTGAGCGCAACTACGAATTACTGAAGGATAGCTCCGAAGGAGAGACATACCTCGCAGTTGATGGTACATAACTATTGCCGAAAAACTACTTGCGGAGGGCGAGTATGCATAAAAAAGGAATACGAGACAAATCCATCAACAGAGCCAAGGTCGTTTAAAACTGGATTTGCGATTGGTAGCGAAAAACGCCGAATATTGCAGATACAAGGTACAATTACTACGAAACTGGTATGTTGAAAACAAATGGTTTCCACCGTACTTGAGTTATGTAGAAGGCAGGATGCATTATGTACCAAGATAATACTGGAGAATCACAGCATTGTCAAAAAAATAGACGACTCCATTGATACAAATCGAAGAAAAATGCGTTAAATTGCTTTCATTATATCATGCGTATACAGTTATCATAATAGGCATGAATCTACTAATCTCCTATGTTCTTACCTCAAAAACCTCTATCCAATTTATCAGAGGCATTTTTATCAATATTTCAGCTTATCCTCCCTCACTGTCACTTCTATTACAGTACGAGTTCTCCAACGAGTGCTTGTGCAAACACAAGTGATGCATGCAAGGCCTAAATGAGTCTACGGTCCCCATAACTTTTATGAAATTTTACGTAGATCAATTTCGTGATTTGACGCTTCCAAAACCGCTGCTCGGTTGCGATAAGGAACTTTTTGAAGATAATCTTTCTGAGCCTTTTGTTGTGTCATGGCGTAGCCGTGAAATAATAAATTAGCATGCACAGAGGTGCTTCCATCGGGACATAAAAAGCGAACAGAAGAATCTGCTGGCCTTCGTTTGAAATGATACACAGCGGCGGTAATCTAGATTCGGTTCTGATCCTTCGCCGACTCCCCCTCGCAACCGACTTGATTTCGTTGCAGTGATGCGCTGGTTTCGACACTTCCTACCACTCACCCCTTGTTGTCCAATAGGTTTTTATGGTCCTATCTCACCTTGATTCGCTGAAGTTTTCCGTGTTTGGAATTTTTTCCTGTCTACTACGGTGTCCAGGTCAGTGGTGCATGGTGGGAAAAAGCTCTTCTTCACGAGTACTCCAAAATCTTGGCGACTGTGGGTTGACGTTGCTTGTACGGCGGAGTCAGAAAGAATTGTCCACGCTGACTTCTTGACCGCTTCCAGTTCGTTCGGATGATAGCTGTACTTGTTCGGCACTGTGACCTCTACGAACAGTACATTTTTATTCCCCATTGCTTCTCCTTGAGCGTTTGTATATATCATTGACATTTCTCTTTTTCCTGACTCACCTGGTTGATTGCTGAAATGCTCCAGATCGGCATTCATTACTTCTATCCATCGTTGCTTCAGACATCCCTTTCCAGACACTTCAAAATCAAAGATTGTTTCACCAATAGTGCTACCATCCGGGATCATTACCCGATATTCTTCGCTTCAGCGCTCCCCTACACGTGTGCAGTCCTCAATCGCGCTGCTCTATCGATTCAACTTCGGTTCGTTGATCCTAGAACTGCGCATGCGCGGCTTAGAATAGTATTTCTGCACTGAATGTTGTTGGTAACTGCCTCAGCAAGCTGCTTTCTTGTTTCACAAATGGATCATCCAGCATCGTATCATCGGCATGGCCAGTTTTCTAATTCCCCTGGGCACTGTAATGGCAGTGATTGTGTTTAATTTTTTCTTCTGTGCCTCACAGGTTGTTATCAGGACACGCTTTATTCTTGGCCTGACGTTTCGACTCAACGTCGTCTTCAGAGGCCTGAAAGTGGCTCAAGTTCGTCTATCTGCGATCTACACCACCAAAAACTTCCTCACACCCGTTCATTCAACTCATCCGAGCAAGACAACACCAAGTCTCCAGTTACTGTTTTTAGTAATTAGTTAGTTTTTACTGGAGACTTGGTGTTGTCTTGCTCGGATGAGTTGAATGAACGGGTGTGAGGAAGTCTTTGGTGGTGTAGATCGCAGATAGACGAACTTGAGCCACTTTCAGGCCTCTGAAGACGACGTTGAGTCGAAACGTCAGGCCAAGAATAAAACGTGTCCTGATAACAACCTGTGAGGCACAGAAGAAAAATTAAACACAATCACTGTAAGAATGCCCAGGTTTCAAGATCAGAGA
Organism: Ancylostoma ceylanicum; assembly: GCA_000688135.1. Lineage (NCBI taxonomy): Eukaryota > Metazoa > Nematoda > Chromadorea > Rhabditida > Ancylostomatidae > Ancylostoma > Ancylostoma ceylanicum. The sequence continues at coordinate 81,884 of JARK01001342.1, read as the reverse complement.
ACATGGAATTTACTGTAATGACAATATCACTCAGCACAGGTCTGTGCTATCCATCCACATATTCACTAGGTATGGCAATGGCCTAGAAGTACTTCATTTCACAGGCTTCATCCGTTTACACAACAAAATGACCTTGTGTAACATGGTTTGTGCAGCTAACTCGGTGTCACTCTTCCCTATCGGAGACAACTAAATCTTCATCAAACCCGGAAATTAATGGAAGAAACACCGAAAATTACTCAAAGTTATCCTTTTAGAAAAAAAAATCCAATGACAGAACAACTAATGGAGTGAAAGGCGGTGGATCTGGGGTCGCTTAGAAGGCGGGTACCCAACTGGTGTTGTATATAGACTGCGCTCTTATATTCTTACCGCGACAGAAAAAAAGCGCTTTTTCGCGCTGTATATTACCAACACATGATCTATCTCCGTCCGCCCTCTGCTGCTGTACATGATATCCTTCGGCCACCTTCCTGAGGATAAAGAATTCGCTATCGCAAGGTCGCGCATTTCTGCCAGGTCGACCAGGTTCGCTCCGTCGACGTTTTACTCGTCCACCCTTCTTTTTTTCATGTGATTTTCTCCAGTTTTTCCTATCATGCATAACCACTACTCTGTCCTCCAACCACTGATTAAACCTTTCTAGGACTGTACAGTGAAGTTGACGTGCAACACCCGCGTTCACGCTTAGCCGTAACTGTATTATATTGCTGAAGTGAGGCAAAAACTGCTGCTATGATCTGATCTGTACATCTCTTAAATTTAAATAAAGTCAATGGCTAGAAGGACTGTGGCGCGCTAACACAAGAGAAATCGCTGATGTTCGTGCTAGCGCATGAGAGGGGCTTGGGAACAGTGACTGGAAATAGCGGAATAAAAACTAGGTACATTTTCTCTTCATCACACTTCAGATAAAATGCGCCGGGAATTTCCCCCGCGAAACTCGCAAGGTAGGGATGGTTGCGTGAGGCATTTCCAATGGAATATATTACTTATCTACTCTGAAACACATATTCGACAGCAGTGATCTCGAATTAGTTCTACGTATCCGTTACAATACATAGTGAGAAACATAATGACATTATTTTGAGCGGTGCTCGATTAATCAGGGAGTATATCCTTTGTCAATGTTATGCGTATTTTTTCACTAAAAATTCAAATACCAGGAGTAACCTGGAATGCCTGTCACAAATTCTGCTTGCACCTTACTCGTAGAGTCAAGCTGGATGGAAAATCTATATCTACATAATGTGCATAACAACGTCTAGAAATATTTCAGTAAAACATCACGGAAACGGAGAACAGTCGGTATTGAGAACTGAAAGAAAACAGCTGAGATCAGCACTCTTCGCTTCCTTCGAGGAGATATATCTCACTTTGAATTGTCATGGACATCGAATATCGTTCGCTCTTTAGTAGATGTCAAACAAATAAGAACAGAATAAAGAAAACTTGGTGAGCTTTCACTATTTTTTTCAGGAAGATGTTGTTCGCCCTCCTATACGTTGCTCTTATTAGTGTCAATGTGGTAATTTCAGCAGAAAACGGTGAGATTCTCGTATCAGCTTTCACGTTTCATTGGCTCATACGGCCCAGAATTTGTACTATCCCTTCACTTCTTGCAAATGATTTGAAAACTCATATATGGGCAGTTTTTCAACTATTCCATTAGTGTAATAGTGGGCAGAATCAGCTTAGTTCAACTTACAGTAAAATTTAATTCTTAACTCTACAATGCCTGTTTAGTATGGAACATGTTCAAAGAAAACAGTGCTGTAACGTGATTACAGGTTACACTCAAGTACCATGATCTGTGCTTTAAAAATCCTCCAATGAGCTAAATTTCTCTTCAGCAGCTCTGAGTCTATACTAAAAACTCCCTCTTTCACGATCTCTCATAGTGCCAAATTCTTCTAAAGAATTTTGAAAGCGCATTCTCCGCGTTCCTATTTATTTCCTTGCTTACATTTCAGTCACATCGCTGTCGGAGACAGATGAACAAATACGGGACTTTGTGATGGTATGATGTATCACTACTTAGATCAACTCACTCAGAGCATTCATAATTTACTTGTTAAGACCGTGCTACTCCTCAGAGACGTTAAACATGCTCAAGAAACGGGTAAAGGCGTACAAAAGGTGAGCAGAGATTAGACGATATTAAGCTGCTTACAATTTGTTGCAGTTTTTCTGAACGCTTTATGTGTTGGCCTTCACAGCACCTTTGACTCCTTTTGTGTTTCTCATTTCCAGGATATGGAGTCTGTCACAAAAACCTCGAAAGTCTTTCAGGCTACCTCGGAAGAATTTATGCACAATCGCGCTTCAGTGCTCAAGTTGGCTGACCAGACGCTTAAGCAAGTCGACAGCGCAAGCGCCCCGGTATGTTTATATTTCCATGGTAAATCAAATAGAACAAATCCTTAGAATACCTAATCTGTTAATCCATTTACGGTTTTCTCAGCAACTGCGCAGACCCAACATGTTGACGTAGATTCTAATTTTTATATTGATATTATTGAAGAATGCGAAGCTAGGGCTACAATACTTTGCTAGATACTCCAGGAAGAACTTTTATCTACATTTACGCGATGTTCATAATCTTTAACAATGCTCATACGCCTTTGCAGGTGAAGACACTCTTCCAAAAAATTTTTGCTCTAGAAACTGATAAAAACAACCGGGATAAGGAAAGGGAAGCCGAGATTGCTGAGGTGATCTGTCACACCTTCCTTCTTTTCTATTATATTAAAGTTGAATGCTTCAATCCTTATGCTTATGCACTTATACAAGCAGATCGAGAAAGTCTTCGGCAAACTTACTGAAAGTGAGAAGAAGGAGATAACGACACTCTACGAAGATTATTCGGTGAGAAAGATTTTGTGAAAGCTTTTTGTGATGCTCAAGTACAACCTACACTGAAATTTTGGTCAGGTCTTCTTCTTGCGATTTCTATTCTGCTTTCTTTTTATGGGATATTGTTTTTCATGTATTAGTTTAGTACTAGGTATTTACAGTCAAAAGCTACAGCACTTGGGCTCGACGACCTGATGCTCACAATCAAAGATTGAGAGAATGGGTTGGAGGTTGGAACAAACAACAACGCAATAACACAAAACTTCGCTTCACATAGAACAATCCACGGCAGAACGTTCTCTGTAAAAGATGTTGAATAAAGATGGGTTAGATACCTAACTTGCAACACTTCTGTTACCACGGTGGCTCTGTTGCACTGTGGTGTTATATGTTTATGTGAAATTATGTTCTTGCATGGTCATGGAAGATAGTGAGATTTAGACTTCTTTCCATATCTGAATCTACGAATGATCATTTAGCAATGATGTAATCTAACGCGACACCAATACATCCATCAACAAATCGAAGAAACTAGGATAGCTTCTCAAAAAGCGAACGGTACAATCAAATCTCCACAATGATGAGATTGAAACAAGTATATCTTTGGAGTGCATCAACGCGAAGCGCTGAGCGAACTACCCTAAAAAACTGTTGCAAAATAAAACGGTAAAGTGGTTAACGTTAATCAATTCCGTTTGTGGGAAGTGCCAAGCATTCGACTTTATCTGAGCATCGTAGAGGCGTTGAATGCGTATATGCCCTATACAATGAACTGCGGGAGGCAGCCTATGTACAAGTCAGTGTCTCATCCTCCCACACTCCTGATACCGATCTACAGACCTGGCCACGGGATGGCTGGCCAAGGGCGCGACGATTGAACTATTGACCGTATGCGTGTGCAGCGAGCCTCTTTCTGCGTCACATGCGCCTCACAATTTCCTGAAACATGATACTAAATGTGTTTAGCCAGTCAACGTGGATGAAGCTGGTACAAGCCAAACATGGAGAAGACCTCATAAAGAGAGTGCTGACATTCCTAGACCATGGATCAAGATCAATAAGGAAAACTAATAAGTCATGGTATATATTATGAAAGGAAGAAAAAAATTTCACATATAAAAATATTTTTGTATAGCTTGTGAAGTAATAAATGAAGCAAAGTAAAGGGGTCAGTAAGGTAACGTCAAAGAAATGAAGCAAAGAGCTCTAGGAACCGCCCAAAAGTGCGACCATGAGGCGGGAAAGGGAATAAATTTAATAGACTCATAAAGGTACTGTTGAGTCCATATATAGTCGGATTTCCCTCGAGCAACTACATGAACTCCGCATATACAATATGTAGAAAAAAGTCAATATGGAAGATTATACCTACCTTATAAGGAAGCTAAATCAAGAATATGCCTCCACCGTGCTCGTCAGTATAGTAGAAGTAGGCATATTAGAGCAATGGAGTTGCTGACGCAAAAGGGAAGATAAACTAACTTGTGGCTCAGAAATATAAAAGTGCGACAGTGTGGAGAGTCACCATATGAGCATAAATTCAAAATCGGAACCAGCCAATAGAGTCGAATGGTCAATCCAGAAATTACATCACTAGGATATGATTACCTGAAAACATTACAGAATCCCTATGAGCGTTTTATACTTACAGTTAGCATATGATGGCAAGTAGAATGAGAAAATGCGAGGAGTTATGTTGAGACAAAGGATTTATCTGATAAGTCGCATCTGGCGTAAATTGCCCTACTGAGGACCAAAGGATAACTTGATGTGAGTTGACAATACATAGGTATCAAAGAAAAACTATATAAAGATAGTGTGGATCGAAAAGGAAAACAACGAAAGAATGGCAGAGAAATGTTATAGACCCCTTTAATGGACTCACCATAGGAGCTTGGTGTGGGAGATGATGTGTAAAGTGCTAAGCAATGCACAGATTGGGAATGAATAAGAGCATGTAAATGCGGGTGTGTTACCTAAAAACATTGAAGGGAGAGAAGAGAGAGAACAGTAAATAATCAGAATATTTCAATTGCAAGTCAATACTTGCCCAAACCAAATAACCTTATCTCAATCGAAAGACAAATCCCCTCTTCACAATAAAGCTTTTGGATGGATATACAGTGGCGGCCACATATTTAGCACGCTGCCAATTTTGGGCGATCAACTGATGGAAATATAAAATCTGTATCTCAGGAACGGAATGAGCTATCAGGACAATACTCGAGAATGTGATAAGGCATTGTATTCTCCTTCCCGCCTCAACTTTCTTGCTCCGGGAAATGCTTCTGGATGGGATTGCACGCATTTAGAGCTCAAAATGCAGTGCTTTTGGAAATGTTTGAGTTTCTCTCCTAGATGGCTTTATTGGATCTGGGTGAAATGTGATTTTATACTCGATATAATTGCGTGTTTTGCTATAGTAGTTTCGATGAGCAGTTTCTCACCTAAGGGAAGATCGAAAATAATCAACATGAGTGAAAAAATGGTGAGAAAAGGATTCGCTGCAATTCCAAGGATAAACCAGGCATTTCCAGCCGCGGATTTTTTCCCGATTTGAGTTGCTAACAGACAACCAGATACTAAAAGGAAGATTCCGGGGCTAGCTTTATTAGCAAGATTCATAAAAATGAAATTTTTGACGAAATTGACAAGTTTGTTTCTGTCTCTGGCTCCAGCCGGTGCGTAGAGTCCGGTGAAAGCGTTTATAGGGAAATGTTGAAGGGAAACATGCTCAATCTGAATCACCACTTCATTTCCTTCCATAGCGAGATACACGAATTTTACACAGAATTCAGGAAAACTGACGAAATTGAACTTTTATTTTTTTAATCCAGTTTGAACGGACTCTGTGCCCATGGTAAGCAACAGGAAGGAAGCCCTCATAATGCCTCAGCACATACTCGAACTTGGTTTTGATTGCTCATCACAAGGCTGAGAAATGCAGAAAAATTCTGTCGGCCAAAATCGTGGGTGTGCTAAATATGTGGCCGCCACTGTATATCGAGAAAATTTCTGTTTGTCACCGTGTGGATCGACGCCACATGGAAGTCGACTGGATGCAAGACTCCTGCTCAGTTGCTCAGAATATTCAGTTCTAAGTGGTTGGATACGCGCACAGCGTCAACTGTGTTCTGCTGCTCCATGGCTTGTGCGTCGGAGACAGCACGAAGATTGACAGCGTTCGATGAGGTTGTCCTCCGGTTGTTCCCTCAAGCTGATGATCGCCAGTTATTGTGATTGTACGAATGTAGTAGTGGTTGAGCTGTCTTTCAGAATAAACAGAACGGCAGCATAGGCAAGTAGGTGGAATAGGAAAACACACACATACTGCGACAATGGTTTGTTTTATGAACCCAAAGAGGTGATCAGAGCTATCGGAAACATCTCAGAGTAAAAAACTACAAATCATTCTGTAATAAATCGAAGCATTCTATTATAGATTACTCCAAACACATAGCAGCCAAGGTCCTACAACACGTGTAATTACCGCTGATGGAGCATTGTTTCTGTATGATAACACGATGCGCGGAAGTTTCTGTGTAGAGACGTTTTGCTCCTGCTAAGCTTTTTAGTATAAGATCTTTACTCTTAAGAGGCTGTGTTAAGAGTTTGGTGGTGCAGTAAGAGTGTGATACACTGCAGCCATCCCCAAGAAAGTCACATTTTGAGAGCAGAGACATATAATTTCGAGTTGTTGTCTACTGCAGGTTTGGTTGACAGTGCTGAGCAGGAGCAGATTTCCCCTTCTCCAGCATAGTGCAACAGTATAGTATGTGGAGAATCGGTCGGGAAAGGTTTTTAGATTCGCACTCGTTCCTTTTGTCTCTCAGGCCTTCCCATGACAGAATATCTAATTTTCCGAGCTGCAATCCTGCTCAGCTAATCTGCAACATGCAAAAATCGTCTTTGAAAAGTTTGCCCCTGCTTACCCAAATTTTCATTGCGGAGGTATGGTATTGTAATATAGAGGTCCGTTGTTTCGAAATCTCCAAAAAAAGTTTTATAAAAATCAAACAACAATAGGTATCAATCAAAATATGTACAGCAGTAGATACTTGTCTTATGCAGTTTTACATCCGGGCTCGGAATCGGATACCTAAGAATTCGGTGAATTACGAGTCAGAAAAAGAAGTGGGGTAAAACTAGAGGTGAGGTGACTGACTTTGGCGACTCCATTCTCGCACATTTAATATCATTGTCTCACGGTAACAGGTGATGCTAGAGTCAGATTAGCGTTACATAGCCAGCAATTTGGGATTTCTCGGCGAACCCTTCGCTTCTCCGGAGAGAGAACCCCTTCCAGAACAAAGGCGCCCGCAGCAGTACGGCAAAGTTTTTGACTTCAGAAAACGCTTGGAAGTCGCCATAAAGTCCTATCAATTAGTGTCCACAAACTATTTATGTTCCGAAACAGAGTGGAGAAACTCTCACTCCAGTTCTTTCCAAATCCCGAGGGAATAACGGCATAACCAAAATTCTGGGTCAGCAAATTTATTGTTTGTGCTTTAGATCGTTAGAAAATGAGAAGGGGAGAAAATGGCAGGAAGAGTGGGAATGATCACATGAATACTCCTTAGAAATTAGGGTAGCCTCAGGCAACGTCATGGTCGAATTATGATTTCTGCAATTGCAGTTGTCGAGTTCGCCTTTTGAAGGATCCATTCTGAGACCAATTATAATTTCATAATAAGATGAAAAATAGGCTTCATATCATGTCATGTTTGCGAAATTACGCTCTTTGAAATATTATATAGAAATGTATAAAATCTAATAGGTAATCATTCATCAGAAACCTTTGAAAAACAGCGGAAACTTGTGTTACAAAGTAATAATTCACCGGATTGTTAGAAAAGATGTTACGAATTGAATGGGCAGCATGCGAATGACCAGTGTTGTTTCTTAGCCGAATATAACAATCTGGACTGGAGTTTTCGTTTCAGCAACTAATTTCGCAACGACCGGATAAGAATCATTCAAGTTGCCTGCTCCATTTTCCATTGTTCTGTCTTTGATAAGGTAAAGTCTAGAGTGTTTCCTTGTCTTGTATGATTTACATTTAGCTTATTCATCACGATGACCACAATGGGACCCACTGGTGGGTCCCATATTGGCGGCCAACAGGGACCAAGGGACACACCGGTGGGTCCCACGCCAAAAATAGGGATCCCGAGACCAGAATCTCCTAAAACTCTCCATAGATAGGTTATTTCACCCACCGAATTTGAAGATATCCACCATTTTGCACCGTAAGACCAATTTCGCGGGTTACTGTAGGCATACTGTATCACCCATATTAAAAAACCGATGAAAAGTTATACTAAAAATGATATTGGCACATCAATTCTATGTATATTGTGAAGTTTATGTCTCTTTGTATTATATTTCCATGATTTCAGTAAATGTTATAATTATTGAAATTAAAAAAAAATATTAATGATATAGGTATTTTTATTTATTGATTGATTGTAGTTGTTGCCATTAGTTGATTAATTCTCAATAATAACGGCAGTAATATTGTTGAAATATTATATTGCGTTCTTCTTTCAATAATACGGCCACTATTATTTTTATTATTGATTTATAAATACAAAATCTTTTATTACTGCAGTGAAAGAAATAAACCAAGATTTCGCTATGGTCCCTTTTCGAAATTTTGCTTTCTACACCTTTTTACACCATAACTTCCTTTCACCTTTTTTGAAGAATGAAGGCATTGCAATGTTGCATATCCGTCTCCTGCAAAATAATACTGATTGTTTCCAGTAGGAGCGAAAATAACTGAGCTTCGAGCATTAGGAAGCAGTAAATGCGATTTTATTGCTGATTGTGCTGGAGTTAGGCCTCTTCTGTTTCCGCTCATTATCTGGTGAACGATATTGATAACGAGACCATGAATTCTCATTTACCAAGCTTATAAAGTTCTGACATTTTGTCTGATCCGTTGTAGTTCATTCTAGAAATCGTTGTTGCTACCTATGAGTTACTACGCAGTACTTTTTTGATCGGTCTGACGCTAAATGAGCTGACAGTAATTCGATTACATAGCTCATTAGGTTAACATAGTTGTCAGCATGATCTATGCTCTAGAATGGCGATTGTCCTTGTTAGTCATACTTTATATTCCTGTTATTGCAAAACCGGCGCCGGCATTGACGACACTTATTTGGCTATTCGATTGGCGAGGCTACACAAGGCATGATAATCATTCAGTTGCTGAGAACTGCACCGTCCATCAAGTTCTGTTGATACTCAACCGAGATATTTTTCTTTTCCAGTCCACATGAGCCCATACACAACAGTAAAAACTCTAATTTTCATTGCCAAGCTTTTTTAGGGAGAAACCGACATTCTGGTAGTCCATAGCTTTATACTGCAGCCAATTCCTTCGCGTGGCTTGCAAGCAACATGGAAAACTTCCCAAACGCCCAAACTAATTCTCTTCATATTCGTAGACGTAGCAAGGTCCAAGGAAAATTCGCTTGTTGATTTATTTTACGTTCTATTTAGTACCTACTCTTTTCGTGCCAATTTGTACAGCACTAATTGTTTGCTTATTAAGCAAGACATTGTTATGAGAAGTTTTTATATGAAATGTAGGACCCTGAGATTTTGAAGAGTCCAGTTAAGGATGGGTTCTTGCCAAACATCAACGTCTTTCTAACATATCTTACTTCTTATTAATTGGCACTTCATGTGTGTGTGTGTGTGTGTGTGTGTGTGTGTGTGTGTGTGTGTGTGTGTGTGTGTGTGTGTGTGTGTGTGTG
>JARK01001342.1:32738-70945 GCA_000688135.1 Ancylostoma ceylanicum | reverse complement strand
GTGCGCCGGCATCCAAAACTGGGAGAAAGCCTGGAGACGGATCCAACGGTGGGGTGAGGGCCACCGACGTCTGAAATTGGGGAAACGCCTGGAGACGGGTCCAACGATCCTACACAAGGAAAGACATCGCTTGCCTGTTGTGCAGCTGTGGAAAGGGCGCCTCGGATTTAGAAAGCTCGAATGTGCAAAAACGAGAGTTTTGATAAAGGAGGAATGGCCGTTGTGGTGTGAGAGAGATGCCACATGAAGGCAACGCGAGCGAAGCGAGCACGAAAAGAAGCCTGAGGGTCCGGTCAGCCGGACGGTCAGGCTGGTAAAGGCAAATTGAAGAATTGAACCTCTCTTAAGAACATGAAGTGGTTTTCCTAAAAACACCATTTTTGGTGAGTTCAGGGATTGCCTCCCATAAACTAGTTTCGTATGTCTGAATCCTCTTATATGTCCTTAGAAAAAATATATTTCACGAGATCATTCATTATGCTTGATCCTTTAACAGATTATAGGACACATTTCTTTTACATTGGGTAGACAGTTATGCTGCGAACCCTCCAAGATATGTGTTCTAGGCCTAACATTTGTTCATTTGCTGACTGATTTCACCATTCGCGATAATTATTTTCTCATTATTTTATTTGATACGCCTAACAATTAACAGGTTGATGCCCTTATCGAATGCTTCGGCACAGTAGGTAGGACAAGGTTATTGAGGGATGCTCTATGGTTCATATCTTCTAGTTGAAATGCATTTTGTGTTATTTGTTCCCTGAATAGTGTTTCCTGTGAAAAAATTAACACAATTTAATTTTTTCTGTTGCTGTTATCTGTTATCAGCTGTTATCGGCGAGAAAAGCCTCTATGCGAGCAACATTCGTGTTTACAGAAGTAGAATCTATGTATTTTATGGCATATATTTATATAGAGGTGATTTCATGCCTAGAGACGCAATTATTGCACTGTTTTCACAGTTTCGTCAGACCAGAAATACCCATTCAGTAGTGAAAAGTCCATGTTGCTGAGATGAGAATAACAGTAGCAAAACAGGTCTGTAACTGCCTCATTCGTGAAATCGGCGCAACCTTCTAAATCAACTTCTTTTTTCTTTTCCTCCTCTTTCTCTCTCATTTATTTTTATTTCACTTATAATCACATGGTATCTCTATGTGGATACAATATACATACATCTGTATATATAAAGTAGAATGTCTGTGTGTGTATGTATGTTCCTTATAGAAATTGCGGAGAGTTAACCGATCGGGGCCAAACTTTGCACACATGTCCAACTCGGGCCGGCGGAGGTTTTAGGCTACCTTAGGTTATCGATTGATTATCGATTTATCGATTTTATTGATTTTTCGCAATTTTCGCCCAAGGGTCGGTGGGGACATGTCTACTGGGGTTATCCAACACGCTGAACACGAATATGGCAACCGTTTTGTACCAAGTACTGATTTATCGATTTTATTGATTTTTCGCACTTTTCGCCCAAGGGCCGGTGGGGCATGTCTACTGGGGTTATCCAACACGCTGAACACGAATATGACGAACATTTCTTATGAAGTATTGATTTATTGATTTTATTGATTTTTCACGATTTTTGCCACGAGTCGGTGAGGACATGTCCACTGGGGCTCTTCGATACGCTGAGCACGAATATGACAACCACAACAAAACAACTATTCCTACTTTCTGACAGAGGTGAATGAAAAAGGATTTTTGGGCTAATCAAGAAATGATGAGAGCTATGAAAGTATCGTTGGGGTCAACAGTTGCCGTCATCAGCGTTCAACCGCCGGGGGCAATGAAACACCCGAGCGAAGCCGGGCATACCGTCTAGTTTTTGATAAAGTGAATACACGCGAACATTGGAGCGAGCCGCAAATTTTGATTCAAATTTTGTTGTCCATACTCGTCAACTTTTTGCATGCAGAAATTTGCACAGTAACTCTTATGTAATTGCTGAACTTTTTTCTTTAGCAGAATCAGATAAATGCGGAACTGTTGCTTAGAATAATCAGTGACATTTCATCCTGAGTGACATTATGATTACTTATAATGATTGAATCGGTCAATGCAATAGGCAAGAGACGTATAATTTTTCCAGATTGAACGAATATTTGATAGAAGACATTTGAGGCGACTACCTTGAGCCGGAGCAGATATTAGAGGTTTATTGTCTCACTATCACGAGTAGGAGAGGTTCTACTACTGAAACCATTGAAGGTTACTTGAGGAGGAGCAGCCGTAAGCAAAAATAGTGCTGATGTGGCCCTAGATGGGAGTAGCTATTTCTTTTCGCATTCGCTTCCACTTTGCATTAGAAGTGACGAGCGAATGAAGATACCTTCAACGTCGGGGAGCTGCAACCAAGAAGCCCTCCTCAGCACTTGGTTTGTCAAAAAGATATCCGTAATAATATATTGTTTTAGCAATCTAAATCTATTCATCATTTTTTCTTATGCGATAGACTGACAATGGATTACACTTGATAAATAGTTGGTCAAGAATCTTTTGGACATCTGAGTATATCATCATGAGCTTTCGTGGTAAACGCTTCTGCGCCACATCAGAAGTACCAGTAATCACAATGCTCCGACTGCGCTTAATTTCCTCACAACAGGTTTTTTGCGTTAAGAGAATTCTCGTTATTGGTAAGATTACTAGGAATTATGGCGTTTTCAAACCTAATAATTTTACCCGTTGTATAATGTCGCCTCCTATAGTTGTGAAGTTACCCTTGTCCTCACTAAAAATGAAGTTGTGAGGCCATTCTAGTAAGACCACACCGCGAACAACGACCCATCGTGTTTGTCCGAACTCGAATAATTACCATTAGTTGTTCACAAATTCGAGAAGAGCCCACGGAATGTTCCACTGGAAAAATGGCTACACTCCCCCACTATTATGGACCTTAACGCAATGACATTGTAGTGAAGGCCTAGCCGATAAATTCAAACGACGCTGTATCGCCTTTTGCCCAGCAGCATATAGACGTATCCGTATTATCAGCTTCGCTTACCAACAACACTGCACAAGTGTTATGTAAATATCACTAACCGTCGGTTTCGGAGAGCGCACACATTTCAAGTAGTAAGCACAGTCGCAGTACCAGTGCTCTGCTCCAGCAATTCTAAAATCCAAATTCTTTGTTCCCTTGGGTGTGAGGCCGACCCTTTGCGAAACAGACCTGCTTACCTCTGTGATCTTTGAAGTTAGAAAAAAGAAACTGCAGAGAAGAAGAATCGATTCATCGCGGAAAGGAGCTTTGAGATGAGACAATGTGGTGTAGTACCCAACTGTTAGCGGACGGTGGGGTACAAGACTGGCCTTACCAATTCCACTTGAGCATTTGAACGTTTGGAGCGCCGTTGAAGCACCCCACGTTTAACTGATGCAGGCTTTTAGCAGGCAGTTGCAGATGGAACAAGAATAGTTGCTGAAGGTGCGGATGTAGAAAATTGTTCTAAATGCGCATGGTGAAGGCATTCACAGGTACTCCTGCACCTTTTTTTTTCTCCATTGCCACGTGGAAATCGGGCAGTATATAAACCGGCAGACGTCTCCGAAATCTTTAGCCTGGTCTACGCTGTTGCGGGGACTAGACGAGCTCTTCGGGACTTGTCTGGCCAACTGAGGCTCGGTTGAAACTGCGGCCCAGTACAAGGTCTGGCCAGGCAAGATGCGTGGGATGCGGTCGAGTACCCATGAGGAGCGGACGAGCCGCAAACGTCCGGCTCGTTGACCGATGGACCGGAGGCTGATACGCGACCGACGAACTCTTTTTTTTTTCATTTTGTAGTCATCTATTGCAATAGAGCCACCTGCCTCAATCCTACCAACACCGTAGCAGGGTCACGGCAGGCCAAACGGGGCAATACGCGCTGCTAACGGCGGAATAGGCGCGTCAACTCCTCTCACTGTTTGTCACGTAGGTGTCATGCAGCGAGAAACGGTGTGGGACGGCGCTCCAAATGCCCGACTGTCTGAGAACATGCAAAGTCACATTCAAGGTTCAGTAAGGTCTTTAGATATCTGTTTCGTGTTTCTCGGTACTTCTATATTTCATTCTATCATCGCTCGTTTGCAATATCTTGAGCGTACTTATCTTTTAATCCTCCTACCTTAACCTCAGTTTGCATACACCAGCAGAACGGAAACACGGTTCTCATCTGGTTACTTGTAGTTTACTGTCGATAATAGTTCCAACATTACAGCAATTATAACCCATTCCCTGGCGATCTGGTACTAATTTTTATCATTGTAGAGTATTTTAGATGGTATCAACAATTGCTTTATCGCTTACACCTCTCATGAACGACTCGCTGACGTGGGAGAACTGCCACGAAATGGACGAGATTGCCAATTCTCATCTGTTGCGAGCTGTGCTCATTAGCCAAACAATATGCTCTGTTATCGCAGTACCACTTTTAATTTTGTTATTTCGATGGCTGCTCACCAAATCACTTATGCACTTCAACACGAAATTTATACTTATCTTCAACATTATATGTGCTCTTATCCACCTCCTATCTCGGTAAGTTCCTACCTTGTATTGAGTGATAGTTCGAGGAAACGCTGACTTTCCTGTGAGCAAGAAAGATTCCTTTGTTTAAGAATACATCAACATGTTTCAAAACTCTGCGACATTTTCCTTCCACGCACAGATGGTTGTCAGATAATCCACGATGCTAAGTACTGTTTCTTTGTTCGTCTTCCGTACAATTGCGCGCTATGGGCATGTTATACAACAACTATCATGATTGCCCTAGAACGTTGTATTGCAACGATATTTCTACGCAAATACTACGGCAACCAAACTGTTGGACCACTGCTGGTCGCTGCTCAAGTGAGCTTATGTTTTTTTTTCTTTAAAATAGCAATACGAGGCACACCTCTGATTCAGAGGTTTTTGATAAACTAATGGATTGTCCGAAAGGGAGGAGATGTTCTGCTTCATGGAGCTTTTTACCGGATCGAAGACTGTCTTGAAAAAATGCACGCATAATACGACTTCCTTGGAAGTTATCCGGTTCTCTTACCTTGGTGGCCATTCTTAGTCCTTTCAAGTATGCTGGTGCCTACGAAGGTGGTACGAGGCAGAACATCTTTGACAGAGTAGTGTATGATTGTCATAAGTGTCGATCTGGCTCGGTAGGCCCGTTCTTTTGGCAGAAGGCTCTCTTGTACTGAAAACGTTCACAAATTGTTGCTTTTCAGCTCTTTTTTATCAGATCCCATGTTCGACCATCTTTGAATCTTGGCATTGTGGTGCGCTCGTCGGTAGGATTAGCTTGAGCGGTTGACCAAGATTGTTACTTAACTTTATTTCGGCTAACGTTTCGGCGTCGTCGCCTTCGTCAGAGCCTGGAAAGTCAAAGTCATATGCAATCTACCCCTCAAACCCCTCATCGCGCTACAAGATACCAATTTGACGAGAAGATAGAGTCAGAAACAAGCGTAAGGAAGTAGACCAATGTCATGCTCACCTTCGTAGCCGAAAGCTGCGATGTCAGCGGACCATCTGGCGTTGGAGTTGTGAGCCGCTACTACTAACAGGTAGGTGCCTCCCGCATCTGACCCCATAAATCAAAACCCGCAAAGGGCTTGACAGGGCGCCAGCTCGTTGGTCACAGCTATGCACTCTTCCTTGCGATTCATTTTTGGATTTCTGGCTGATATCCAAAACGCCTCTGAAGTTTTGCGAGCTAGAATTTCGGGTTCATACGCCAAGATCGTAACAGCGGTTTTGATGGATGCGTTTTCATGGCATTGGCTGCGATGAGCCCCTAGAGGAGTGCAAGTTTTGGATTTGAGGAGGCTATCCAGGTGCTCCTTGATTCAAATGCATAGAGGCCGCCAGTCTCACCGATGTACTCATCCCCACATGATTTTTTTCAGAAGAACTCTATGAGCTAAACAGAAATGAATAATTCCTCCCCTTCATGATTGGAAGCGCACTGTTTCCTCGTGTTATGAACTGGATATCTGAACTCTCCACCTCTACCCCGCCAGTCCTTTGATTGGCTGATGCCCCAGCTCTAATTTCGCACCCGACGCCGTACATAGGCATGCCGCTTGATTACAGTTTATGAGATACTAATAGCACGGCTATTATGGTTGGCCATGAAGCAGGATTTCCGAGCCTCACTAATTGAAAAGTGAAGGATTTGTGTTTTAATAAAAAATATTTGGAAAAAAAAACTCATGATTCACTGGTTAACTTCAGAAAAATCTTTTGAATCACTCGTTTGCGATCATATTTCCAGCCAGACGTAAAGACGTTTGTGACAGTTTTGTGAAGCCCTCAGTGCATTCAAGGAACGCAACTATAGAAATTACATCATATTTCAGCTTCTAATTACGTCAGCACTACTGCTATTCGTCTACTTTCCAACAAGTTTCTCTGGGGTGATTGTGTACTATTGCTTGGCGATGTCGTCTGTGCAACCTATGTACACCGTTATACCATTGTGCTTGACAATGCTCATCCAGACTACAGCACTACTTGTATTTGTGAAATTAAAAGTTGTTAATAAAGTAAGTTAAACGTATTTATACATCGTATATGCATGTGCGATCTTTATTATCACAATCGACAGGAGATACGACTGAAATTGAGAAACGCTGGCGATTTGTGTGGAAGATATCAAGTTGAGGAGACGCTGAGGTGATGAATCTTATTGCATCCTTAAGAAACTTTCAGGATGTCATTGTTTCATTGCAGATCATTAAACACATTGTCACCATTCTTCTACTCATCATATGCTTTCATTTTCACATATCTTGCTCTAATGTGCATCACAATGACAGTAAATCACAATTTCTCATCTTCTCTGTTCCTGTCATTGATCGAGGGTGAGCATTTTTATTTGAAGACTTTGGCAATCCTATACATCGCCGTCTTTTTGAGGTACAAACTGGATGCCGCAGTTATGCCTTTTCCTACCATTGCTATTGTGGCAACAGAATAGGAATGTCACCAAAAAAGTACGTGTTCCATCTTTTTTCTAGAAGAGTCCCTCAGCTTGTTCTCTTTGCTCTTCTAATTTTACTTAGAATTTACCTCAAAAAAGTATTAAATCACATCAAGAAAAAGTAGAACATCTGAATCACTCAGAGTTGTTCAAAAGTAAAATTATTGGCGCAATTACTCGGTTTCCGAGGAGCGGCGCGATCTTAACTTCAATTCGGAATCGGAAAAATTATTGAATGCCCAGGTGAATAGAGTTGACCCGTTACAGGAGGTTAGAAGACAATGCAGGGCTCAGAGTGCAGTCTCTATTCTTCTTTAAAAAGTGTCGTTCTTCTGCCCTCATGTGGCTAGGCCAATGTCCACGGACAAATGGGACCAAGACCTAATTTTTTGATTTACAATTTTTTGAGCCTCCTCTGACTTTACAAAAGAGACTAAATCTCATGGTGGAGTGCAAATGAGTAGCTCCATATATTGCTCAATAAACCATAGCAAAGAAATGGAAATACGACAAGGTGGGAGGGATCGTCCCCAGCATATTATACTGGTCGTCACCTATGGGATGTCAGATTCTATAAATGACCAATTTGACGGTGGAAATCTTTGAATTTCCGCTAAACTACTTTTTTCTTTCGATATGGAGTTATTTCTCCCCTCTTTCACAACCAATCGCTTAGTTTTTCATCAGTTTTCAAACTTTTGTTTGAGATCAGTCTTTGGGAGGCTATCTAAAGGCCAAAGTTGTCTGTTTTTTTCTTCGCGCAGCTCGTAATGCGAGGTCAGCGCGAAACATCGAGAAATGCTTGTGAAGGGGTGGCTGGTAAAAGATCGAGCCCTGGTTGTTTGAGAAGTCTCTTTTTGGTGATGTGAAAGAATGTGGGATTTTTCCCATGAGAGATGTGACTTCCTTCTTTGTATTCCATTCCATAGTTCAATGTTGTGCATAAATAGAAGTACTGAAACTGCATTTGAAGTACGTCAGACTCCAATGCGCATCGGACGCAAATTTTGAAGATTGGATATGAAATCGGAACAATGTGTCCGGGTTCCTTTTATAGTGAGAAAACCGCGTGGTTCCGCACCGCGTATTTTGGCTGATAAATTCCACATGTTTTCGTTTACAATTCGTTCCGATCAAGTAAAAACAGGCATCGTCGTCGGACTATAATTCGAACGGTTATCAATACGTATCTTTCGTTATCTCATCAAATAGGATCGATTTGAAGAAATAACCAAAGTATAGAACATCATCTCTGATAAAACTAACATGCAAGATGCTTGAATTCGTTGCAGTACCATAATCATTCCTCTACGTATCAGTGAGGTTTTCCAGTAAAAATTCAAACAGACTTTCACATGTGCCCGCTCCGCTCCGCCCTTTGCTTCGTCGGGCAACACGAAGCTCTGGCTAAAAGATATCAAGATTTCGAATATCTTGGTTCTTCAAGTTGTGAGATTGTTACAATACGGTAGAAAACGATGAAGAAACTGTAAAACCAGTTAGATTGTTTGCATCTACGGGCTCGGAGATGGCTGTAAAATATCTACATTTTCAGAAACAACTTTGAAAATTCCGGTGTATATGCGTATCAACTGCGATATTTCCAGGTGAAAACCGAGCTCACAAGTGAAATTGCAACCACACCTGAACGATATCAAGAAGAATTGAGGAAGATGTGGGGATAAGACTACTTGTCTTCTGGTAGGAAACTGTGGGAAAACAAGGCAGAGGAACATCTGAGACAGTTTCGCCAACATCTCTTCAAGCTGCACATTTTGTTGCTTTAATTTATATGAATAAACTGCCTTACTCTTTCTTCAGCAACGAACTCACACTACTCTCTCTCTCATCATCAATCACATCACTTTATTTCTAGTTTAAAAATATTGACGCAGTTTATTTTCCACAAAAATGGAACACACTTCCATTCGAGTAATAAAACTGCGGAGCCCCTCAGATCAAATCCACGAAGTCGAAAGGATGTTGACTCAAGCTCGAAAACAGGATGCGCCTTGCAAACATAGCACCCACTGAATTATTCCCGTATTCTATGCGTCCTTTCTTTTCTCCCATATTCTCTTCTGCACTTATGTGGACAACACTGTTGTTTTGCTGGATTAGGAGAACCTAGTTGACGAGGGTTCAGCTCTATTTTTGTTCCAGAAATTGGCTCAGATTTCTGCAGATTCTCCACCAAGTTTAGGTGCCAAAGCTAAACGAAATCATTACGAAATACCGCGAAATCAGTGCCAAACTGTTAGGTATTTGCATGTGTCTCGACAATCTTGGAGAAGATTGAATATGTTTTCACGAAATCAACGAATTAGCGGGCTTTTTACTCGATTGGCTTGAATCCATTGAGCAGCTCGCCAATGCTAATTGCTTGACGGTGCCATTGAACGCCGGTCATACATGGCCGCCAGGTCGGATGGTGTCGCGCAGTGCGCGACTCTGCCCCTTGCAGTCGGGTCCCGCGCGCATCGGAGTACTGTGGTTCCCATGCCGGACAACGCGGCGCAGCTGATTTTCGAAATCCATCGTCGCTTCTTGTCTTCGCGTATACCAGTAGCAGGACCCGCAGGTTTTCCTCCGGCATACAACGCCGTGCTCCTCGAGCAATACCAGTTACCATCTACCATTATCTAAGCTGGCCCTACCATCATCACTGTATTAGTTATTGATTGCCACGTATTGATCGATGTCGTGTATTTCTATACCATTAAACCATACCATGTATCGTGTTGTCCTGTACGTACTATGTTGCATCATTTCCTTACCAGTTGATATTCACCATGTGGGCGGGGCCGGGGTTGTGGGCGCAGCGTAGGGATCTTGAGAGGGAAACAGGAAGACGGAAAGCGGGATCCTACGTTCTCGGCCGGGTACGTCTGGGGGGATAGGCCGCCACTAGATGAGTAGGAAGCGCACTCTCCACTGACCCAGCCAGCCGTGGTCTGGGTCTGACCCAAGCCACTGAACGGACCCTGGGGCACGGCAGAGGGCTTCTTTTGAGGAAGCGTGCAAACGCTTGATCTCTCGAAAGTTTGTACCTCAGCAGGATACTATTCTATTTAGTTCCTCTTATGGGTGGTCTCCGTTTTAATATCTCCCATTTACTACAATGTTTTCTCCGTATCCTGTAGTCGCGTTAAGAAAGGCTTCTGCAATCCAGGTTGTTCTCTGGGATACAAAAACGTCCCTCATAAGTCTTTTCGGGAGGTATGTGCGTGCATTGTAAAAAGTTACTATCAGAAGGATTTCTCATCTTGCATTCGCTTTTAAATGAACGCTCTGTGTGCATGAGCACTATCGTTTTCAACGACTTATCTTGGCTTATTTGAGTTCTGATGAAAGGATATTGATGCTAGAGATAATGGCCACTTAATTTTTACAGTTACGAAAAACAAAGCAGCTGGAAAATAAAAGGTGATTTGCTGTGTTGGAGATCACTGCTTCCATCGCGTTGATTTCCTCTAGAGACATTTTCAGCTGTAAACAGCAAAAAACGTTGGCGAAAGCTGCGTTCTCTCCAACAACCGCGGCATGCCTTTTGTTACCAAGTCGATGGAAATTTTCAATTTCTTGTTTTCATGCGTTTTTTTTTTCGTGAGAAGTGTTTCATTCTCCAAAGCATTACGCGCTGCGTAATGCTAGCATAACTTTTTATTCGTACGTACCACAAAAATTTCCAAAGATCATTCATAATGGCATCATACAGAAAAGGTTGACAGGAAAGACAGGTGTCCATTATTGTTTTTGCACAAACGATATTAATGTTCCCTCTTATTTCAGCAGTTGCTAACTGCATTTTAAACGTACTAGCGCTCCTGCGCATGCCATAGGATGAGGTGAGAGAGCCACCTGAGCTAGCGCAAAAGCTTCATACTTTCGAAGAACTCAGAGAATCAAGAAAAAACCAATTTTATCATTGACCGGGCTGAAATATAAAACCTCCCCGATGTGCAGCTCATATCCTAACATTTTGGCCGTTCAGTTAACGTCGGACTTCTAATCTTGATGTAGCCCTGACCTAAAACTCTTTATCACACATCGATATGTAAATTTACAATCCAGTATAATGTTATTTCTGAACGTTTTTGTTGCAGAATTTCTTATCCGTATCTTGACGTTTCTGACGCTATTGGACCCCAGCGCGCCCGTACTCTTTCGACGAACCCGTGGCTTTGTCTACTCCACGCTGGATACATATCCTCGGATTTCTCACAATACTGGACGCTGACGCACCCCTTTCCATCGGTAGACCTGTTGCTTGGCGTTTTCGCACTGATGAGCCCCAGCTCAGTCATACCCCAACGGTATACCCTTATCTCGAATAGTATAAAAGGGCTACGTTACTACAGAACCGAGTCTGAACCTGGGAAGGGGACGCAGCCTTAGGTGTTGTCGAGGTGGTAGGGCCGCACAGACATCGCCGCTACCCTGCGGCCTCGATGCTGGGAGAAGCCTCACGGAGTTATCTACGTACGTCGCTAGGATGACAGCATGCCTGGTTCCCATAAGATCTGAATCCTGCCACAGAAATGTAGCGGAATTGTAATTCCGCTTCACATACGATGTATTGTGCACCATGAAAACGTCGCAAGCACTGTCTCACCCGTAGACTGCGAGACTGCAGCCAGAAGACGCTGGTTCCACCACGAAATCTTGAAAACACTATGAACACGTACGTGTCGATCCCCACCTCTGCGCTCGAGAAAAATTTGCGGCGTTACTACTATCTATATAGGAGGATCGAGAAATAGATTCGGGATGCCTAATTTCGCACGTGGTGAATAAACAACGAGATTTGTCAAGTTTCGAAGATTTTTACCCACTTTTAGCAGCTTTAGGGGAAGTTGTGTGATCTTCTTCCCTCCGCTCGTTTGATAATAGACAACCAGTCTTGTTCAACACTTTAGAACAGTCACGTTGACTTATACATCAGGCCTAATACGGCTTGCCCATGGAAAACTGCATCGCAATGTGGCTCTGGTGTTGAAGCACTATAGATTGCCTGGCCCCGATGTTGAAGCCCTATGGATTGCCATGTGATTTTGTTATTGCGTTCTTGCGTCTACCATCCCATGACTTCATTTCAAATGAATTACCTCTAATCATAAACAGGGAAGCGACGTAACCCGTCGCCATTCAGCTCTATAAACAGATCTTCCTGTTTACATTCACCACAGGTAAAATATTTCGAGCGAAATAGTCCCCTCATAAAAATGTGTCGCTGAATTCGATTGTTTTTTTTTTGCCGTTCATGCTTCTTTCTTCCACCTTCTGAATTGGTTTGATCTCTTTAAAAGTGCTCTATAAAATATGTTTAATTTTTGTCAATTACAGTTTGCTATAGTGTTTCCCCGGCATTACAGACCATTTGAACATCTTTTCTTATAATATGAATGTAAATTAGTGGTAGAGGTCAGACTAGGCTTTTCATGGCGCCGAATCTTTTTTTTTCACACCAACCACAACATCCTTCCTCTACTGGTTGCCGGTGCTACGCACGTAGTTATGGCAGGTAGCATATGGAAAGGTTGTATGCTGTGAAGTGATGCTTGTTTGAAGCCAACACCCACGAAGATTTTCGCCATCGAGAGTTCAACGTAGTCTCGGGTTCCCGACTATGATAAGCACGAATATGGTGGTCAATTCTACTGCCCACGGAATGATGATTTATAGATGCTTCAAATTCTCTACAGGTGAGCAAAGTGTTCGAGTTGCCATCATGAGGTCGGGAAAATGACAGTAACACCGCCTTTATTGTCAAGTATTTCCTCGATTTTTTTTCGACCAAGAAAAGAACGCAAACTATGAGAAAATGCAGTGCAGCCTGCACAAACATATCGTAGTGGAAATGGCGAGGACTAAGAAAAAAGAATTAAAAAGAAATAACGCAAAAACACGTTGTGAAAGGAAATAGGCGTTATATGTTCAAAAATTGCTAAATAACTGGTGAGAGGTAAGAATATGAGTTGAATAGACAACTACAACCCCACTAAATGGCAGAGAAAAGTGCGCTAAACAATTTTTTTCGAAAGAAAACAGCCATTGTGGGCGAAAACAGCTTATTCGCACAAATGCCGTTCCAAGGATACTTTTGCAAATCAGGACAACTCGTACCAGCGGACTCGGTTCAAAATGTTGGACTGGAGTCAAACGTGTGACATCTTACGAAGAGCGGGACCCCTGACAATATTTCCGACGCAGGATTCCCTAGACTCTGCCTAAGGTTCGAGAACTCTCAGAAGCTTAGAGGTGCAGCTTGTCGAGGGTGCTGCCTTCAAAGAGGAGTTGCTCTCTAAAGTTACGCAATCGGTGTTTGAACCTACGGTTAAACGGATATTTTCCAACGAAAATTGCGGTGCATACTTCGACTGAGACCTTTTTCTATTTGATATTTAATACAACATTTTTTGTTGAAAATTCCAAAACATGTAACAACCAGACATTTCATGCAAATATATGTATTATAATTGCTATCTGCAGCCCATCGTTTCCCAAATCGTGAGGGGTCAGCAAAACTAACATAAATGTGACTATCTAACGATGTATGAAATCCAGAATTTTCCACTGTAAACAAATGCAAAACCCCAATTCTCACACCCAGAAGAGTCAGCGATAAAAAACGCCACCTAATTGCTCAACAACATAATATCATGAAGATTGCTCACGATGCGAGCAAATTAGTGTCTAGGTACTCTCATGAGGCATATTAATGTGCAGTGAATGTCCACTCTTGAGTAATTAATAGGCATTTAATGCAGATCAACTGTGAAAAATTGTTTTCTAGCTAATTCCGATGACTAATTCCCCGATACGAAACTGAACGTCCAATGAGTACCTTATGTATTTCATCCGCCAGTATCTACTCACTTGTTTTACGGTCCTAAGCGTAACTAATTAATGGGCTAAGAGCTTTTTTCTGGTTTTCTCAGGCAAGAAGGTATGCTTCCGGAATATTGTTGCATCCCTATGAAGCTCGCTCTCTGGAACAATGAGCTTTCGGACATATACATATTATTCATATACTTTGATTTCACATAGCAAAGCCTAGACATAGGCTAAGCACCAGTTCAGGGGAGGTTGAGTGCAACTTAAGAAGATGGCCATTTGCTTCGAACTTGTACTGCGTTAGCCTGCCTGCGTTTTTACCATATATGTTTCAGGGATGTGGGAGCAGACAAAAATTTAACCATTCAATCTAAAGGAAACTTTGGTTAAAACTTCAAAAACTTCATTGTCCCAGTAGGGATGCGCTGAGAGCTTCTCTGATATTTTTCATTCAATGTATGAAGTGCAAGCAAACGTTTACAAAAACGTATGATTGAAAATTGCCTTCACTGCAACCATGAAAATATACCATCTACAGTGGGCGTCAATGGCGGTGACCCGTCTGCGGCCAAGAAAAGCACGCTGCGCGACCGTGCCGCTCACGATGGGATCTATGGCGAATCTGGTTTTCTTGGTAGTTGTTCATCATATTGGATGGTAACTAATAAGAAAACCAACTGACTACCAAGAAAACCCCATACTTTGATGTCCTGGAGAGGATTCCTGCTCGAGCGGCGCGGTCGCCCCGCGTTCTCTTCGAGGCCGCGCACGGGTCACCGCCATTGACGCCTACTGTATGTGATACGGTATGTCTGATCAAGTGCAGTACATCCGGCCAGTAATGCAGGAAGGCTTGCGGGGTAGCTGTTGGATAAGAAAAATGATGAAGTGGTCGGCGTTGATCAATCCCGTCATGTGGGATGCGCAACTCATTCGACTTCATCTGAGCATCGTAGAAGCGTTGAATGCGTATGTGCCCTATACAGTGACTTGCGGGCTTATCAACACCGATCTCGTTTCTGCCTTATTTCAGATTAAGGACGCTGCATCTTAACTCCACGATCATCCTCTTTGAGCACCTCTCCTATTCCTTCTCTCCTTTGCACACACCTACCCCTTGAAAGCACTTGAAATACATGGTCCATCGCGGACTAACCGTTGTGACGGTGATGCATACACCAATTTCAGGAAGCCATGCTGCCATGCTTGTTCATATAGTTTTCTTTCTTTAGCGACACCCGAGATTGGTATGATCTTCATTCTTTCACCAACTTTCTGACTAACTCGCCATCTCCAGGGCCTGAAAGGACTAGACAACTTGAAAGATCTACGAGACCAGGTGCAGCAGCAAGTCTAGTCGAAAGCTTGTTAAAGTCGTTAAACGAAAAAAAACTGTAAGGATTTCAACCATGCCGATATTAAGAGATAGTCGTACTAGGAGTCTATTGCAATCCATTCATTCAAATATGGTCGCTGCCTAGCCTCAAATGATATCTTTACCGTTACCGTTGTTGATTTAAAAGGGAACCTTTTTGGAACTACTGTTACTACACATTAGCATGCTTCTGTTGAGCCTGTTTTCCCAGATCGAGCAGAAACGCCATGAGACCTGAGTCTACGATTATGAGTCTACGATTAATCGAGTAGGTGTCTGGATGGGATTTCCAATCATTTCACTGGATGTGTCTGTATTGCGAGGAAGTGTTTCCTTCACCATGAATGTTCACGGCTCATCTACTGATGATATTGTATTGGTTCTCATGAAATCAATGTCGAATTCTAACAGTTTGAACAGTCGCAGCTCGGCAAAAACTAAACTTTCGCTGCCGACTTCGTTTTTATGTGAATCAGCACATCTTCTTCATTTTTTCTGCTGAACTATTAGATTTGCAATCAAGTTTTTCGGACCTGGCGGAATCGAAGAGAGTGATTTCAGCTAGCGTACTTTCACAGCATGTTCTTTCTCTCGAAGATGGATCACACCGCACAAATTTGCAATTATCCATAGGAAAACAATGCGTCGAGTGAAGTGCATATAGGAGAGCCTCAGTGTCTTTTTCAAGATCGTTCGGCGTGCGGAGTGTGGTATTTTGCACCATCAAAAATGGAACCAGAGGAACACACTTGCCCAGTTCTTCCAACATGCTCATTCTCCTCAAAAATATTAAAGTAATGAACATCAAGGACACCTTCGATATATTGAACAAATTTCCTGAAAATGGCTCACAATAGCGCTCTTAGAATGGCGTCAACGTTATCGAGCTTCAGTCCGAAACTCTGAGGCACTTCTTTCCAATGCTGTATCATTTGGGCAGCATTTGGGCAACTACGATTTCGGTTGGCAATTCCTCTTTCATTGGCTGATCATCTTCCAATTCCACGTTTCTGCATTGTTATCGAGTTCGAATCCGCGATACAGTTTGACACGAATTTCAGTGAACGTCTACATGTTTAGCGAACAACTGCACTAAACATTTACTTCTAATCCCAAAGTATTACTCCAAAGTTCGTGGTTCTCAAATCCGACTCAAATAGGCTTTGCAACAATCTGACACTTTCATGTCACCTTAATGTTTCATGGCATAAGCAGTTAATGTTTTCTTTTTTCCCATGCAATGAGTACTTTCGCGTTCGAAGTTCCTATGCTTCTTCGTTGTCCAACCTTGGTCATGATACTTTTTGATGTCTTTGGTTTCAGGTTTATCACCGGCCCTCCCTTATTGTGTTCATTATTTGAGCAAAGGTTGGGATGCACTTTTGTCAATTCGTTGCTGTACATCACATAAGTGAGTTCATAAGAATATTTTATTCTCATAAAGTGCAATTTATACGTTCTCATATGGACGTTGATGTCGGAAGGACAGCCACTGAACTCAATCGGTTTATTCAAATTGAAGTCAGCAACTGAAACGAGCAGTGCGCTCGCCTTTCCCGCAAGCATAGGCGAGCACACTGCAGCGGCTTTGCCTCTTTAGATTTTTTTTTTTGAAATTTCCTATCATCGAATTTGCGATGATATCAGAATTATAGAGGCAAATTGAAAAATCGAACCTCTCCTAAGAACATGGAATAGTTTTCGTAGAAGCACCACTTTTGGTATGTTTTGGAATTGCACTCCTTAAACTAGTTTTGTATGTCTGAATCCTCTTACACGTTCTTAGAAGAAATATATTTCACCAAATCATTCATCATGTTTGATCCCATCCTAATCCTTGATTACAGTACACATTTCTTCAGATTATATTCGGAAGACAAACCCTCCAAAGCTCGTGCTCTAGGTCCAACATTTTTTCAATTGCTGACTGAATTCTCCATTCGTAATAATTATTTTCTCATTAAATGGTGTGACACGCTGAACAGTTAACAGATTGACACTCTTCCCCAATGCATCGGTACAGTAGGTGGATAGTTTTACTGAGACATGCTCTGGTTCATATTCTCTCGTTCGATTGCGTATTGGGGTATTTTCCCTAAACGTTTCTATATAGTTTTAGAATGAAGTCTATTGGTCATTGTTTTTCCCATGCGGTACACTGACAATGGATTACTCTCGATAAATATATGGCCGAGAATCTCTTGGACATCTGAGTATGTCATCATGAGCTTTCGCGGTAAACGCTTTTGCGGTACATTAGAAATACCAGTAATCACAATACTGCGCCTGCGCTTAATTTCCTCACAACAGGTTTGTGTGTTAAGAGAATTCTTGTTATTGGTAAGATTACTAGGAATTATGGCGTTTTCAAGCCTAATAATTTTACCCGTTGTATAATGTCGCCTCCTATAGTTGTGAAGTTCCCCTTGTCATCTTTCTTTTTTGTTTCGTCTTCAAAAGTTGAGCTGATCTTATGCAGGTTTTCGAGAATGTCGGCAAGCGAAGATTCGATTAATTTCCAAAATATAGTGAGAGCATGAGTTCGCCACCAGAACTCATAGCGACGTAAGCTTTTTACATGAGATAACAGCTCACGAGAACCTTCGCTGAATCCTCGCCACGAGTAAGTCAGCCTTGGTTTCGGAGCTCATGAATAACTTGAACATGATAAAAGTGTTGATTGGCCAAATGATTTTCCTAGAACAAAAGTAGTTTAGCAGCCAGTTGCTTGCCAAGCACCCAGTTGTCGAATGATCTTCTCTTCTTCTTGCTGCTTCATGAAAAGCGTGTTGATGTTTGTAACTTCCATTCTGATCAAATTCAGAACTAGAATTGCCGTTGTACGTTTCCATCGTTTTTCAACGCATTTGATAGCAACCACTTTGAAGGTTTTCCTCTTACTCCATAGTTCGTCCTCTAACATTGAATATGAACGAGTTATCGAAGAACAATGGTGCAGCTGAAATCTCTTGAAACCAAGGAGAGCCGTGTATTCTAAGTGGATGTTTGGCCAAGAAATTTGAAATTGTCGGCCTACCATTGTTTTAGTAGATGTTACACCTCATCAGAAATGAACTGCAGTTAGTGTGATGTTTTTGACAAGGTAACAGGCGTTTGCTACAAACAATGAACGCAGACTACTGGTAAAACCCGCAATCGATTGCGTTTCAATGCAAAAGGTTGTTGGCCATCTTGGAGCATTTTATGTATATCACCGGAATCAGCGAGCTGAGCTGATCAAAATCTGTCAGAATCTCAGATCCGAGACTAATGTGACAGATTGCTTTTGCACTTACCTCAGAAAATCTTGTTTTTGAATTCTTCCTCATTGTAAAAGTTTTCACCTGTACTTTATTGCCTTTTCCTGAGTTCCTTCTTGCTGTGACAACTTTCACCTGCATCTAATCGTTTTTACTTGAGGTGTTATCAAAAGTGCTTTACAGGGAGCAGCTAGTGCGAAGTAAAATCGGCTCTCAAAATTAACTGACATATTCATTTAGAGAAGTGCAGAAGAACACTGGTAGCCATACATTACCACAGCAGTTTTGGCCACTAGTGTGAAACAGCTTGGGTATTGAAACAATTGAGAATATTTAAGTCTCCCGCCTAGTCTTCAATTTGAAATGCTGTATGAATAAGAAAGCAGAAACCTGGAATTTGTCTGTTCTGAAATTCTGTCGAGCTAAGATATTCGGGTATCAAGAAGTTTTCGGATAAGACTGCTCATGCACAATCGCGAAGTGTTGTTTATCCGTCCGCTGGTGGCATTTTGTTACTGTAGTGCGGAACAACATCATCGAATAATGGTTGAACAGTGGGTACTTTTATCTCCCACGTTGGTCACCCGTTGACATCTAGTAAGAGACAGTCGAATAAGCTGGCCAGAAGAGGCGTTTGGTGAAGTTGGACGCAACTCTCTAAAAATTGAACCACTTTAAGGCCTGTGAAAACGACGAGTTGTCGAAACGTCGGCCAATAAAGTGTTCACGTAATAACCTGTATGGCATATGGACGTTGCAATAGCATTCGAAGTATGCCCAGTTTCCACGATAAGAGAACTTGGAAGCTGTTAAAGTAATGTGCTATGTTATATAGTAGAGATGGACATGAATTATCTTTTCATCATAAAAACCCACTGAATGCTTATGAGATTTCAAAAAAATCAGCGCAAACCTTCAGTGCAGATTTTTAGTATCGTCAAGACTACTGATTGAGCCCTCATTCAACTAGAAAACAGCGACAAATATGTGACAGCGGATTTGGGTCGAATGAAGGATCGTTTCACGTTTCCAATGACAATTACTAGAAAATTTTGAGGAATCCAGTAAAGATCGGTGCTGATGAGGGCAGGGAACCAAGCTGTTTCAGAATTGGCTCTGATCAGATGTCCAAGCCCAACATTCTGATAGATACAATTGACTTGCTTATAATTAGGTCTATTTATGAAAGTGCGCTGCTATTTTCTGGCGCTTTCAATCTAGTTTCTAAATCACAACTGGCTGCTTACCTGTTTTCCAGGGGAAACATTTCTTGAAAGCAAATTATGTGAAAAGTCATCACTAAGTAATGAGTCATCACTAATAACTCAGAAAAGCTGTGGTTTTTACCTCCCCTGCCCAATGTTTCCGTTTTCATGGGACGACGCAGATACCCCTCGAAAAAGCACTCCTTGCTCTTCGAAAATCATCTATGCAGTAAGGCTTTTCTTGAGAAGTGATGGAAGAGTGATTTTGCAGAGAAATTGTAGCAACAACCTGCATTTTTCGGAAAAGTGTTTCGTAAACATTTTCTCCAGAGCGAGCGCATCTTGAAAAATCCAATCTTGACCCAAAAAAAAACGGTGGAATTTTCTTTACATTCAGCAGAGAAGAGAACAGGGCAAAGTATGTGTTGATGATGCAGAAATAACTGAGTAAACGTCTCAAGACGCTGCACTTTTCGAAAAAGATTATGAAAAAAGAATGGATTATAACCTTCTACGACATTTGTTGTTCAATCAGACAAAAATGTCGACGTGTTATGTATGGTTACGTGGGGGAAACAACTAATAAGCGTTTACATATACACACATACTCCTGTAGGAAGGACATGTGCTAATCTCTCACCTTCTGTTGTTGTGCAGCTATTTTTCGCTCTTGCTTTCTCCATTAAAATGATTCATTTATCGTTGACAGGTAGACTGCTTAATTCCGCTGTTCCTGGATGTGCTCAGGAAGCTTGTTAGCTATCTTTTTTGCTGCTTCGACGCAAGTCTACAGGCTGCTTCCTCTTTTCTCTTTGCACTAGAGTTCAGTAGTTTTGTAGTAATTTCGCACCATACCAGTGCCCATATCAGTTCTTCTAGTACGTCCACGGGTACCACATGTATGAGTCTGAGCGGTGTCTGGTGTACGTCTTGACAACAACAGTGCTCGAATACTAGGAATGGAACATAAAATTACTTCCGGATTTATCCAATTTCCTTTAGCGAAGAGCTCATGATCATTTCACCTGTTTTGCTAACCGTGCTCCCTACAGCACTTAGTACAGTGACTAATGCTTTTCGCCGGCTTTCCTAAAATAAGCACACAAATTAAAGGCAGCATTCACGGAAATTTTCGTGTTCGAAATTTCGATCGTTTTGGAGCCTGGATGATTTCCCCAACAGTTCTGTGATTTAAGCAGCATCAAAAACTCAATAGTTTTCTAGAGGTGATTCTGGATCTGATGGATCTGTGCGGGGTCGCTCGATTGAGTTGTACGGCAGGGGAACGTTGATTCATTTGTCATTTCTTTTCTTGCTATATATTATAGCTTCCCTTGGAACTTACCTTAATTTTTTTTTGCTTTGCTCTGCTAAACAAATAATTCTACTTGTCACCTTACAAACGATTTGCTTGTTTCGTCACTTGTATCGCTGATTCTCGTCAGTATCACATTTTCTATTTTTTTCATGGCTTTGGGGCCGTTTTAGAATTCAGTGGTGTTTCTGGGATACCTTGAGTGGTCAGGTCATCCTTTTTCAAATTGGGTCTCTTTCATAAACTTCGGATACGCTGCAAAATATTTCCGGTGTCATATATAACATCCTGCCCGTATAAAATTCTGCCCACTATGCGCAACGTTCCGCATAGGACGCACTTTACGCTTGCGGAACCTATCCCATCGTAGATTAGATTAGACCACCTATAGATTAGAAAAATTCTGCTCACTATTAGATTAGACCACCTAAAGAATCAGCGCTTTATCATTTTTCTCGCATAACTTTTAACCCTTGTCGTCAGTGACGCTGTTTTTCTATTTTGCCAAAAAAATCACTCCTAACCCTTGCTGTCAGTAATGCTATCTTTCTTTTTTTTTCTCAAAAGAATTGAACGATTTGAATTTTTCTTTTCCTTTTTGGAGATATGCAACTCAGTCACGTACTTAGATTGACAAACGGATTTTAGTAGGTGGAGTTTCCCATGCGTGGTGCTTCTTTGGTGAGAGTTTCTTGTGCCGGGCAGGACTTTATGCGTGTAATATTCTGTCGGGCAGAGTTTTATACGGGCAGAATATTATATACCGCACCGGAAACCGACTTCACCGGCAAAACAGCTGACGAAAAAGGCACTGGCATCGATATTTTTTATTTCTGGATCCGTCCACCCTGAACATGTCGCGGAAATCGGCCCCACCCACTCGAAAGCGATAAGCTGAGAGGTTCCGAAAAAGCAGGAATTCTGAGACTTCACCTTTACATATTCGTTCCTTGTCCATGCAATTACAACTTTAGCAGTCTAGCCACACCACTTACTTGTACACCATTGCCGGATGTGTGTTCTATGTAACATGCTCAGTAAGAGGAAATGAAGCAGAAGTTCTTCCAATATAATTGAACAAAGTAAATCTATCGACATTATTCCACAGTAATTCATCTATACTGCTGATTAGTCTGTCAATGTTGCTACCCTGTTCTATGAGTTAGATCGTCTGTGGCTGTTTATACGTCACGAACGACTTCCAAGGAATGAGGTCTATCAAAGACTATTACCTTGTCATTCCCAGCAAGAATGAGTCCGTATTCTCGTGAGGGGGCGGTACCGGTTCAGGTTTCAATATAAACAGGAATGCCTCAGTAAAGTGGGAGAAAAAAATTGTCAACGTTCTCCTGTGATTTTCTTTTATTCTGTTCAAAGAGCCAAAGCACAATGTTGTTTTTGATTACAAAAGCAACATTGTCGGTTTAACTCAGTGGCTAAGTAGATAGAGGATGAAGCATTCGGTGGAGTGGTTATGATACAAATTTTTGGAACGCGCTGAACTTTCGTATGTGATTGTGATTCATAGAGGAGCGAAGAAATGTAGTAGACGGTTTTTTGAGATTATTACGCTTTGAAAACGTTTTTAAAGGTTCTCGTGTTTTCCTGAGGCGTCTAAAAAGCTTTCCCGGACAATATCGCACTACAGTCGCGGTGTAGAACTTCTTTCAATAACATCTGCAGGTTGTTCAAATTTTACACTGTTATCTGGCTGCGATACAATCTAGCAACTGTAGACCTCACGCCACCTGCAAAGCTGCACTTTTAACATACGCACACACTCATAAATATCGTTGGCAACTGATTCTGCGAAGTTTTCAATTCGCCGTCTGTGATTTGCATCAAAACACGCTAATCACCCTCTAGGGATCGAACACTGAAGATACGGTTCTATAGAACTCTACTTTCTATGTCCATGAAAATCTCACATTTCATTTATGAGAGGAGTCTAAAAGATTCCCACCCATAGTGTTGCATGTTCTAAGGCTCGACACGCTTAGCACATTCGCGACAATGTGCTCAACCGGTTGAGTACGCATGGTGCCACGCGTGGGACCACGTGATCAACAGGGTGAGCGCGCCTTTTCCAAAGTTATATTTTGGTGAAGCAGTTATAATTAGCAAACTCATATATAGTATTATAGTATACTAACAAATGCTCAAGCAATCTACACTCGCGATGAGCAGAGTTGGCATCCTCTAGTGCTTCTTTAATGCGTGATAGCAACTTATAACTAAAAGAACAATACATATGAAACTTTACTTACTTACTCCCTCTTATGCAAGAGTGGGACCACGTGCTCAAGCGGTTGAGCACGGGTAAAGCTTGTGCAGAAGCGCTGTGTCCCACGTGACACACCATGCCAAAAGCGTAAGGTCGTGAATGTGTTAAATACGAAAGTAGGGCTTCCACGCACTGAACAGCGTGTAGAAATCCTTCACCACTAACATCGTCCCTCTTTGGCTCATGCTGCAACGCACCCTTGGAGTCCTGAGGTAGTGTCTTAGCAATTCTATAGAAGTCGTAGTAAGGCGGTTTTCCTTCCTTCATAAAAGGTTTCTTAGTCTTTACGAATTCTCTGGTGTTTTTTTAATCGAGATATTTCTGAATGCCACTTTCTGTCCTACTATTTCCTGGTGTAGATTTGTATGATATTTGGCGTCGTCCAAGAATGGTTTGCTGACTAGTACTAAAACAAACTACTCATTTTTAAGCATACATTTTCTTCTGTTAACCAAAATACTTTAGATGATTGATAGTATCGCTATCGCTATTACACCTATCATGAATAACCGCTCACTGACATGGGAGAATTGCAAAGCAATGGATGATATAGCCAATTCTGTGCTTCTTAAAGCTGTGCTCATTGTCCAGACGTTGTCCTCTACAGCCGCCATACCGCTGTTGATTCTACTTCTTCGATGGGTGCTCACAAAATCACTCATGCACTTCAACACTAAATTTATATTTGTTTTCAATATTATGTGCTCACTCATTCATCTCTTATCTAGGTAAGCTTCAGCACCATATTTGTTCATGATTTATACGAACACAGCATTTTGCTTGTATCCATCATCTACTTGCATGATTAAGGATCAATCAGCATGTTGCGGGACTTTGCGACTATTTTCATCAACGCAGTGATGGTTGCCAAATAATTCCTGAAATCATGTACTGTTTCTATGTTCGTCTGCCCTACAACTGTGCATTATGGGCTTGCTATACCACAACTTTCATGATTGCCCTTGAGCGATGTATTGCAACAATATTTCTACGCAGCTACCACAATAACCGTACAGTTGGACCGCTGCTTGTTGCTTCTCAAGTGAGCTTATATCCAAGCCTGCATAATACAATAAAATAACTCGCCTAAGATTTTCAAATGATGTTGTGTATGAAATCCGTAAGAAAGTGCACCCTTATTCACAAAACTCTTATTTGCACGAAATTAGTGGTGATTCAGTTAATGATTACGTCAGCATTGCTACTATTTGTATATTTCCCAACAAGGTTTTCCGGAGTAATTATGTATTACTGCTTGGCGATGTCAGCTGAGAAACCAATGTACACAGTTATACCGCTATCGTTGACAATGATCATCCAGAGCCTGGCAGTACTCACTTTCGTCAAACTGAATATGGTTAATAAGGTGAGCTAGATAATGTCCGATATATGCACATGACTTTACTAACTTTAACAAATCCCAGGATATCCGGTTAAAGTTGAGAAACGCTGGCGACTTACGAGGCCGCTATCAAGTGGAGGAAACTTTAAGGTGACGTTATTTTGCTCCATTTTCTGGAGCTCCACCAAATATATAGTTTTATTATAGGTCGCTGAACACCCTCTCGCCGTTTTTCTACTCCTCATACGCCTTCATTTTCACTTACTTGGCTTTAATGTGTACGACACTGACCGTTAATCACAACTTTTCCACAACTTTATTCTTATCTGTGATTGAGGGTGAACGAAGATCGTTTAAGTTGGTTGAATGTGGTTGAATTGCCTCAGTTTTAGGAACCAACTGGATGCCGCAGTTATGTCTGTTCCTACCGTTGTTATTGTGGTATCAGAACAGGAACGTCACCAACAAGGTAGCTAAATTTTTCATGCAATTTTTCAATAATTTCCTCACGATTTGTGCCAATGCTTACTGTCTTCATCTACTGGCCCCAGAGCTGTGACAATGCTAGGCTTCTCGTCCATGTAATCCGTGGATTGCTTCTTGTCCACTCAACTAACATTTTTGCTGAGATTTTGAAGTTTTAAAGGAAAATGCCAAAATCCCCTGCTCCAACTTAATTCGTTCTACATTATGAACGTTTTGACAGTTGCCTCTCCAGATGTGCATTTTATCAATCCAGTCATCTGCTGACTTGTTCTCAAAATCTTTGTTAATTTCTTCCTACGTGATGGTTCGTCTAATTCCGACATTATTCGTTCTGGCCACTGATCACTTTCTGAGAGAGTTGTCTCTCTGGATGTAATTTACGAGTCCTCAAATAGATTGCGATTCTACTTCATAGCTCAGCTAATATACCACAGTGCCCAGAACCGCTACGTCATCGCCTTGTGCTTACTAGAGGCTCAGCTTATATTAGGTTGTCCGAAAAATAATAAGAAAAATTTAATCAGTTGCAATTCGCCACCTGTAAAGCCCGGCGAGATCCTTTTGTGTGCGATATAGCAGGCCCTCTCCAAACTTCAAGATTCACCGTGTGAGACATTCTTCGGTCCCCTGGCAATACTCCAAAGTTGCCTAGAGCTCTACCCCACGTTCTTATTGTTAGCAAAAAGAGGCGCGCTGATGTCTGAAATTCTCTCCTCAGCCCCCGCAGTACTTTTGCTTGGATCGATTCCATAGTCATAATAGATGATAACCACTGCACCTACGATAATACTGTACGCCGTACGCGCCGGCTCGGTTCCGATGGCCTACCAAAACCACAGCCGAAAATTGAAAACCATGACGAGTGAAAGCTGCTCGCTTTCTAGTGCGAGATCAGTAGTCGGATTTTTTGGAAGTTTTTCCCAACTGGCTCCACAATGGATTCTGGTCTGTTTTGAAACCAAATAGAGAAAGCGGCTGAGATTCTGCGACATCGCTAGAACGGGAGAGATAAAATACTTCTCCTTATGGGCAATGTCAAACAACGCACTTCCAAAAAGATCTGTGATAAACAGGCAGTTTTTAAAATCGACCTAAATCCTTGTCCACCTTATTCGCATGTCTTAGTACCAAGCTGCTATTACGTCTTCAGGTTGCTCCCGTCCTTTTTCGCAGGAAAAATTGAAAGATAAAGGCCAAGTCAAGCAGAGAGTCGACGACTTCTTGTTCTCCAAACCTCCTGACTTCTTCGCCCGCGGTATTCCCCCTTTTCCTGGCACGTTCCGCTACGTGGTCGAACACAATGCAGATCAACATATTGATCGACAGCGAGTTCAAATGAAATTATGAACAGAAGTGCAACTCGGTGGATTTGTCTAATAATTTTTCGGACGACTACGTCCGGCAGTGAAAATCATTTCTTGAGCTAACTTCATTTGTTCTGTGCAACCCTATGTCCAACAATTTCGCTCCCACAATCCCTCATTGAAACTGTCTTTCAGGAGATCGGTGAAGTGATTATTTCATTCTTCTTGCTTGTATTTGATAATTGCAGGTAAGAAGCGAACTTTCATGTGAAATCGCAACCACAAGCGAACGCTACCAGCAGGATCTTAGGAAAATGTGGGGATAGCATCATCTTCTCACATGCCAAAGGCTGAATGCCATAATGCCACTTCGTCAAACTATGTAGTCTTCTTCAGTTGTTTTATGTTTCATCGCATGCTACGAGCAGCTTATTTGCTACTTTTGCCATTGTTTTATGTACCTGCTGAGTCACTTCCTGGTTTTTCTGCCTTATTTTAGAAATCGTTACACAATGTTGGAATATTGGATGCTCGAAGAAATGTGTATGTTTGTTCAATACAATCAATCTCATTATTTATCGTATGTGTTTGCTTCTTTGGCGGGTATAAGCGCTCATCTGAATGAGTTGTTGTACAGGTGTAAAACTAATTGTGAAATATTTATTTGTTTGAAAAATGATGAAAAAGTGCTCCTTTCATCCAGTGTTATCTTCTGATTTGCCTGAAAGTTTTCGCCATTGACCAAATGAATGTCTTCGAAATCTACGCAACAGAACTAATGGTGGGTAAAGGGCTAATCATCTTACGTTATTCGACTATTCTAATTCAACGAAAGTTTTCTCCGGCAATAAAATTCTAGCTCAAGAACGATATGATGATTTAGCCAGAGAGTATGATACAGGTTGACACCAATAGCTCAGAAAAGCTCAAGTAATTTGTCGATAACTTCATCAAGGATAGGTAAAGGTCTGGTATGAGAACTATGTGGGTACAGCGGGATCCTTCGCTGTGCTGTTCGCGATTACAGCGCTTTTTGAGAGGGTACGCGTTAGCCGGTAATGAGAAGTGGTTACTTCGCCAGTGAAAAATTGAAGGTTGTGGAACCTGGGATAAAAAGCTCTTCAGGTGGCCGGTATTTCTTATTCTGATATCAATTTACAGGATCGAGCGGCTGGATTTCTCTTATAGTAAAACTATGTAGTGATCTGTTTAGGATGTGTTCGTTAGGATGTACTCCAACTGATCAGCGCTTCTTCACTAGCTCTTCATCCAGTAGTTTGTGGATTCACAGCCCTTCTTAGCAATTAGACGTGGTTGTCTGCTTGAGTAGTATAATCGTGTTTTTCAAAATTCTTTACTCATTCATTGTATTAATACTTGAAAATTACCTGAAATGCTCAAAGATCACCCTGAATATCAGTCCTACCGTTCGACCCCACTGAAATCCGTTACTCTGTCTTTCACGCTGAACGCCGCTTGTGTGCCAAATGTATAACGACATTTCCATCTACATTGTTGTGATTGTCGTTGGAGTCCTGTGGATTGCTGCTCTTTCCATGTACTGCCTAATGATGTTCGTGGTCCGCCTAGAGCAGAAAGCAAATAAGCTCAACACTTTTTTCTACAAACTCTGGTGGAACGGGGTAAGTTCTGTGTAGGGTCGTATTCACTGGCAGGTAGAATATCTGGTTCTTACTCATCACACAACTGCGAAGAATTGCAAGAAAGTCTTATCTAAAATGAGGATCTCTTACATGGAGGTCAACCAAATATGGTCTGCTTCATGCTCAATAGCAGCACCCGCCCAAATCTTCGCGTTTGAGGATTAGCCGAATTACGAGGTTGTAAAAGACCTAGAACCAAAAATGAAATCGCATGGAAGAGACGAGAAATATACGGAGTCAGGCTGCAGTTTCAAGCGCATCTAATGGCGCTCCACTTGGCATTTGTGAGTGCCGTAATGCGGAAGTCACGCATGCTTGTGCAAGTGACCGGAACTGGGGCAGGTAGCGCATACAAAACAGCTGTATTCGCGATTGCAACTCGAATTTCTTCCCAGGTGAGTCACTGCAGTCAGTGCATGAACACTTTAACATGAAAGGTTCAACAAGCTCATGAATTTTCTCCACGTTAGTCAGGCAGGTGAAAAACAAATCTGTTGAACTTTTCAAAAGGAAAAGCTCCTTGTTAACAGAATAGTAGGGCATTTTGTTCTCGCTAATGTGATGCGCACTCTATTCGGTTCCTATGAAAAAACTACTATTTGTTTGAAGGCAGTCTCCCTCTTCGTCTTGTTTCTAGGAGATAATAGCTGATCCTGAACATTCTTGCTATAATGA
Source organism: Ancylostoma ceylanicum (assembly GCA_000688135.1). NCBI lineage: Eukaryota > Metazoa > Nematoda > Chromadorea > Rhabditida > Ancylostomatidae > Ancylostoma > Ancylostoma ceylanicum. The sequence continues at coordinate 42,227 of JARK01001342.1, read as the reverse complement.
TCCCACTAGTCTATGTATATCAATAGTGCGTGCTCATAGGCCGTTTTGGAACACTGCATGTATTTTACGCCGCTGGTTTCAGCGTGTCGAGGGGGCCCAGATTGTGCAAACAGTTCAATAACGAAACGATGCCCCCCTCAAAGGCAGCATCAGCGAGCACGTCCACTTTTTGAGAAGCTGGTGAAAATCTATTCTAGAACAACTCCTGAAACTAACTAATTGGTGCGAGACAAAGACAATTTCATTTCTGATCTGGAATCTGAGCAATGGCCTGTTACGGTCATGCCGAAAATTTTGATCATTCCGGATGCACAAGCAAAATGACAAAGCTGCTCTTATCCGACAACACTTCTAAAACGATTCGAATTAAATATGTTTGGGAGCAGGCTGAGGAAGGCTGAAATGGAAAGAAAAATATGAAACAGTTGAAATCAGGTCATTGTGTGAGACAGTAATTTGCTTAGAACCTTCAAACCTCTCCATTTGCATCGAAGTTGTCAATCATGTCAGACCTCGTTTATAGTGATAGGAGCCGAGAGGTGCTGACATTTCACTCACTGAATCGCCGCTAAAATTCCGACAATCGTACATGACATGTAACATCGGGAGGAACATCGAAAACCAATCGAATGGGCAAAATCGAGAATGTTTATTGTTTATTTCAAAGCGGACCGTGCAATACAAGTAATACGTATTGGTACGAATGTCAGTAAGCACATCCGAAAGATTGCTGATGGTCAAGGTACAGTTTAAATATGGTAACAGACATGATGAGTACACCATCTCTTAGCAATGTGGTGAACAATCTGATAGCTCTGTGCGAGAAAAATTTCGATCTGACTTGACTTTTGGGTACTGATTCGGCGAGTCTCGCAATAAGCGAAGCAATGTCTCGCAGTTAGCGAAGCTTAATAGGGGCGACGCTCTCGAATGAGAAAGAAATGTTGCTCCCAAACGAGTGCTACAATCAACCCCAACTCTAGGGAAACAATCTTCTTATTAATGTACATACTTTAAGGGACTCATCGACATTATAGCGATAACATTCGTTGCTATAAGCACATTTCCACAGTACTTCCAAGCTACCTATCCGTTTCACGAGTACGTTGATAAACAGTGGTGGAGTCGATTTGGCTGGATAATTCGGTATCATTTGCTATTCATGCAGATGACCAACGTATTCTGGTCAATAGCTAGTCGAACCCTGTCTATATGCTTTATGCTGTCAAAGGCGGAACAGGTTAGCACAACAAAATTCACTTCAGGAAAACAAAATGAAGCACAGGGCTAGTTTTTATTAAACTATCGTTCTTTAGGTAACACTACAAATTAAGGGAGAGCACTCTCCTGCGGTTTGCGAACAAGCTTTACACTTATGCATTCCTTGGAAAGAAAAGCAAGGAAAACTAATTTTTAAGTGAGCTCGAATACGAATCACCCTTCTCATGAGTTGCATATGTTCTAGAAGTCTGACCGTCCTGCTAACGCCCGACCATCATTCTTCTCGTGATGCCAGCCTTGCTACCAGCTTTAGCATCACATGTTTAAATGTAAAGATACTTTCAATGCATTGACATATCCTGAATTTTCTGCTAGCGCATTTCTTAGATGGACCTGCCGTGATCAGTTAAACCTCCAAACGTCCTGCATATACTGCTACTGTAAATGAAGACATTTTCCACGTTTTGCATCTCTTTGGAAGCCTATTTAGCTTCAACTAAACACCTTCTCCTTCATATAAAAATTACCCGTGTTGGCTCGAAGGACCTGCCTTCCTCTGAACCAACATTCTTACTCGTGAATTACCTGTTCTGCTCGTATCACACGGAGCATCATGAGTTCATGAATTCAAAAAAGCCGATAGATAAGTAAATGAGTAAGCAATCAAACAAGTAAGCAGGCAAATAAATACATGAGAAAGAATAAATCAACTAGATAGTAACATAAGGTAAATAAAGTGAACAGAAACTGTTTCCTTCTAGATGTGCGAGTCTTTGAAATCATGGCAAGTATTCCTTCTACAAATAGCTGTTCCATCGATATTCGTTACTCCTTTCTGTATTTGGTCGGTCCTTAGTTCAATCATCCCAGAACTCGTTTCTTTGCGAAGCGATTCTGCTTTATACAAGAAGGTGACCCTCTGATTCCGATTAGGCACAATAGGGTAATTCTATGCAAACCTTTCAGTACATTTTACCAACCAGCGTCGTCTTTGCTATGTGTTCCGGTCTACTATCATTGAGTGGTTACACGTGTATCGTGCATAAACTCAGAACTCAGAAGTAAGTGTGTGTTCACCGAATTTTCAGTAATATTTGTCTACATAGTGCTTTTCCCTTCCAGGTTGCGGAAATCTGTCGAAATAAGAATCCTTATACATGGAGCTTGCCTCATAGCTGCTCACTCGCTCGTGGTTTATGACCTTCTTCGTAAAAAGAAATACAGCATCCGCAATGAGGTTCGTGTGAGATACAATAATAAGTTTTACTATGTCCTCAGCGTTTCGATCCAGATAAGTGTAATAAACGAAATTATCCTGCCAACGGATCTTTCATGGATACCGATTACCGATCTGCTCGCAACATTTTATGCTACTCCCGGACTCCGCTCAGCTATCTCTTCGCTGTTTTTCAAGAAACCCGCACCAACGGGGGTCACTTCGTTAAACTGACTGAGATATTTTCGCCATCTTCATCACGTATTGCTAAATCAACGCCAATGTCTACAGAACTTCGTTTAGCTTTCTGTCCAACATATTCTGGAGGTGTTCTATCCGTATCTGGACCTATTCAAAGCACATTCAAATATACTAACTTTTCAGCACATTTTCAATGAGTGTCGTATGTTGTGAATAAGCATATGTATGTGTGTCTCGAGAAAAGTGTACAGAGAACAGCAAGCTTGATTTTTCTTGTACGGTAATATATTAGCTTATTTTTCAGTAGTAATGACAGTTTTTTCTCCGATCGCAACCCTAGTTAACAGTTCCGGATCTTAACTTTTTTGAGAATAAAGATGCCTTGGGGACATAAGGAATAGCGGAAAATTTTGGTACAAACTTTTAGTGCAGACTTTCGGTGCCGTGCAATGCACTGATTCAGCCCACGACTCTCAAATAAAGCCCAAAAAACGTATTTCGTACAAGCAGACAAAAAAATGCACCGTATTAAGCGTATCGACAAACTTCGGTGGACTCGTCCTCACTGATCCCTGGGCAAAAATTTTGAAAAATCGATACAATCAATAAAATCAAAATTGTCATCTGAAATAGTACCGTATTCGTGTTCATCGTATCGAACAAACCCTAGCAGGCATAGTATCTCACCTCCCTCGAAGAAAAACAACACAAAATCAATGAAATCGATACACTGGACAGGCTAATAGATGAGATCACGACAAAAGTGGCCTACATAGAACTTCCGTCGGATCCTCGTAGACCTATGTAAAGTCTGGCTGAGATAGGACAGTCCTCCACGACTCGGAATTTGCACACATATAGGCATACAAATACAAAACACGAACTCATTTTTATTTATGTACAGACAAGGATAGCAGTCAAGGCATGCAACAACTGTTCTGAAGTCAATGTTCACGTGGATGAGTATACGTCACTGAAACGTGACTTTTTATCACCTTTATTTATTCAACATAAGAAATTGGGTTAGTAAATTCAGTGGGGGGAGGGGTTTAGAGTGTTTGTGTCTGCTACTGTTCAATTACAATTTCACTGGGACTTATTGCTTTTGTGCCTTCACTCCTTGAGAATACTGATCATCCATGTCCTTTATGTTGTTTCATGATGACTCTCCTGTGCAAAACGTAAATCATGACTTGGCCGCGGATGGAACAGAAACAATTTCGAGGTGAAAAATGAAGAGAATGAGAAAAATATAAAACTGAATGGTACGAACGATGTTCTCCCACTCAATGAGCCTTCGAAACCATCAACAAGAGAAACAATGATGCAATTCGCCAGGCAAAACCTCAGGCACACAAACGTTAACAACACGGTTGTTCGCGATTTCATGCGAACCATTTCGACACCACGTGTAATTAAATAATTTATAATTGATACCCGTCAGATTATGAATTGACTTATGTCGTTAGCGTCGAACTTCTCTCGTTCATCTCCAGTTCTATCAGCACCGCCTAGAGTATCAATATTTTCATTAACAGGTTGTTCGTTCCTTGAAGAACTTCCACCTTCATTCATAGGGTCCTTTTCGGATATCCGAAAAGCTTCCGCACGATCCAGTCCTAGAGTGGTGCCGTTGTCTTCAGGTTTCATGGAAAAATTATATGCAACCGTCGTTATATGATCCATCTGAGCATTTCCTGTCGCTATCGACTCAGTACTCGTTTGTGCAACAAATTTTTCCACACTTTTCTCGAAATCTTCCAAGGACGTTGAATTAAAAGTGCTTGGCGCTATGATTGTCGCCACTGTGGTGGTGTCCGCCGTGGACTCCTCAGTCGGATAATTCTGGAATTCGTTCAATTTCACATCGTCGTCATCAACGGTGGTCTGCTCCTGCAAACCGTCGGCGTAGTTCAAGTTCAATTCGCCATCCTGTCGCTCAGCTGCTGTTTCCTTTTCACCATTTTTTACACCATGAGTGCTTGTCACACCCAAAATACCAGCCAGACTTGCTGTACTTGACGGATTCTCCAGAAGATCTGTAGTCGCGTTGATGGTATTTGGAACCTCTTCTACAAATTGAACATGTTCTCTTGAATGAGCAGGGAGTGATGCAATGTCGTTACCACTGTCGCGTTCATTTTTCCCTAAAATCATCTGAATTTTCTACAGGCCGATTAGACACGAAGAAACTCCGAAGGTCTGGCAAAAAACTAGAATTACCTTCTTCCAATACTTTTTGGTCCTCTTCGATACCCTCAGTTTCAGAAAATCCATGTTCTATAGAAAAGTGAAATATTAATGGAGTAATTCAACGACAAAAATGGTGAGCTCAATAATTTTCAGAAATGATAAAATCAACCCAACCCAGTGAAAACAGCAATTGTTATTTCTTTCACAAACCTTCACGATGCCCTAGGTTGTCTTCGTACTCTTTCTTGAGCTCAGGAAACTCGCCATCACCAAGACCCCCTGGGTTTTCATCGATTCTTCCATCTAGAACGATATTCCAGTGCTCGAAGCACACCTTTTTTTCCATTCATCATCGAAGAATGCCTAGAAACACCAACTTACGTGGAGGCGCCATGTTACCTACGTCAACACGACGATGTTCTCCGCTTGAATGGAAATCTGTGGCACTGGGAGAAGCACGTGATGGAGATCTACGAATGAAAAATTTGCATTTCTTTGAGGTAGAATAAAAACTTGTATCCTTCAAACATAAGGGTATAGTCCTTGTGAGCAACAGGTAGAAAGTTTCCGAGCAGGTGCGTGCGCGGTGCGTCGCGCTTGTAACAGCGGTCCGGCGTCCTCGCTCGTCTGTTCGAGGACGCCATTAATCAGGAATAGACTCAGTGAGCGTTTTTAGCAGCAACCTGAGATAAACAGATCTCTACGGGGCTAGAAACAATTGAAAAACACATAAAAGATATGAAAATTCTCTTCAAAGATTCTAGGCATGCGCTGGCAAAACATGCAAGAAAGGCGTGGGGGCCTTTCGATAAGTAACGGTCAGTCGCAGGCGTCTTCATGACAAATACATTTCAAACGTTATAGAAAACCGCATAAAAACGCTTACCTAGGCCTAATCCTGACGAACGGCATCCTCGAACAGCTGAGCGAGGACCGCCGTTACTCGCGGGACGCGCCGCTTACGCGTCGCAAGCTCTGCGCGCTCGAAAACTTTCTACCGAGTGCGCATAGGGACTATACACAGTACCGTGCGAAGGTTGCACATGCATCTTTTGAATTATATCACAAAATTTTGACAAAAACCAGACCACAAAAGTAAATACTGATCAATGGCTACTTGGAAGTTTAAATAAAAAAATCAAAATTTACCTCTATAGCCTAGGACACAAAGAAACATACCTATTCGCGCGTAAAGCAGCGTATGTTATAAGTGACAGGCATCCAAAGACTACCAAATACTGCGTCTTTATCCTGTTGCGACGAAACGTCCTCTCAAAAAATTCCATGGCAGCCTCAAAGAAAATTTTTCAAGGATTTTCTCCAACCTCTTCACAGCACCACCACAACATAAGTGAAATATTTGGCCAAGGATTGACCGAGACAAAAAGTGAGATCTCAGTCTCTGGCGAGGAAAGAAAGTGTCTAGGAATATCAATTTAATATCAAGTATAATCAAAGCGTGAATATGTTTATGAAAATTACTAATTAGAAATAAGTTAATGTTTTCAATCCCTATGCGCTTCATCTCATACAATAGAGCGATTCAAGGCAAATGCTATTGATACAGAAACTACTAAATGTTCTCCAATTTTTTTATTTTGGAGAAAATTGTAATGTGAGGGCAAATATTTTGCAATCCTCTCTCCCACGTTTTTGCCAGTAAAGAAGATGACGTGATCAAGAGCAATGTGCTCAAAGGTTTGTAAATAAAGAGTGGCTCTTAGTGGTGGAAATGGAAAAATCACGATTCTTGAGCTCAGGCGATAATAGGCAGCGAGACGAGCCCAAAAGACAATACCGCGATTGTTGTACTAGTTTTAATGCAGTACACCATTAATTTATTGAAGCTAGATCAACATCGATCAAAAATGCGATGCAATTGTTGGAAATACGACATGAAACGACAGCCGAGTTAAAACCAATAATTTTGCCCCCGAATGTTAGGGAATTTTGCTCAGTAAAGTTTCGTTCGAACTGAATTACGAATGTTCGAAGATAGGCACCAAAAACGCATTTTATTTGTACTCAAGCCGATGTTAAACTTATCGTTAGCTCGGAAAAAATTCTTCAGCTCTGGATTAGTAGAGGAATTAGTGCTTGACTTCTCGAAAACTTGAGGAAGTGAATTCTGCCTAGAAAAACACGAGCATTTATGTGAGTATGCGTTTCGAAAATACTTCCCTAAAAACAAAGCCAAAGCCTATATGCCTATAATTATCTACAGTGTGTTTCATATGTATAGACGCACCCCAGAAAATTCATGTACACGGTTCCTCATAACTACTTGAGAAAAACTATGAACATGGGTTGAATAAGCATGCCGGAGAACCTTACTTTCTGTCGTTTTACCTGGAATTCTGAATAAACCGCTTCATAAATATAGACCCACTTCCGGAAACCAATAATTTCACAACGAGAACTGCTTTGCAAGAGCGGGTTAATAGTGTTTAGGCCTTTTTACTTACCAAATAACACAGAAAACGTGGACCAGTGCACATTTATCCACGCTTTCTAACAGCTGGCTACCAAAACAGTTCCAAGTACAGGCCATAGAGTTTTTGTGGTTCGTTGTGTCACTAAATGTTCGATTCTCACCATGAATGTCATCTAGTACTTATGAATCATCTATGCTGTTAATATCACAAGAGAAATACCGACGTCGGCTAGGGTGTCCCAGAGTACTCTTTGAATGCGCGAGGTACAGGGGTCGCGTCGGTTTTTTGGTGGAGATGTAAGTAAGTATAGACGAAGACATATGTATAGACGCACCTTCGAAAACCAATAATTTCACAACGGAAACTGCTTTGCAACAGGGGGAACATAGTTGTTGCATTTTCTGGGGTGCTTATGAAACGCACTGTATTACCCATCATTTACCCTTCGTTTGACGTCAGAAACAAAGATTGGGCCACACTGAATTCCGAATTTTCGCTGGTTTCATGGTACTCAATTCAATCTAATGTATTTGTCTCAATGTCCATTAAGATTCTACACCCATTTAGAGCGGGTTGAGTGACCAAAACAAATAAACAAATAAACAAATGGTGATATAAACAAATAAAAAAATTCTAGAGGAGCTTTGCATAGGAGGCTAAGCAGAGAATGTCCTTATGTTCTCGACGAAAGTCGTTTGACAGTCTGAGTGAGCAAAGAAGTAGACACAGTAACTATATAAGGTGAAGTATAACAATGTTAACGGACATCACGACAAGTGCACAAAAGAATTCATAGAAATGATTAGTGATTACTCTGTGTTCCTGTTTATGTTAGATTTCCATCGAATATAAAGTATGTACAACACTGAAGAAACAAAAAACATTAGGATTCTGTGCTTTGAATCCGGCATGTCCAAGACTACCAAGTTGGAATTCAGAAATGCATTTCTTTAGGAAATTTCTCGCAAACGTCGTTCGTCGCGAGGGAAGCCTATTTAAATTTGATTGAGTGGCGACAGTTGAGACTAATGGTAGATTGTGATTCTGAATTAGTTTCACTGGATGCTCCTTGTTGAACGTTCATCAATTGGAGTGCATGGACAAAACATCCCAGGGAAAACTCAGCTGTTCTCTGTTGCTTTTCCAAAGCCCAGAGATCTATAAATGTTCCATGTAAAAGGATTCAGATCAAATTCAAATAGAGGGTTCCAAAGGAAACTGCAAAAGCCGACATGAGCCCTCAGAAGCACAGCTTGGATATGTGATGGCATCTATAGGAACCACGTAATAGACGCTGGGGCCAGGATCGAGTTCGTCTCAGGAAGGAACAATGGCTACGACGTTTGGCGAGATTTCGTGTTCAGATACCTAACGCCAGATCCTCGATGAGATTATGATCACAGTGCATTTGCAAACGCTGCACAACATCGTTGATGATGAGGTAATTTCCATGGACAAAAAGATTTTTTAGGAGATCTGCAGAATTTCCTGCAGGAACAGCGGCTATCCAAGCAGAACGGGTGTAGTGAGCCTTGACCACGTGACGCCGAGTTCTAATGAAGCGCTTGACTATGGCTTCAAGCGATTTCTAATCCCCAGTCTGTTCAGGATTGCTACATTGTAATAGCACACGCTTCCATATAGTTAGTAGTGAGTTCGAACTGCAATTCTCCTGCAACAGTTCTTCCAAGGTGATTAATGAAGTGAGATGTAAAGAAGTGGAATTTATTCCTCGAACGATACCTGATTTCACAGTAAATTCAAAGCAAATGCGAAAAAAGCACAAAAACTTCTGAGAAGGAAATTTCCTGGGCAACGAAAAAGTCACAAGAGAAGAGTTGCTACGCAACCTTGTGAAAACCTTACTCCAGAATGACCTCTTTACCTCATTTCGATGAACTCGACTAAATGCAAGGTTTTATTGCCTCAGTTCCCGGAAATCGCTTTGCACTTGACCTTACTACAACCACTATTCAAAGGCCTTACACAATTTATGGCACGAAAATTGAGTTCTGCTAATAGCTCAAGTTTCCGGATTCAATGCACAGGTATTCTCCGAATTCCGACCCATTCCGAACATTCACGGTGAATGTCAGTGATTCCGAAATACATATGTGTAGTTCATCTCCTGATAATCTTTCATTTTACATTGAATAGAGTATGTCTCCATCAAAATGCTCAGTGTAAGCTTTGCAATAGGAAATTCCACCCCCCCCCCCCCCC
>JARK01001342.1:12226-32613 GCA_000688135.1 Ancylostoma ceylanicum | reverse complement strand
CCCCCCCCCCCCCCCAGTAGAGTTGCTCTATCTACTGTAGTCGAGTTTATAATTGGATGAGAATTCAAACCAATTTTTGACCTGCTTGATTTTGTACAGCAATTTCTACTAGGTGCATGCGTCAGTCGCACGTCAAACGGACGCGCGAATTCAAAGAAGATTCTCCATCAAGAGTGGTCAACGTAGCGCCTATGTACATCCTCAAAAAAGAACACGTGGTCGTTTCGAGGCAAACGCATGCGTCTGATTTGCGTCAGGGCTGTGACTGGGCCTTTACGTCATCATATAAACGTACGTTCGTCTAACGCACGCATCGAGTATAAATCACCCTTATGCACACTATCTACAGTGAACTCCAAACGGCCGTAGACAAGGGCGGAACTGCGCGCGTCGTTCTCGGGCAGAGACACAGAGGCTGTGCATGCTGGCTCTTGTTGTCTGCTTCTGCCTCGAGTGCCATACAAGCAGAGCTAGCATGCAGAGCCCCTGTGTCTCTGCCCGAGAACGCCGCGCGCGCTCCCGCCACTTGTCTACGACCGTTTGGAGTTCACTGTATACATCTGCAAGTGTGGCGACAAAAAAAGCGTAAGACAGACTTGTGAATGGAGGATTGTCCAGAAGAAGTACGGAAATAATGCTGTGATCAGCTTAGAAATTCATGCATAGAGCAAAGGAAACAATGTGACGTCGAGCTAATGGACGAGCCGAAGTGGCTCAAAAAGCCGGTCTTCGGCAAACTTGTAGATCCTAACGATCTTGTGGAACAGTAGTACATACTGCAAAAAAGGTATGGACCAGTTTTCAATGGCTATACATGTGTACATCCATGATTCCGTTCCTGCCCCCTACGCAAATATCTCCCTAAAAAAACGTTATTATGGTGTAAACGTAGCACTTTTGTGAATTGCTGATAAAATTAATATATGTATAGTGGTCGTGTTGATTACCACAGACTCCAAAGGTTCCCATAGCTTCCTGATGCATTAAGGATGCCTCCAATAAAGCTTGGGAAATACTCGGGAACAAATCAATGGCTATATTATCTCATTCACGAGAAAATGTGTACAGATGTGCAAACGTAAAAAAATCAATCTATATTCTCAAAAACTATGAAAATGTTAGCTTTACGGTGGTGGCTATGGATGCAGTGATGCACCCGACACATGAGTAAACGTCACTGACAATACATCCTCATATTATACTTTTGATTCATATTACCATTGATTTAGAGTACAATCTATTCTCGATAATGTGCATGCACGTGGGCGTAAGGTCAAACACGTGGACCTATGAGATAAAAACAATTTTGTGACTATATTATTTTTCATTCATTCGTCACAATTTTCAACGTCCTACAGCTTGGCCTAGATTTGTGGTAAAGCTTGTAGAATTCGACGCTCGTGCGCTTCGAAACCACAGCCTTACCCCCCGAATTATTTTTGAGATTTTCGCCCCAAAAATACCTCAAGCAGCCAAGCTCTTGATCTCTGCTTTGCTTGTCCCGAATGGAGAGCAATTCCTCCATTGTCAGGAAGTGGAGGATGAGGAACATCCATGAGGAGCACAAATTTCCTCACTGGCCCGTATTCATAAACGTTCCCGGGTTAGTATTACCGACTCACCTCCCTGGACTGGACGAGTTGTCTGGGTAAGAAATGAGTATACTCCGTCCAGGCGATTTTTCTCAATCGATGTTGACATTTACTGATAGAAATGGATAGGTGTATCGCCTCGCCTCCTGCTCGAGAAACTCGTCCACTCTAGGTGAGCAGGAAGCTTAGAACCTTCCCGGGAACGTTCATGAATCCCGCTACTGAAGATATGCTCCCGAGAGTACATGACCGCGTGCGCAGCTCTCGAGCAGAGACACGGGGGACTCTGCATGCTAACTCTGGTTGTCTGCTGCGGCATGGCACTCGAGGCAGAAGCAGACAACCAGAGTCAGCTTGCAGAGCCCTCTGTTTCTCTGCCCGAGAACGCCGTATGCGGCCGTGTCCCTTATCTACGGCCGTTTGGAATTCGCTGTATAAAGCATCAACAGTGGATGTGAAGCGCAGCGAGCGTGTTGTATCTGTGAATAACAGTTCCACCTAGCTCTGTGATTGGCCATCCGGATGAATTTTCCAGTAGAAGTGTTCGTTTATATCGCCCTTCCTAGGTACAACGCTTCTCATCCTGACGAGACGCATCTTATGGATAACGGCACAACTGATAACTGGACGATACGGACCATCCGCTCGGTTCTGTATCAACTCGTCTCCTCCGCTTTGTCGGCAACCAGTAAAATTGAACATGATAGGGTTTTTCGTGCGCACATCTGTACAATAAATATTTTATTCTCCATAAGGATACAATATATCGAATTGGACAGCACGATTTCCTGGCATCTGAGAAAGGTTTAGAATGGAGGTGTCCGGAGATTTGTTTGCAATGTAGCAATGGACCGTTGTGTGCTTGCTTCTCGACAGTCGCAACTTCACCATGATCTCAAACGGAAGATTTTTAAATGAAATCCAGAAGTCGGTTAGTAGTTAATCAAGCCACGTACTATTACACACAAAAAAACAAATGTAGGCTCCCTATGAACCACAATAGGATACCTATCCATAAATGGCTGTAAACGGCAAAAAATGGGCGTGGCTGGGTAGGTGGGAAAGTTCGTGATTTTCTGACCAACTGTAGAAGTGTGCTATAACTTCGGCGCTGAGATAGTAGCTAGTACTAAATACAGCAAGTGAGTAAGGATAATCCTATGACCAATTTCGGAAAATTAATGCCATGTTCTTCTTTTCAATAATTTTTGTCCCATAATTCCTGATTAATTTGAGAAGCAGAATTTGTTCACTAACTAGCTTCGAAATATCATATTCCGAGAACTCCAGTCAGAGTCGTCTGGCCACGCCCTTTTTTCCCTCACGATGATACATACCCTATAATTTTAAACATAGGCTTACAAGTGGTGGCTGATCGTACAGCGTCTCTCCGTTCTCATCCGAGACGTCTCTGCCTTCGTTGTCGGATATCGCTCTCGAGGGAATCTATAAAGCAGAGCATACTTCATCACCTTAAGCCTGTCAAATTTACTCCACCTTATTAAGAGGAAAGCCGCCATATTGTGAACTGCTTCCATTTGACAATGGTATGTACTTGATGTTAGTGTTCATCCTCATAGCCAAGTGATCGTACTGAAACCATGATAGTGGTTAACTACGCCGCTGAGACCTCGGCACAAAGTGTTGAAGTAAAACGTTAGTACAGAGCAAAAATTTACCGCATCACACCTGAACGGCAACTCGGTGACGTTGCTGGTAAATCTTGGCGTCCAGATGGTTTCCTGGAAATAGTGGGTTTGAAGGATGCGGTTACAAAATAATAGTTTGTCATGCTAGAGGCAAATAATTTTATACTACTAGACATCGTGCCCCAAAAATATGGATTATTTCACATAGTGAAGAAATATGAGTAGGGTTGTGTGAACACCGAAGAACCGCGAACCAAGCAAGTCAACGATGATTAGGCCGGTTAGGCCTATAGATTATTCAAAGTTAGGAGGCGCAAGACGCAAAAATTACTTCTACGGATACTTACCACCCGCGTGCGTAGCGTCAGGTCGTTGTGCCTTTTTGAACGTGGAGAAAAATGAACGAACACGAAGGAACCCTAACTCATTTTAGTATCTTATTGATCGTCGTAGATCACAGCTGAACTGTCCTTCTTAGGAAAAATCCAGGAACACCTGTTTTCTATACACTGTCCTACGGGGGCCTGGCGTGCGCGGGTGGAAGGTGTCCGATGATCCAAATATTGGTTTGTTAACCTGATTTCGCCTGGTTTCGTATATCCTAACCTTGAAGATTCATTTCTTTTACATTCTAGCTGCAACTCACCTACAGAACTAGCCAACAACCTTTCGAAAGTGTAATCGCATTTCTTTTTTTTTTCATAATAGTTCCCCGCAAATCCTATTTCTCGTTCTCGTACATGACTAGTTTTCCTATTACATTTGCAGAATTTTCCAAGAATCTTTACCACATGTGTTTCTTTTTTTTTTCATTGACGTTCACATCTTTAAGCTCATGTAATAAATGCATGAATGAACACATGCAGCGTGAACTCACCAACTTCAACTCGAACAACAAGCACGGCTCGCCACTGTCATAGCCGTAGCGATTAACAGCAGTACAGCCAGCGTCTTCAAACACTTTCAGAGGAAACTCGCACCACGCGTGTGGAGGCTAGAAAGAACCATTTCTGATCACAACATTGAATTAAAATCTTTTTATTCATGTTGTAAAGTCTCAAAAATTCTATTTTCTAGTTGGAGCCATCGGAAGACACCGATCACACCGGTCGACATAGATCCCTGCAGAAAATGCCATAAAACGGTTTTTTTTATTATACAGGGTGCGCCATAAGTTCTTGCACACAATATTTGGTATGCCACAGCCGCTGGATTCAACGTAGTGACATGATCTCTATTGTGGTACTGAACCATCTCAATAGTAACTCAAAACACCTATCAGATCGTGGATACGTCTCCATTTGATTTTGTAATAACTCATAGTTGAGAGAGTAGGGAGCACCTCGTGGCGCGCTGGTGTATCTGGTATAAAACTTCTCGAAGCTTTACCTCAGCTTTATGCTGAGAGTCCAAACTTATGTATGATATAGCACTTGATTCGCTCTACAACATAGTTGAGTATATCTATCCATCACTATCGGATTGGCGTTATAGAGGAGTTCGTTCTCAGCACGGGATTTCGGTCGTGCCTCATTCTAGGAGGCGCATATGGCACAGAGCAGATTCTGAGCTTTACAGAAGCGTCATCTTTGCGCTGTTCAACTTGAGTTGGAAGCAGCAAAGTGTCTTCTCTCCAAAAATACTCTGCGAGTGAAATCCAGAGTAATTTTAATGTTGTGGTTCACAAAAAACTGGAAAAAATTGCTCATACACCACCTTTCGTTAAAAACTTCCTGAAATTTCTGAAAGAAAGGGGATATGGGATCTCAGTACATCCGCTGAATTCCTCGATGTCACCTCCGTCTGCTCCAATGTTTCGGTGAGAAACAATTTGATTTGCTGTGAGTATTGTCTTCTGTTCGAAGAGACAGTGTCACCCGCGCTCCAAACCGTGCCGCGAGATGCTAACTTTTATCTCAAGTTTGAGCTTCTACGGAAGCAGGTGGCGACATATTCCTGTTCTGATAGGTGATTTGGGTTGCTATTGAGTTGACTCATTTTCGCTATAGAGGTCATGCCATTATGTTGAATTCAACCGCTGTGGTGCTGCTAAGTATGCTGTGCAAGAACTTATGGCGCACCCTGTACGTTGTCCATTATGTCGGAATTCAAGGTTATTTCCACAACTTTGGAGTTTCGCCACATATCCCGAGTATGGGTTTCCGATTTTTCAAAAATACTTTATAGGAAATACACGATTTCTATTTCGTTGTTAGCTTTATCATTATTATATTAATCTAAAATATTCATTTCAATTGTATATTATCATCTATTATCAATGTTAGAGGCTCGTATTTTTTGTTTCCCCACCTGGATCCCCTAGTTGGAGGGAATCTCAATGTTTTCCCATGCCCTCCCCCCCCCCCCCCCCGGCTCATGCCCCCGTTCTGCGTCCGACGTCGACATGCACCTGTTCAACCCTCCCTCCTTCGACGTAGTGTTATGTCACATCAATCAACTACATGCTTTAGTGCAGAAGACTAGGATCATACGAAAATCCGGCCCACCCAATCCAAGCTCAAAATAAAGAGCACATGAAGGGAGGGGAGGGGGAGGGGGAGTGGGAAAGAGGATACTTTCAGCGCATTGAAGGAAATGTTATACAGCATTGTGAACAGCGTCTCCTGATGACTCAAATTAGGTAACAGTCTCGAAAATAAATGGAAGGCGGGACAATTCACGGTCTTTGAAACGAAAAGTATTTATGGAAGTCGTTAAAACTGACCTTCTCCATTGAGCTGCACTGCTTCGTGAAATTAGCCCTGGATAGTTGTTCCTTCTTGTACGCTTAAACAAAATTTTTATTAGTATGGATCATTTTTATTCAGCGAAAATTTCAAAAAACAAAACTGGAGGGTGAGCATGGAAGCGTATACCTTCAAGATAATCTCGGATGATCTCAACGTATCGTCCCTTCGCTACGTTATCTCTCTTGAGATTCAATATGTTATTGTAGACACCAGTACCAAAGTTAGGTATCATATACAACCCTGAAAATGAAGAATAAAGAGTGGAGTGGTAGCGCTTTTTGGTTTTGGGACCCCACAATAGGTAAGTTTCACTTTGCCAAGAAACTTATCTATTTAAAATGACAAAAAAAACCTGTTTATCTTTACGAGCCAAATATTGCATTTCCGCTAACTAGCCTGTAAATTACTGGTAAAAAAACGCTCACCTTGTTTACTTTGATGCTCTTGAATATCTATGTCGGTCATCACTCGATTGAATCCGACCAGTAAAAATATAAATAATATCACAACAATAGTACATAGTAAAAAGAATGTGCCTAGAACAGAACAGTTTTTGATAACCACAAGAACAAGAATTTTCATATATAATTCTAACCTAGGCAAAAAATTCGTTGGTTCACCCGCAAATGAGGATCAATCAGTATTTCACGTAGGGTAATAGAGACAGCGGGTCTGAAATGTCCTTCAATCAAATGCATGTGAGAAATCTACCTCTTGGAAAATTTATTACGATGGAACAGCCGTTGTTTTAATTTTTTTATGAAGCACATCGCAAGTTCCGGAAACCGGAAAGGCTTTTTATTTTAATGAAATTCAAATTCAAAAAATTCCAAGCAAAAATATTTCAGACCAAGAAATTTGAGGAATCATATCATATTCATATCATATCATTCATATCATATTCATATCATATCATATCATATTGCTTCAAATGTTCGGGAAATTCTAACGAGTTTACACTAGCAATTAGAGGGATCCTGCCATTGGAGGAATCCGTTCGAAATGCAATTCGAAATGTAACTGATCACCATCAAAAGCTGTAGTTGATCACCATCAGAAGCTGTTATGGTAGCCTCTATGATTCCCCTTTGCCTGATGTGTATGTTTTTCCAAGGAATGTTGTTGTTTTATCTTTTTCACCGTGTGCTATACAAGTGCGTTGAACAAATAAATGAACAAGAAAATGAATCAATAAATCAATAAAGAGATAGACAAACGTGGATGCGATCCATACCTGTCCCGCAATTCGCCAATGATTGGCCCGGTATCATCCCATCTATCTCCACCAGACGTCTCATCGATGGTCATCTGGACGTCATCTGTCACGGCTGTATACGCTCCTGACGACATCGTTGATGTAAAGGTGTAATGGTAGATCTATGTCAGTTCAATGTCATTCTGGAATGATAAAAAATGACAATCATATGATGACTAGGAAGAAAAAATACAGATGACGTTACGAAGACGTGGAGAATTGCAGAAAATTCGACAGCCGTAGTCATAGGAAACTGGTGGAAATATATGTGGATGTCATAATTCGTATAATGGAATTCTGGATCATGAGCAGAACAGATATTTAAGGATTTATTTCACGCCCTGTAATCAAAAAAACTATGCATTCAAACGGAGCAGGAACGGATTGAAATTTTAGAAAATAATGTTTCGGACAAAAAAGGAAATCTTGCACATTAAAAAAAATTTGAGCCGTGTTCTGGTAAAATTATAGACCAAGATATAATGTGTTCTACCAGAAAAATTATAATTATGTCCCGGCTGTTCACGTGACAAAAAGTAGAGTGCCAAACTCTGCAAAGTTGCTTGAAAAAAAAACCGAAAGCTAACACCAAGAACATCAATGCCGTGAAATCGTTGCTCATGCTTGGTGAAATTGAAGGTAATTTTTGAGCTGTCAAAAAATGAAAGGTTGAAAAATAAACTGGTCAAAAGCTAGAATTTTCATGTTTACTGGATCACTCATGTCTCGCAATTGGATCCACCCGAAAGCGGACCCAAATGGCTTGAACTTCAAAAATCAAGTTATTCGAGAGAACGGGTTTCGAATTTATGTGGATACGAAATAATATTCCAAAAATTGGCAATTAGGGGTAAAATATGACCCGCTATAAAATTTTCTTTCAGTTCTGCACGGTGATTCTACAAGAATTTTCCGACTCATCCGTGAACTTGGTCTGCTCTGATCATTCGGTGCTGCAAACCAATGGCGCTCATAAAACTGCAATCCTTGAGCTCAGTGGTTATCTAGCTTTAGGAATTTTCACTGAATCGTGGAGAAGTGCTTGCTGTTATTCTTACGTTAATATAAAAAGCTTATTCGATGAGCTTCTCCAAAAAAGGAAGAGGGCTACCTATGCGCAATACGGCATAATGGCATGGATTCCGAATGACATTTTCGCCTGAATCAACAACTTCTCCGCCCATTTACCGTTGCCCATTTCATTTCCTCCCATTCATGTACTAATTTCCCTCTATTATTCATGCAGGCATTTTGTAACGACATTTGCAGAATTGAAAGCCTCACACATCGATAGCCTAGTAAATAAAATATGCTGACAGAATTCCACAATGTGTCTGGTACGGTGTGTTGTCAATGAGCCGACAAGCGAGTGCGAAAACATCGCGCAAAATTGGTCGCAGTTGTTTTTCCGAGAGCAGGTGAAAGGCTGTGCGGCTTTGTTTGCTAAACAGTCCCTCTGATGGTGTAAATGGTGTTCTTATTTTATTGCTTTGATTCACTCATAATAAAGCCCTAGGCCTGATGGAGTGATTCACTTCTTCCCTGGAAGAGAAACAGATTTCTCGATTTTTAACGTTGATTGAACGACTAAATAAACGCTTAAGCATTCGCGTAGTAACTGATGAATGATAATTTCAAATCTCATGTTTATTTCTGTTAGCTGCTCATGGTCAGCAGTGAGGATGGATGTATTGCTGTTATCTCAAGTGACGCTGGAATGAGTCTTAGGTGTGCGCTTATTTCTGTGACCATGTTTTTGAGCCACGCTGTGGGAAGGGTGTAGGCAGTGCACTTCCTCACGCCATTCTACAAACACCTTTCAAAACTGCACCAATAATAAATTGGCAAGTTGAAATTTGAAAAAAGCAAAACCTTTCCTCCCTGGCGCTAAAACTTGCGATCTTTCCCCGGACGTTTTTAGAAATGAACAAACGAGTGCTAGAACCTGTAGAGCGAGAGGCTTACCAATACGCCACGAACCAATCCCTATGCGCATACATTTCCATGGGCACCCTGTTCAAATTTTCCTCCCTGAAATAAGCATAACGCTCCACTGAGGAATCCACAGAGAGTAAGGAGAGCGAACATGAGATGCAGCACAACACTCGGCATAGAGCTGCTTATTTTCTACCAGGAAAACGGAAGCATCCTCTCCTGGTCATACAGATGTGTGCGAAAAAACATCACAAACTAACGTCAGAAATTTTTGATGGTCACAGTGATGAGCTCAAATGTGACATTGATATTTTGTGGAGATGTTTTCAGAAATCGTTTAGTGGTGCTCACTACACAAGGTTCACATTAAAGGCAGTGTCTCAGCTCAGGGCAGCGCTCGAAAATCCCACATCGGTGGAAATTACTCGAGCTGCTCAGCACAAGTGTGATTCTTGAATTTCAAAAAAAAAACGTCGAAAATCCCGAAAAACAAAACATGGCGCCCTTTGGCCGAGAATTTCAAAATCCTCGGCACGTTGGACGAGAGGCTTCATTCCGCAGTGGAAGCTTACTGAAGGTACGGCATGGTTTACCAACACGGAAATACTTGTTTGATCTACAGGGTGCGGCATAAATACTGTGTCAAATCCTATCGTTAGTTCCATCCTCAATGAGATGAAGCTTTCCAGCCCGAATTCTATTTTTAGTATTGTCACCTCCTCTTCTGTATTACCTCCACGTTTCATGACCTCACATCAACGTCCCACGTTATAACAGGCCTGAATTTGGAAAGAGCTGAGATCCTATTATGAAGCCCAATCGCACAATCTTGCTCCTTGGTCGCCTATCATTGGCTGCAACAACACTGCACCGTCCAATTTGCGTAACATTGCTCTGCTGTTGAAGGGCTATTTTTACCTGCATGCCACACAAATGTCGCATTTCCCCANTCAACGTCCCACGTTATAACAGGCCTGAATTTGGAAAGAGCTGAGATCCTATTATGAAGCCCAATCGCACAATCTTGCTCCTTGATCGCCTATCATTGGCTGCAACAACACTGCACCGTTCAATTTGCGTTACATTGCTCTGCTGTTGAAGGGCTATTTTTACCTGCATGCCACACAAATGTTGTATTTCCACTTATTAGAAAAATCCACGACAAACGAGTCCCATGCCAAACTGCGAGACAGGAAGATTAGGTGCACATAAAGTGATAACCTTCATAGAAGGCAATGAATACGCTGGTCAGGAAGAAGGTCCAGACAGAACACTACAAGCGCCAGGGATCGCATGTCCCCAACGATGCGCATTACCATGACAGAAGGCAGAATTTAGTGATGATCCTTGGGAGGACCGTGGGAGGGCCGTAAGAGATGGGCACCTTAGAACGTTGATCTACAGTTCAAAGCGGAGCGGAGCTTTATCAGTGAAAATTGGTCTGTTCATGCGCAGTCCCCCTGGACATCAGACGGAGTAGAGAGAATCTCTCTTGCTAGTCTCGTTTGACCCTTAACATCATTGAAGCTAATGTTTCTGAAAACGACCTCATGCTCGAAGTTTACGCTAAACAAGAGATGGAAGAACAGCTCCTTGTTAAAGCAATAGGATGCTTTTGTAAGGCAGATATAGTTGGTAGTTCACCCATGCAAGATGGGTTTGCTAGGATAGAATTGCGCCAAGAAGCAGGCGCAGAACAAAAAGTGACCATTGTTGCCTCAACTCCACGAACTCATCCCGACAGAGGAATGGTGTTCAAATTTCATTGACATCGATGGTATGGAAANAACCTTCATAGAAGGCAATGAATACGCTGGTCAGGAAGAAGGTCCAGACAGAACACTACAAGCGCCAGGGATCGCATGTCCCCAGCGATGCGCATTACCATGAGAGAAGGCAGAATTTAGTGATGCTCCTTGGGAGGACCGTGGGAGGGCCGTAAGAGATGGGCACCTTAGAACGTTCAAAGCGGAGCGGAGCTTTATCACTGAAAATTGGTCTGTTCATGCGCAGTCCCCCTGAACATCAGATGGAGTAGAGAGAATCTCTCTTGCTAGTCTCGTTTGACCCTTAACATCATTGAAGCTAATGTTTCTGAAAGCGACCTCATGCTCGAAGTTTACGCTAAACAAGAGATGGAAGAACAGCTCCTTGTTAAAGCAATAGGATGCTTTTGTAAGGCAGATATAGTTGGTAGTTCACCCATGCAAGATGGGTTTGCTAGGATAGAATTGCGCCAAGAAGCAGGCGCAGAACAAAAAGTGACCATTGTTGCCTCAACTCCACGAACTCATCCTGATAGAGGAATGGTGTTCAAATTTCATTGACATCGATGGTATGGAATGTGCCAATTGGTAATCAAGAAGATGTTGATGTGCGCTCAGTAACCCACTGGTGCCACAATTGTGGGATCGCTTATAGGGCAGAAAGAGGAAAAAATTCCCCTGAGGTTGTCTGCAGGCCGCAACGGTTTTGCTTGCCATAAGTCTAGCTACTGTCAGGGAGGCAGAAAGAGACCACGTTAGATATTTCCAAATAAATTTTATTTGTAAGGCTTCAAGTAAATAATATTGAAGAGCAATTAGAGTTTTCGCTTTTCCGACGAAAGTTATTAACAAATGATTTTGACACAGTATTTATGCCGCACCCTGTATAATAACTGCTGCTGAGAATTCCATTCCGATGAACAATCTTAATTTCTCGTCGCTTCCTTCTTGTTTGCGATCAGGAAATTGTCACAGAACGACATGCACATCGTCCATGTCAAGATTGCATTCTGCCTTAAAAGCAGGGTATTTGACTGTTTTTTTTTTCGGATTTCAGGCACATCACTGGAATCAGCGCATCGACAACAATCGGATTCCATTGACATTTCTATACCCAAAACGAGTTGACACGCTACCTTAAGCTAAAAATATTGGTTGTGAGAGAAGGGCTGAAGTCTCCGAATAATCCGAATTCTATTCCGTCCTCAGTGTAACATCTGATCCTACACATGTGATATACTAGATATATGTATTCTTTCCCAATACAGAATTTATGGTTCGGTGTTGGTATGAGTAAACAGCAAACATTCCACGACCACCCATTAGTGTCGTTTGCTTCTCATAGACAGGAAAGAAAGAACAATAACTAAGGCAAACGACAACATTGAATAAGAGAAATAGTTTTTTGAATGGGGCCAAAGTGAGGAAATGAGAGGTGCTGAAGGTAGCTCGGAGGAGCGCAACGGTGGAGGGGGTGTACCCAGAACAAGCCGCTCCAGTCGCAGTTTTTCCAAAAATGGCAAATAATCAGATGAAATGGTCATTTTGAATGTTCATAATCCGAAATAATGAATAATTCAAATTTAGGTTGAAGTACTGAATATTCAACTCAAGTTTAGGTAATTAGGCAACCGTTATTAAGAAATAATAAAGGCACGCATATCCACCATGAGGAGTGGCGATGTGGAGCAAGCAGTCCACGGATCACAGCTATGTACAGCTGGAGTGAAATGTTCTCTGACGAAATCTCCTGTTGTCAGGGAATGACATGCACATAAAGTTACAACAGAACACATAAAGCAAAGGATGAGCGTTGTAACGGCAGAACTTCTGACTAGCTAGTAACTCTCCCTTTCTACATGAGTAGTCAAAAATTTGGCGGGGATTAGTGAGTTGTTTTTGTTCTGCATCACAAACTGGTAAAACAGCAATTATTCCACCAATCCTTGCAATTATTCCTAATTTCCCGCCATCCAGTCAAAAAGTGTATGGTTTGATGGAAGGTGAGTCAAGTTCGACGTGGCAACCTACAAAATCGCCCCAGTAGTGGTGTTTCGTAGACCGTGCACATCTTTAAGAAATTTCTATAATTACAATAATCTAGTATGGAAAAAATAAGCATGTCTCTCTGCAAATTTATCTATTCATTTATTTATCCCAATACCCACTTAAAGAAAAGAAAAACAATCAGAAAAAAAGAAGACGATATCCTAAAATGATTCCGATGTGATCACCCATAGGACGGATAGGCAGAACATTAACGCCATCGACAGTGGAAAAAAATTGCAACTGGTGCTACCGCTGACATTGAAAAAATATTGTAGATGTCGTTAGATCCTGATGCGGGAAGTGGAATGGAGGAGGAACCTTAGTGTTAGCTTTGAGCACCACTTTCAAGTGTAGTATGTTGTACTGGAAAAGGCGATGCCGTCAAGTTCCGTGATTGGTTAATTCGTCTGACCAATCGTACACCTCGACTGCGCCATTAATAGGCGAGTTCTCAAGCAAAATTGTCGCACTTTACAAGCAAAGTCGCTGCAGGTATTGCTAGGACGAAATGGCAGGTGTAGTGGAGTGTGTCACAGTATGCCCGTAAACTCGTCCAAATGCATTAGCGAGGAGCTGAGAACCTTTTCGGCATTAAAACTACTAGTGAAAAAACACGAAAAAAAACGTTCGGTTCCAGCTACATTGAGATAAGTATAGCAAAAGAGAAGGCCTGTGACAAAAAAAAACTTTTGGTGTTGCGTCCAGTTCTTTTTTTCAAGTGTTCGCAGAGAGTGATGGGGGGAGGCTTTCATACGAAAAGTAATTAACGAGGTCGCCTCGCACCTCGCTCGCTCCTTGTTAAAGGCAGCACCCACGGAAAATTCGGTTTCCGAGATTGTAGCGCAAAATTACATTTTTGAGCATGAGGAGTATTGCTGAAGTCCCCAATCCAACCAAAACTCATGCAGAAAAGGTTTTTGGGTGATTCAATCTTGGTAGGTTAGAGCATGGCGGTCGAGTTGCACCTATGGGGTCGAACAAAAAAGTCGATAACGCAACCATCATTGCCACCTTTTTTCTTAGCGCTATCGGATATTTGGCTGGTAAAGCAGTTTTTTGAAAAAGAAAGAGCACAAAGAGAAAGAATATGGGATGTTCATAATAAAAACATGACTAGGGAAAAGAACAAAACCATACGGTAGTTTTTGAAGCTAAATAGTTTAGATACGCGCAATATTTGAAAAATTGGATGTCCTGAGTGAGAAAAAGGGTTTGTAGAGACCAATAATAGGTGGGAAGGCAGTAAATATCGGAAAGTTGAGGATCAAAATGAAATTGTGGTCGAAATGAGGTAAGAAAACGTTAATATAAAAGACTCCCAGCTGCAATCACTGCCCAATCAGCTGATAGTTGCCATTTTTCGCGCTCCAAGAATGATTTTGGAGCGCGGTATTAGCATGAAAACTCGTAAAACTTACTGCCTACTGATCCTGTTGATCCAGGTTTTACCTGTCATTACTCATTATTGGGAAAGTTCTAACTGGTACTCTTATTGCAAAATTGACCCCACAATCGATTGGATCATGAGGGGATCAAAATCTAAGAGGCGAAAATTTCCGTGGGTGCTGCCTTTAAGGACCGCCAACTTTCCGTTCACTCGATAACTCTGACTACCCTGATCACACTTAATGTATAATCACGCTGTCCATGGAAAACTTTCGATTCACTTTTCGCACGATAATGCTCTTCGGGTCTTGACATTTCTAACCGACATGAAAAAAGGCTCCAGCGAAGAAAGGTTTTGCCGGCTTGGAACGGATGAAACTAAAACAGGCAAAAATACTAAAAGACACGAAACTCAAAGAAGAGCACTTTGACTATCACTGTACTTTGAGGGCTTTGCATTGAAGACATATATTTTTATTAGAAAAAAATCTGGCTACTTATAGGTCCAAGGTGTGCAATATGCAATATCAGCCAGAATGTGAAGAGAATGGCCTATTGTACCCAATGTGTGTTCAGAATATCCAGAATAATCCTTTCAAATATGATATGAGTGATGGGTATAACCGTGCGCGAACTTCAAAATGAACTAAGACTTAAGGGGTTTTTACAGTTTTTAGGAAGTTGCGGCGCGGCGCGGCGCGAGAAAACACTCGCTGCGAGCTGGATTCTCGCATTTCAACTCGCGCTAGGGTTGCGGCAAACGTCGCAGGTTGCCGCAATTAAAGGACTGGAAATGCAGCGAAATAGTTAGTAAAACCTAAGTAAAACAGCGAAATAACTGTCACGAGAGGTGAGCACAAGTTTTACGATATAAATCACTTAGAAAAAACAAACATCAAACAAGAAAAACGTTCAAAATGCATGCAACTGTGGAGAGCAACTGATTTGCCGCGTTGCCGCAGCGGCAAAGAATGCCCCGAGCATTCCTTGCCGCAGCCCGCAGTGCGAGCTCGCAAAATGACGCGCCGCGGGAAAAGTGTACAAGGACCCCCTTGCGGCATTTGACGCAGCGAGCTCGCGCCAGCTCGCACTGCGTTGCCGCGCTCTATGCTTAAGCATAGGACGCGGCGCGACGCGTCAAAACTGTAAAAACCCCTTTAGAACACTCTTCCAGTAAATCGTGACCACACTGACCTGATATTTTGGTAATACCGCTAATTAGCATCAAGTAAAATGGCTAGTCTTCAGGAATACTCACAACCATGGCATTCCAAGTATTATTATAATAAAGAACACCTACAGATAGGTCCCAGCAAAAAGCAAACAAGCCTACACTAAATTTTCAACATTAATGGCTTGAATAGGTTCAGATCATTTTGCTCCTTTGAATATAATTCATCAGTACTGCGACTTCTTGATTACGTTGCTCTCTTTCCCCTTTTTACTAGTTGGTTTGCACAGATCCAGCACACTCCTCTTTTCCAATGGCGAGCAGTTAAAGGCAGCACCCACGGAAATCCTCGCTTTCGAGGTGAGTTGTTCTCCGTGTGGTCGGCTGCCAGACAATCACAATGATGACTTGAACGCAGAGAAAAGCGGCCTATCTATGGAGATACTGCCGTGGACACAGAGCCGAGCATGGCCATTTGGTGTCCGCCACGCCAGTTAACGCTATTGATTTGGCACGCTACGAGTGGTCTAGCCCAATGTATCATTTTGTATGAGGAATATTGTACAGTGTAGGGTATGGAATGCGCACCATCCACAAGAATTCGTGACGATACGCGCGTATACCCTTGGCGGAAAACTCGTCCGCGCTGTGGACGCATGGGAAACAGAACCTTCATTTCTAGTCTCCCGGCGTGTTTCACGTTATTTCATCACTGCCTATGAGTTCAACGTCCCTGAAAACCTTAAAATTCAGCGAAATCTTCAACACGAAAATTTCCGTGGGTGCTGCCTTTAAGTGCAGTGGAATAAATGAATAAATATATAAACAATGGGGAATAAAAACTCGGATAATCGGATATTTCAACGTAGACGTCGGGACGAGAAAAACGGCAAATTTATGCAATTCCATCACTGAAGGTGGATCAATCAGCTCAATGTTTGGAGAGTTTGGGAAATGCTGAGATTAATATGTCAGGAAACAGTACGGGTCCCGGTCAAGAGGTGCGCTCGGAGAATTTTTGCGCCTCGCTCGCACTTCTGTCGCACCTCCAATTGCGGGTGGCTGTAGGAGCTGTTAATATCGGTATCACCTGTTACCAGCTGAGGTAGGCGGCCTTGCTGAATCGAGCGCGCGGCAGATTATGTAATATCAAATGTTTACAGAACACCGATGAACTCATGCTTGAGCTATGAAAAAACAACCAAAAAATTCGCACAAAAAAAATTTGGTTCTGAAAGCGGATGTTGTGTATGGTTTGTTAACACAAGGGGTGCCCATGCGAGGACTTTGTCTCTGTAAATTCAATATTCGTAGAACATTTTGTTTCCATAACCGTCTCCATAACGCAAACTTGTGTTGTTTCACTGGAATGCGGATAGAGTTCATTAGTTTCACCTGTACATCGGCGAAATGGTCCGGCAAAATACTTCCACATTATCAAGCATTTTCGCTCCCCATGAACATGAAGACGGGTTAGCTGAAGAAAAAACACTTTGCGCGCCAGCGTCCTCTACCAAAAGGAGAAGCTTACGAGGGAAGGATACTTGGTCAGTGTGCCCATTCATAGAGAGGTGTATATTGCCTTGTGCAGCTTTCGACGCTGATTTCGAATCCGTTTTCAAAATCGGCCAAGCTGCTCTCTATGATGAGTTATAACCATTTTTGCTACCCATCTGTAAGCCCTAAGATCAGTGTACAAAGAGGCATTTTAGAGCGAAAATGAGCCTCTCTTCTTTCAGACGGGCACTCACAGACTCGAAATCTTCCGAGTTATAATGCACACTGGCCAAAGGTTGGAGTTTGTCAAAATGAGATCATTAAATGAAAAAAATCACTTTACATTCGCGATGTTCACAATACCAAAAATGGGCATAACTCATCAAAGATAGCAGTTTGGCCGATTTTGAAAGCGGATTCAAAATCAGCGTCGAAAGCTGTATAAGGCAATATAAACCTCTCTGTGAATGGCTATACTGACTAAGTATCCTTCCCTTGTTAGCTATTAAAAATGGAGTTAATGTTCGCAAGTAAACTGCAAACATAAATCAGTTTTCGACTATTAGTCTAATATTGTTGCAATCAGCTCCTCAAGTAGAGAAAGAAAATGCTAGAAATATCAAACATTTGGACTGGACACTGTCTTTACGTTTTCAAAATGCTTTCAGGACTGATTCTAAAGACAAATTTCGGGAAGTTTTATATGAGAGGAAGCACCCTGTATGAGGGTACGCTCCATACATCTTTACCCGCATGAGGGCTGTGTAGCGCCATATCAGCTTCTCCGGCATTCTTTTTCCATCTCCGCAGCTTGCTGGACGCGCGAAACCCACTCGTCACGCGCGGTCATCCGTACAAGTTTTCCCTTTCCCTGCCTTCTCTAGCCATGAAGGGTTCAGAGCAGATGGATCCTGTAGTCATGACAGCCGGTGCCTGTGGGAAGGTGCGATCGAGGTGCGACATGACCCAGATAATGAGCGAGCGCACCTCTTGACATGGACCCAACAGTACAAATCCAGAGATAAATTCTCGGACATTCGAAAAACATTTCTTGTATTAAAAGTGCAAATTTCGGAGATGGAGATTTAGAGAAATGTCCGAAGCCTGATGTGTATGTGGATATTTTCTTCTCCTCAAAGAGAGTGCTAAACATGGAAAAAGGCACTTATCTGCAAGAGCCGCATGAATCATTGAGATTACCTAAGATGAGCGAGTCAAAACCACACAAATTTACCCATCTTTAACACGAGCGCTAACACGTCTACCTTGAGTAATCTCGTGATGGATCGAGGCCCAGCAGCACTCAATCATCACTTTGCCCATTATTGTTTCCTTAGGTTCAACTGATTGTGAGCTCTATCTGTAACTCATAGGAGAGACTTCATAGAAGAAAGTGGAATAAGCGTCAAGACTAGCTAAGAAAAGTGAGCATGGATACGTGGGCGGAGTTGGCTCATCGGAGATTCCGCCCTCTCTATCTGCTGCCAGCAATTCCGATGAATAAAAGCGAAGATCTCTCTCTCTCTCTTAAACTATGCGAAAATTCCATGATCACCTGGGTTTTTTCAACCTCAGCGAGAAGCTCCGCCCCTTTCCCAAGGCAGTGCCAAGAAAGTTGGATTGGAAACCAGGAAAAGAGCGAGATTTGCAGTGTTGTTGCATTGGATGTCTATCATAGCATAATGACGATGGAGATATCAATGATAGAGGCAAAACATCCGGACTGTCAACAACGTCGACGCACGTGAATACGCAGTTACTGATCGATATGAAAGGGCCATGCGCATGACTGCGCCTCGCCTCCCCCGTACAGTCAACCCCCATGCGGTGCGCTGTTTTTGTAATGAACAACATTATCGAGGCATTGCCCGCAAAATTTTCTGGGAAATTGAAAAATTCCTTCGAAATAGCCCACCTGAAACACCAAATTGAACTGGATGGTAATATTTTCTTCTAAATACACCGATAAATAGCTGAAATTCTAGCAGTTCTTGCGAAAAATTACTTCCCATAGTTGTGTCAACCATTTGACACTGTTTCCCCGGAAATATTTCAAGATCCTCCTCAGGGCCATAGAATAAAGGTGACTTGTTCCGCCCTGTCCACCAATCACATTAATTTCTGGCGTCAGCTCTGAGTATTTAGTGCATTTACGACCTACTTTGAACTGCAAATCCCACGACCGGAATTTTAAGGCTCTGGACTCTTTAAGCTCTTGTTTTTTTTTTTTTGACCGTTCTCGTTGATGATTTTACAGACAGCTGGATATAAGGTCCACTTCCTTGTAGTGAAATTTCCTTCTCTAAAGTCTGGTTTCGTTGGTTTTAATGTGCTAATTTCATGGAACAATTTAATCACCGGTGAGTTTTTTTTTCTGCCTGGTTACGTGCGTTATCATGGAGATGGTCTTTTTTATTTATTTATTCATCTATTCTATACACAAAAAAGTTGGTGTGCTATGCATCACAGAGAGATCGTAACCACTGCTCAATGCATGCAAAAAATCACAGACATTTACATCGGGTAATCATAGCGACAGGCCCTAACCTAGTTAAGTGTTGTCCACGGGCATTCATTTCCTCTTTTTTCAAGCTTAGAAAATCGAGCTTCACTCATGAAGTGAATCGTGCTGATAGATGGTCATTCATTACGCTAAAGATTACATATTCTAACCATAGGCTTTCCTTGCAGCTAAATTCTGTTCGTAAATACTATTATATTTGTCAGATCAACGCGATTATGTCGTCTTCCGTATTCAAGGAAGTAATCTTACTGTCTTCTTATTACAATAAAGTAAGATCCACATTTTCTGTCTTTCTCAGTGGAATTTTCTCTCTTCAGTCTGGCATGTAAAGCTTTCTGACCCTCTTGCAATTTTATAACAGCGTATCATGCGAATTCTCAAGTCTTGTGTTTCATTTTTCTTCTTTCAATATATACTTCATGACTCGCTATTTTACGCTGATAAAACTACTTGTCACCTCCAGTGTTGTCCCTTTTAACTTTTTTTTTCAGTTTTGGATGAGTGTTCCACGGATTCCAGCGCAATCATCATTACCACTAACATGCCCTGAATCACTGCAGAGAGCACCTTCACCTGTATTATTCCCAGAAAATGTACCAGGAGCTGGCAAGCATAATACAGAACATGATGTGAGTAAGGCAGTTTTCGAACTCTTAACCGTTTTCAATTTTATATTTTCGAGAAGTTTCGATTGCTACTGCATATGTTTCTGACCCGCTATGAACAACAAAGGAAATAGTGAATTAGTCATCAGATTGGAAGAAAGCATAATCGAGAGGAAATAACATTCATGTAGGGGGGGGGGGGGGGGGG
>JARK01001342.1:0-12117 GCA_000688135.1 Ancylostoma ceylanicum | reverse complement strand
GGGGGGGGGGGGGGGGGGGTGGGTGTTCTTTAGGAACAGTTCTAAATTGAAATAAAGCATCTTTAGCTGATCTAAATGTTAGTTTCTATGTTTAACATATGTAAAAATTTATATGTATAAACATGTCCAAAAATGAGCGGTACGTGCAAGTTTCGAAAAAGTGTTTCTGGACGAGGTTAGAGAAACTGCATTCATTTGACCCATACTTATTCTGTATAGCAGCTAAACCCTTGAAGAATTGCGTTTTGGCTGCAGCGAATGTTAAACTTCTGCAACATGCAAAGTAACTCTTCAGACCTTTTGGAGTCTCATTTATCAAGAATATTTCAAATTTATCATGCAGGTAACTATATTTTTCTTCTTCAGATTCAACATACAACATTGCAGGGAATGTTCACTAATAAACAGAAGAATTTTCGGACTGATCTTTCACCTGACGATGTGAAACTTGTTAATGGTGAGTCTGATATTTTCGTTTTACTTGGTTTGCTTATATTACTTTTCGTTTCGCTAATTATAATGTTTGTGCTTTTTCAAATGCTTACATTTGGTTCATTCATTATTGTAGAGCTTAATTACTAGTGTGGTCCCGTGAATGACTGCAAAATTGAGGCAAATATTTATAGTAGAACTTTTGATTGTCTGTCATCATTTCACTAGTGATAGGGTTGGTCTTGGCTTGGTCTTTTGCTTCATTCCAAATTCTTTCTTCTCACGAGGTATTGCTTATTCGTTGCCTTTTTTAAATTGAAACACAAATAAGCACCCTGGAGTGCTTACTCAAAACTATTTAAGAACAAAATCAATATCTGAAACTAGCTATTGCTTCCTTTAAATCCCGCTGTAGAGGTGGTCACGACTTCTGTGCATAGATGAAACTTCATACACTTCTTGTCTTACTTCGTTCTACTTCCACCCCTCTCTTTTTTATCCTATTTTCCTTCCTCGATTCATCTGTGGCAATTGGGGACACATGATAGGTTGAAATTCCTGTGTATGAGAACCATATTGCAGAACTCGGTCGTCTAACTCCAGATCAACTAGCTGAGTATATCAAAAACGTCCAGAATACTGCCTATAGCCTTGGAATTGATGAAGGTTGTGCAATTGCCATCTAATATTACCTTCTTTCTTTATTAGTTTCTGGTTACTTCAGCTCGGCAGTTCTCTCGAGGCAAAATGCTGCAGATCTTCAAACGATAGTACGGGTGATGTCTGGTGGTCTCATTTCTTCATTTCTCTTTTCCTCATCATTCCTCTGTCAACGCTCATTAATATGCATAAAACTTCATGATCCAAATAGTCCAGTACAAAAAAGAAACATTCTCACTGTACATTGTGTTAGTGGAGAAAAGAAAGGAGCATGTTAGTAGCTCAATTTACAACATTGAAGTAGTACGGTTATAACACCATCAATCGAGATCAAAAACAATGCAAGAGGCGACAAAACAAACCGGAGCAATGCAGCAACTAAAACTTTGTTTCTACAGGATTCTAATATGACATGGAATTATTGGCCTAGATGATGACTACTAACGTGGAAATTAACAGCAATTTCTTTCGTGATAATAATGACTACCTCATTGTACTGCACAGTTCTAGAACAACAATAAAATATCTCAAATTGATACAAAACAAACAACGAGAACTGTACGGCGCAATGCAACAGTCGACACTATCAC
This sequence comes from Ancylostoma ceylanicum, assembly GCA_000688135.1. Taxonomy (NCBI): domain Eukaryota; kingdom Metazoa; phylum Nematoda; class Chromadorea; order Rhabditida; family Ancylostomatidae; genus Ancylostoma; species Ancylostoma ceylanicum. Next base: position 10,435 of record JARK01001342.1, on the reverse strand, counting down.
CTTTTGAATTTTTGAGTTCCGGAAAGCCTGACTACTGGTGCCATTATCAAACTAATATGTACAGTTATATTAACGATAAGGCACAAGAATAATCTACAGTAGGACCTAAAACACAGGATCTGACCTGCTACGCAGGACAGCCGCTAAAATTATAATCAATATCGTCGAGTAGAGTAATATCGAACGGCACAGGGGCTATGCGACGACGCTTCCGGTTATCACGCACTTCTGACGCTACTTCGAGAGCGTACCTTTCGATTATCTGAAAGATGGGCCAGACTTACGTAACTCCCATGGAAGGAGTCCAATTCTTAAAAAGAAAATGCTTCGAACAGCCTAACGGATGGGAAATTAGCGTTGAAAGCCACTGGTCGGATGATCATAGGAAGAATTACTTCGATTTATGCTCAAACTAAAAGATGTACTCACCTTCTTTTCGTCTAGTGGGTTGACTTGAGTGTTCTTCGATGGAGTACGCATGACAGCCTTCTTCTTATTCTTAGCAGCTTTGGCGTTCGCCTTCTGACGCTCGAGCTCTTCTTCTCGTGCACGGCGAGTCAATCTTCCATCAGACTTTGACATCTCATCTGGACATACATAATGGTATTTGACCGTAATTGCAAATCACACCAACGAAACTTGCCATGGTTTCTCAGGGCGACACAGTTTAGCACCTCTGACTTGAGTTTGATCTGTTTCTGGAAGTCCACAAGGGACTCGACAACGGATGCTTGTCTGGTACTGTAATAACAAAATCAAACTTGAAATACGAGCTGTGAAGATAAATAACGCAAGAGCACAGTTTGCAATTTTATAAATAAACTTAAAGTACATACTCTGCAAGCTGCTTTGCTGACTGGAATTCGTTTCCTTCGTCGTAAGGGAGTGGTTTATAGAGAATTTCGTCCTCTTCAATGCCACAGTCTTCTTGGAGCCTAAAAAACTATTAATACCCAAACATGGTTGTAGTGATCATGCCTTAGAAACTGAGTGGAATAAATAGGTAATATTTGGAGGAAGCAGACACTACATGTAAAATGTTGGTAATCCCAATTTGTGGTATATTCTTTGGATGAGCAGTGAGGGAATTTATTAGTGGGTGAAGTGTGAGAGAATCTGAGAGTACTTTTCCCCAGAAAAGTAAACAATCCTGGAGGAAAGCTTGCCAAGAGAATAAGAGCCATACAACCACCATGTAGCGTCTACCCGAGCAGGGAACACTGCTAAGCCGTGTAATTGTAACTACAGGATCCCATAGTCAGCAGCAGGAAGTATATGGTCACGGCTCGTAAACATTTGCAAGAAAGGAGATCAGATCAATTGAAAAAAAAAGCCCAGTGATGGTAAGAATCCCAGCCTGAGAGCCAGTTCACATTGCACTTTGAATGAAATGCAGATTTCTACAGCTGGCACTAAAAGCTTCCACTGTCACCAGCTAAGACGTACTGTCACAAACGACAAATATGTTTGTTATGGCGGAGATCTTTTGTCAAAAGTTTATGAGAAGAATTAGCACTCATTAGAGTTCAAAAGCAACCATTCCAAATGCAAGTCGCGACCAAGACTTGTGAAATTCCAAGTACCCCATCAAGACTACGGTCACAACTATGTGAAGATAATTATGTGATCAAATCAAACAAAAAATAAGATGAAGAAACGAAATCAAGATAGAAAAATGCAACAAAAATGAAAAGATCATGACCGAAGCTAAGCATGCTTCTGAGATAACAGCATGAGTTGTGAAAAAAAGATACCGCTTACTTCTTGCACATACTCCTGGTAGCCCTTTTCTCGTCAATCAATAACTTCGCTCCAGCTATCGCGGCTGCGTCGTAGTTGAGCTCTGTTCTTCCATTTGCATCGAAAGCTTCCGGATCACTGAGCTGACGTCGTACTTCCTCACGGCGTCTCATGTACTCTTCCTCTGTCTCCACCTGAATTTTACCAGCTGCTATTGAGGCCCACAAAATTGCGTGAAAGTATTTAACTGTACCTCCCCGTCAAATCCTCGCAGTTCGACTGCAGAGAGTTGATCAACAGCATCTTTGAGGATGTCAGCCCGCATTTCATCAAGCTAAAAGAGCACAGACATGTTTGACAAATGTTGTACTGTTTGTGAAGACTTTACGTAAGATACAAATTCGGGAACGAACCTTCCTAGCAAGCGTTGCTGGTGAAAACGGCCGTTCAATCTGCATACTAGCATTTGCTGATTCGCTTGATCTACGACGCTGGAACACCAATATCAGTAGTAACGATTACAACAACAGAATCAGAGCCGGCCACCCAAAAACGGAAGAACTGACCTTTGGTGAAGTGTCCGGTTCAATCATTTCGCTAGAGCGTCGCCTACGAGAATAACCTCTGCTATCGTGCCTCGTCATACTATAAATATACAGGTCAACTATTGAAACAGAAAAAAAGTACCTGAGAAGACCACCACTGAAACAAAGAAAAACGAAAATAATAGAAACTTGAAACGTTGCCAACACGGCGGCGTTATATCAGATTCAAACGTGTGTTTTCGCGCTAATGGTGCGCGCACAACTCGTCCTCACCGCGCGGCGAGAGTAGCGACGTCGCGCGGGGGCCGCTTACCGCGCTCAGCTTATTACGTTCGTCGTGCGAAAAATTGTCGTGATTTGGGATAGATTAATGAAGTATACATACAGTGGGCGTCAGTGGCGGTGACCCGTCTGCGGCCTCATAAGGTACGCGGCGCGACCGCGCCGCTCGAGCAGGAACCCTCCCCGAGACATCGAATTACGGGGTTTTCTTGATATCCAGTTCGTTTTATTATTAGTTATCATCAAATGTGAAGAATAATTATCAAGAAAACCGAGATTCGCCGCCGCAGCGACGTTTCTACCGTGAGCGGCGCGGTCGCGACGCGTGCATTTTGAGGCCGTAGACGGGTCACCGCCATTGACGCCCACTGTAAATATCAGTGGAGATTCAGCAGCTGCATCTAACCTTAATAGAGAAAACTGCTCAGTTGGGTATGAAACGTTTTTTCATATTCATTTCGATGCAGAAATGGAAATTAAGCACTTGGATGTCCTCAATCCTTATATACACTTCGAAATACTACGGCTTAGTTGTTGTAGAGCAGATGCAAAAACAGATTCACATAGCTTGGGATCGTTACTGGATAGCAGCAAGTACGAAAACACATGCTCTACTCGTTTTTTACTGAAGAAAATTGATACATTGCTCACTTGACACTGCATTCGGCTAATCTTCATTTTTTATACTCGGGAAACTTGTTTTTCTCGTTTATACAACAGCTTATGATACCGAGGGTCTTATTGTTACTGTCTGTTTCACCAATCTTGCCACTTGGCAAGCATCCAAAATGAGGTAGGTCTCGCCAGTTGTCATAGGCGAGACATGTTTTGACACGTTTCCAGATACTGATGGCCCTCAATTTTCAAGATTTGACGTGTCTTATAAAGCTGCACGTAAAACATTGGATTGTTCAGATTTTTGAAACAGACAATAGATTCCAGGCGCTGAAATGCCTGTAACTATTGAGAACCGCGGAAATGACAACTTTGTATGAATTCCTTCTGTTATATCAGGTTGTTATAGCGATAAGCACCTTTATCCAACCTCAGTTCTACAAGAAGACGGAGAAAGTCCCACAAGCCATTCGAAAATGGCCAGATATAAAGTGAACATGGAAGCCTTTGAGGTGATATTGCTTTTTTTCAATTTTATTCGAACCATAATGTGATGTATCTCTCGTCATTGCCACTACTTCTTACGGTATTCGATCTCCTCAGAAAGCGACAAGATTGAGGAACAAGTGGCCGGAGTGCAAACGTCTTCCATTCGCTCAAACAAGCCCATCCGCTGCGCGTCCATCTCCGTGCAATTAAAGGTTCCGCAGCGCCGTTTCCTTGGCGGTCCCGCAGCGCACGGAAGTCGGAGTGCGCGAAAATTTAGCGCTACAAATCAAATTTGAAAATTACCGCACTGTCGTGTCGAACATCGGCTTCCCTCATCTGGTTTTCCATGCTTCTTGATCAATGTTTCGTTGCTGTTCAATTCCAAGCTTTTATTCACAAATTCCACAATGTTATTTGCTTCAGAATGTCCTCCCGCCGTGATGAAGACTCCGCGGAGCAGAATGGTTGGTTTTTCCTTTCATTCTATGTCTTTGTCTTTATTTTTTCTTCGTTCTCTTTATACTTGGTCAGGGTTATTGGGGCGTATATGGTTCACACGCAAACTAGTGAGCTTGTATTTCGGTGGAAGAATTTCACCTCAACAGCCAGAGACATTTTATTTTCGTGGAACTTCGCATTGATATCTTTGTTCAATTTGAATGATTTTAGAGCAACCACTTGGTCAGCAATACGACGAAGAAGAAGATGCTATAGATGAGTTGTTCAATAATGAAAATGAGGATGTCGAGGATGAGGAGGGTGAGAACCTCTTCGGCGATGATATGGAAAGGTACCTTGCAGTTCTCCTTCCATTTATTGCTAGATATGAAGTAATACATTTACTCTAGGGATTACCGTCCACAACCCGAGCTCGATGTTTACTCCGAGTCTGGATTGGATGACGCTTCTGATTTGGATGAGCTGTCTGCTTCTGCAAGACAAGCTGCAGAAAGAGAGATGGCTCAGAGGGATCAACTTCTTGACGAGGATGCTTTGTTCTATGAAGAGGGCGATGAGGAACAGGTATGAAAAGGCGTGATTTGGTCGTGGCGTAGTCATAGCACCTCTAGTTTTTGTAGAGAAGGCGTAGAAGACGTCGCGGTGTCAGGGAAGAGGGTGCCGAGGAGGTTGAGATGGAGGAGGAGGTGCCTATCGATATTTTGGAAAATTTGAGAGGCCGCTCGACAAAGGACCACGTCTCTGATGAAGCGGTGGCTAGAGAGATTGAGAGGAGGTGGGTTATTTACAGCATTGTTTCCATTGGAATATGTGGTAATACAATTTGAAATGTCTGCTACGAGTATACTAGCAGTAGAAATTTGACAGGGCTAGCATAATACGTGTGGATATCCAGCTTTGAAGGTACATCCTGGGCTGCCGGTATAGTACAACTATAATAGCGAGAAATTTTACCTTACAAATTTATCCTTCTAATGAGCTCTACTATTTTGACTGCTTCATCATTGCGCAAGACGTTTGTTGCAGGTTCAAGAATTTCCTTCGTGCTTTCAAAGATCCGGAAACCAGAAAGGCCAAATACCTGCAGGTTGGTTTTTTCCCTATACATTGTTTGTGACTACGCAACAGCAAGGAAAATGATTTAATGGTAAAGCGGAATATACGTTCCTTGCTTGGAAAAGGGTACGGTGCGTTCTACCTGAAAAGGGCGGTGCGGCAGAGCTCTACGAGTGGTTGATTCACCAAGTTAGCCGAGAGCCAGTCCGCGCCTCCCACTCCAGGTTTAACGCCCGACACCCCTTGGGGAATCGCTGAACATTTTCCTATCATTACTAACAGAAAATTTTAGGCCATGAGTCAAATGGCATCCGAGAACAAAGAGTCTTTGGAAGTTGATTTCCGTGACTTGGCTGACGAGAACGGAGAGCCAAATATTTGCTACTTCCTGCCCGAGGCACCTGTTCAGGTATAGAATAGCAGTCTTATGGCAACTAACATCCCATTTCACCCTCTTCTTTCTCTATAGCGATGTATGTGTTTGATAACCTATGTCGCCTCTGAAAGGAGAGGATATCAATTGGAGATGGATGAGGCTTCTTTGTTGATCATAACATTGAAGTCAGAAACCGCTCCTACACTGTATGGATAATGAACACCCAGGCTTTGATTTGACATCGTTCTAGTAAAATCTGTTTTCAGGTATTGAAAATCCTCGATAAAGCCGCTACTGATGTGGTCTTGACCATCTATCCGTACTATGGTCGTGTCTGCTCAGAAATCAAGGTATCTGTTGATTCCTCCGTTGCTTTGTATTTCGCTAATATCCATACTCCAGGTACGTATCTCACATTTGCCAGTGGAGGAGGATATTCGTATGCTGCGACAAATTCATCTGAACATGCTGATTAAGACCAGTGGTGTCGTGACTGTTGCAACTGGTAAGTATCTCCGTTTTTTTTTATCATTCCCACTACAGTTTGAATTTCCAATAATCCAGGTATCCTTCCTCAACTATCCGTTGTCAAGTATGACTGTGTTGCTTGTGGCTACATACTTGGTCCGTTTGTACAACGTGAGGATGAGGAAGTTAAGCCGAGCATTTGTCCATCTTGTCAAGGGAGAGGTCCGTTCGAGTTGAATGTTGAAAACGTGAGTTACTTTAATGTGTATTACTTTCCTTCTTGTTTGCCACATTCCACAGCATAAGCTCTAACATTATGGAAGCACAATGGTTAACCATTTTCCTAGGTTATTTTTGTACTCTTGTTTGAACTGGTGCTCCAATCATGACATACAGTTGCTGAAGAACATTTAACGTTTTTACAGACGGTTTACCACAACTATCAACGGATTACAATCCAAGAATCTCCTAACAAAGTTGCACCCGGTCGTTTGCCTCGCTCGAAGGACTGTATTTTGCTTGGCGATCTCTGTGATTCTTGCAAACCTGGCGATGAGATTGTGAGTTAGTGGTCATTTTAGATGCACCCTATTCACGGATTCTATTTTTGCTTTGGAATTCTTTTTTTCCTTCTTTTGTGCAGGAGGTCACTGGAGTCTACTCAAATAATTTTGATGGGGCTTTGAACTACAAGCAAGGCTTCCCCGTCTTCAACACCCTTATTCATGCTAACCACATCACAAACAAGGACAAAATTGCGTGCAGTCAACTAACCGATGAGGATGTAAAGGTGTGTACCGCTTTTTACGAGACAGATTGTTGATTGTGTAGTACCCAAGTTGTTTTCTAGGCTATCCGTGAGTTATCAAAGGATCCGCACATTGCTGAAAGAATTTTCGCCTCGATTGCTCCTTCAATCTATGGGCACGACTACGTGAAGCAGGCTATTGCCCTAGCGCTTTTCCGCGGAGAGGCAAAAAATCCGGGAGAGAAGCACAGATTGAGAGGTAGGAACTGGATATGTTCATTGTTCACAATAATCCTCAGCAGCGGTTTTTGTACTAATATTTATTTCTCACAGGTGATATTAATGTGCTGCTTTGCGGAGACCCTGGAACAGCGAAGTCTCAGTTCCTTCGATTCGCTGCTCACACAGCGCCAAGAGCTGTGCTCACCACTGGACAAGGAGCTTCTGCTGTCGGATTGACAGCCTATGTCCAGCGACACCCTGTGACTAGAGAGTGGACTTTGGAAGCTGGTGCAATGGTATGTTTTTGCTTTTTTTTGTTTCTTTCATAATAGAGAGGTGAAATTTTTAGGAGTGCGCGGTAGTTTAGCATTTTTTAGGTAGTCTTGATTGGCTTTGATATTTACAAGAGACGGATTTTCCGCTTCAGCTTTTGTAGTTTCGCGTCGATCTCTTGAGAGTCATTCTCACTGTGAGGGAGGAAGTCGAGCAACGCAGGGCGTCAATACGTTTACCCTGGGTAATCTCAGTGATACATGCAGGGCCTTTTTTCCCCACATTTCTTCTAATTCTGGTATAGGATGAGTGATCTTTGCAACACGTATTTCACTATTCTTGAACTGAAACTTTCACCACGTAGAGGGCTGGTGTTTATTTTGGTTCTCCCAGCTTATTGGCTAATACGAACATTTACTCCTTATTTGGTGGAGGTTCCGACCGTTTTGAAGGCTCATGCTATTAGCAAAAACTATTGAGATGTTCTAGGATAATAACATCATTGCTGCCTGGCAGTTCTGTTCCCTTACAGGTTCTTGCCGACAAAGGTGTCTGCCTTATCGATGAGTTTGACAAGATGTCTGACCAGGACCGCACTTCCATCCACGAAGCGATGGAACAGCAGTCGATTTCAATCTCAAAGGCTGGTATCGTAACTTCGCTGCATGCAAGATGTACAGTGATCGCCGCAGCAAACCCGATTGGAGGACGGTAGGTCAAAGAATGTGGCACAGTGAATGTAATTTATAACCTGGAAATGTTTAGGTACAATCCAACGCGTACTTTTGCTGAGAATGTTGACCTCACGGAGCCGATTCTGTCTCGATTTGATGTATTGTGTGTGATCAGAGATACGGTAGATCCGGTGGAGGATGAGAGGTATGTTAAGCTGCTAAATCTGAGCAATAATGACGCCAAGTATCTTATTGTTGCAGGCTTGCCAAGTTTGTAGTGGGTAACCATATAAAGCTCCATCCTGGTCGCCAGGATGAAAACGAGGAAGAAAACGAGGAGGAGGTAAGTTCTGGGAAGTCTTTTTTATCTAAGGCGGCGATTCACAGATAGTACCCATTACAGAATGATGTGGATGCTCGAACTGGTGTGACCCTTGTGCCACAGGATCTGCTGAGGAAATACATTCTGTTTGCGAGAGAGAACTGCCATCCCACCCTGCATGAGAAACACTCTGACAAACTCGCCACAGTGTTCGCGCAGATGAGGAAACAGAGCATGGTGAGGTGGACTCAGTGACTGGTTTTATTAGTAGGCGAGCACTCACAAAACTTTGATTTCAGGCCACAGGCTCGGTTGCAATTACAGTCCGTCATGTGGAGTCTATGATTCGTCTAGCAGAGGCGCACGCGAAGTTGCATTTGAGGACGTAAGTTTGCGTCGTTGCTATAGCCGTTCTAGCGAGCTAATTATTCTTCCTTAGAAGAACAATTTATTGGGAGAATATGCACAAGGTTCTCACATTTTTGTGTGTTTATACTGTGCAGGCTAGGACTACTCTGCTCATTCAGTTTCATATTGCTATGGGTTGAGCGTGTGGTAGCTACTCATGATATGCCTTGCTTTGCGAGTTGTTCTTGTTCAAAAACAAAGAAAGCTCATGGAAACTGGGCAATACTGCCTTTCGGTGTTTTTCTTTGGCGTGAGGATTGTTGTTGTGGGAACTGTGGCAAAGTGCAACTACCCTCTGAATGAGATGGGGTTTTGTAACCTGTTTCTTATGCATAGCACCAGAAATATCTCGTACAGATTGATTTAAGCGTAGAAATTGGTCGAAGTTAAAGGAAAAAAGACACGGAAAGTCAGTCAAGTGTTCATAGTCAAGTAGAGAAAGAAAGATAGAGAAAGTCAGGTATACATAGCTTTCTAAGTGGCTACGAAAGATTGTCTGATATTTTGCTCCTCCTATGACTGACGACCAAGCTTCGTGGTAAAAATATTGAATCATTTAGGTTTGTAAATGACGATGATGTGCAAGCTGCCACCCGAATCATGCTTGAAAGCTTCATAAATACTCAGAAGGCGTCTATAATGCGGCAGATGCGAAAGGTGAGCATTTACTAAGAAGACCCATGAATTGCTGCAAGAAGTCCCTCTTTTTCAGACATTCTCCAAATATTTGACGGCGAATCGATCTTCGAGCGAGTTGCTATTGTTCATCCTTAAGCAGCTTATAAGGGAGCAGATGCATTACGAGACGGCGCGAGGAAAAGGTGGAGCTGATATCACATCGATTTCAATCGCGGAATCGGACTTCATTGACAAGGCGCAGCAACTGAAGATTGAAAATGTGAAACCGTTCTACTCATCAGATCTTTTCAACGCTAACCACTTTACTTACGACGCAAGCCTTAAGCAGATTACACAAGCCATCTTCTAACTGCTTTACGTTGTACTTTTTTGAGAAACGTGTTTTTACCTCTCACCCTGTGCCTTGGATCTCGTTTGTTAGCTGAATTTACACCAACCTACATTACATTACTCACCTTATCACCTTTTCATTTTGTCATCATGGGTAATTAACAAAGCTTTTTTGGATGTGTAGAATCCGTCTCTTTGAATGTATTGCTTTTTTTCTGACGTAAAGTTTTTTTTTTCAAAATATTAAGTACAGAAGGGAGACTGCTGGATAGAGGTACACATGTTGAAGGATGCAAGCAAACAAAAAAACCTAAGTGTTGAAATAGTAAAAAAATAAGGACGTAAAAAATAATGGAGACGAAAAGAATAGATGGGAAGCACTAAACTGAGTGCAAATTGCGAGGGAGGAAGTCGAGCAACGTTGGGCGTCAATACGTTTACCCTGGGTATTCTCAGAGATGCATCAAAGCAAGGAGCTGTAGAGAGCACCTCTTTTCTCTTGATTCGTTAACTTCTATAGCTGCATAGTGAGAAACAAATCCTATATCTTCGCAGGCGCTGAGGGCAAAATTGGGTTTCATAGCACCATTTTAGGCAACACTGTGTATGTACAATTTGTTGGGTTAGCCCGTTGCACTTTCCTTGTCAGTGGACTTTCCTTGTCCTAAGAAATAAGGACTAGGAAAGCTGTGAGAGAAGTATTCTATCATGTGCTGCTTACAGTGGCTTTCGGCTGAACCCTCCGGATGAGGGAAGGTGGTTGGATGACGCTTCTGATTTGGATGAGCT
>JARK01001341.1:3716744-3727681 GCA_000688135.1 Ancylostoma ceylanicum | reverse complement strand
TTTGAATAAAGTTTTTGTCTATCCTCGTGTGGTTACTTGTTTGGTCAAGCGTTAATCGCTTGCTATTTTGTTCATTTTATTCTTGTGTTGTCTTTTTGGGTACCGTTGAGGGGACTGGGGTTTCCGCTGACTAGGTGGGAACAGGGACAGTAGACAAAAAGGGGTTTATTACATTTGCAAGTAAGCACTCTAGTAACTTTTCTCTTTTCAGATCAGATACAATCCAGTCTGTAGGGGCACTAGAAGAAATAATAAAAGAAACAACCCACTGAATGTTCAAAATTGATAATAACGAAAATGAGTATAGCGGACGAGTAAGCTTGTAAACTCATTGCAATGAATTTCTATCATAAGCTTCTTGATCACCCTCTATTAGGAAGGAGTGGGTGTAAAATCGATGCCGAATTTCGGGAGTAGACAGGGAATTCTAATAAATGGGTAGGATTATGATCATTGATTGAGCAACCATTTGAATAAGCACAGCTTGTTCAAATTCCAGCTTAGCTACGGTTCTATCAGGTATGGAACTGAGCGTTCATACGGAATCAGCGAAGACGTTCCCGTGGTGTTCTATTCTTCTTAAGACCGAAACAATGTCGGTACTGTTTGCCACCCATGCGTTCCTTACGATTTACAGTTCCGGCCAAATATCAAGCACAGTCACGATTTTGGGCAACAGAATTTTGACATCTCTTGGCTCTGGGATGAACACTTTAAATCAAGTTTGAACGTTCATTTTTAAGGGGAAAGAGGTGATATGAATCAGGCATATTCCTGCGCTACATTCTCCTATTACTGCTAACGTTGAACTCTCCGCAATGGCTTGAGCTAAGGACATGGGCACGTTATCAAATCAGCACAACTCCATCTATCGAATCAGGGGAAATGTGAAAGCTCTGAATGCTCTCCATCATTGAATAATGCTTTGTATGCTTTTCTTTACAGTGAATCCTTTCTACCGCATTTTTAGGCCTGTTCACAATTTCTGCTCTTCCTTTAGGTGGTCAGCAACAAATCTATACCACTACAGCAAAATGCGCAATTATATATAGAATGAATAAAATTCTTGGCTTAAAGTGCTAAAGTAATGTAGGAGAGGAAGGTAAATACCTTCAAAAGTACATAATTCCGGTCTTCGAATGTCGTTATTCCATTCAACGTTATGCCGCGGATATCGTTCGGATTAATCACTAATTTCAAGTGCAGAATACGAATTCTATGTTTTCCTAAACTTTATTGGCGAAGTGCTAAATACAATGAACTCCAGAAAGCAGCTGGATGCGGACAAGAGCGCGTCGCGTCGTGTCACAATGGCTGTCTGGTGCACTCCTTGACCGATAGAGAATCGCAGTTAGAGCATTATCTGGCCTGGCAAATACATACTTTCGCAGCTGAAGGCATACCTTCGGCAACAAACATGGGATGATCTTCTAATGGCTGCAGGGCTCTCGAAGAAATCATGTAAATCATCACCGTGGCAAGCCTTACTCAGGTATCAACCACAGGAGTTCAGAAGCAGAAAATAACTTTCGTTACCTTCTCTTCACCCTATGGAAATACCCATATTGCTAAACTCTGTAGTTATACAAGTAGACCACAAAGGATCCACTCCATTTTCTAGTTCTACGATAAATGTGAATATAAATTAAGTTGTTCTAATTACTTGCTCGTGCATCTTGTCAGAGTTACGCTCACCGTCCTCGGATGCGACTACGATCTCCGAAATGCTCTGCGAGGAGTCGTAGGTGGAGCTGAATTGTTTCTATCATTAATTTCAACAGACGGTATGGATCGTTAAAGTATGACAACGTATTAGTTCCTTCTAAGAGCACTACATTACACATACATTGTCGTCTCGCTATCGCTTCCTTCGTCGTTTTCATCAAATCTATGTTGTCGTTTCTGTTCAGGACGGTAATTTTCCAAAAGTCGAGCACATTCCAGTTGGTTGAATTGGCGAGCTTCATCAAGAGGTGTTCGACCCCACCTGTGTTTGTTGCAGTTTGCTTTTGTGAAAATGAGTTTTTTAATTTTTGTGTACCTGTCCTTAGGATTATGGATGACCTGAGCCACTGAGAGGAAGAACTTCACTAGCTCGACATGGCCTTCGGAGGCGGCGATGTGTAGTGCTGTTCTTCCATCGTAGTCGGCCACGTCCAAGTTTGTTCCTTGTAGATACATTCTGGTTTCACAACATTGCATGCCGAAGACGATGCATTGTGAATAAGGAAGTAGCGACTACCTTTGTATTGTTTCGAGATCACCGTTTTTGGATGCAAACAGAAGAGAAACGACGAGTTCAGTATCTCTGTTGCCAACACGTTGTCGCGGATCTAGTTTTAAGCTGTCGGCATGCAGAAGGCTGTCGTAATTGTGAAAGTTGAACTTCTCAATTAGCTTCTAGAAAACCACAGTTTGCACATTGCACAAGTAGGAAGAAAGAAAAACATCACCTTGCAGAACGCGACTCCTCTGTTAGGATTACCCGTTTTATCCAGAAGAGGTGAGAATAGAGCGATTCCCATCAAATTCGGTACGACAACTATAAGAACCCCAGATACTCCCGACTTCGCAGGCAGACCTACCTATAAAAAAGATTTGGAGACTCGAACAAGGATTGTTCGAACTACGGAACAGGGATGCATACTTGGAATGCAAATTTTCCGCTTAGGTCGTACATGCCACACGAATACATCAGAGAGAGGACGTCGCGACAAGGCTGTGGCGAAACACAACGTTCATTGGTCAGTGGACACACGCCTGAATAGCGCAGAACAATTGCTTATTCAAGCTATTACAGCTGCTTTTCTACGGCTGTATTTTCACGTTTAATATTATCCATAATGTACTATGTTATATAAATTACATTGCCTTCTGTTCTTCGTAATACATTGTTGTACGTGTCATGTTCCTATAACACTTTTTCTGTCACTGATGTTGGGAATGGGAGGGGAAGAACCTTTTAGACTGCACTCGGCACGAAATATGTTTGAAGCTAGAGAGTGTGAGTCACCATCAGACAAAATATGGTGGTGACTTCCCTCCTTTTGGAATCACCTCGTTTCCAGTCGAACTCAAAATTTACATGGGCGCATGGCGAAATTGTGCGGGAATGAGTACGAGTCGATCGTGAAGGGCGAGGAGGAGGTGATTGGACCAATCGCACAACCATGATATGCCCCTTTTCGCCTCATCGTAGCCTACACTTAGAACTAAATAGACTGAATTGTGACATCTCTATTCCTCACGTATTCAAATGTAAGGGATTGGACCCCCAATGCAATCAATGCGGGAAAAGTTGAAATGAAAGCTGAAAAAGACACAAAAAGGAAGGAAAATACAATAAGCGTGCTAAGTTCTTCATAAATGCACGTTCAGACAGCGGATTTGAGTTGTTTTCGTTGTAGAGCTATAATTCACTGCAACGAGGCGATTCACAAGCCAAACCAGTAATGAGGACAGCAGCGGGGTAGGATAACATGTACTATGAAACGAATTTCCACGCTGAATATCGAAATTCGAAGGTTTTTTTTATTTTGTAGGATTTCATCGCGCATCATTTGAAGAGGACAAAGCCTCTCACTGGCGACTTCGTTGATATGAATATGTGCAGCGTTCAGAGCCTCTATTTAATGTACTGGACTACACCCTTTTCTGACAGCATTTTACCACAGTAACACCATATCCAGATCGAGCCGACAGAGTTTTTGGTCGCGGTTACCTATCTCGGTGCGCAGCACGCCCACTCTGCACTGCATCATTGACTGATGTTCAATTGATGCTCATTGTACTGCTTATTTGCAGGTTTTCATTGTTGTCGTAGGAGATACCTACCTCCATTTGCCAGAGTGGCTGCCATCACCGCGAGAGTATCGCAGTTTGTTTCCAGCGAACAAAGTTGGAAATATAGGTCTAGCTCTTCGCGGAGACTCTAAAATGATAGTGTATTTGGTGATTTAAAAGACGAATCCTGCACTGCCACTTCTACATCTTATGGAATCATTCATTCATTTATGTTCAGGTATTCAGGACTTATCTATGATATATTCATGACCTCACTTTTGTTCCAGATGGGAAGCAGCCGTTTTCCTTCATATAATAAGATAGAGCGTAGTTGCGATCTGCTGAATCTCGTTCAGATAGGAACCTAAACCACAAACTTGACTGATCGTTCAAGAAGAAAGCGGTTGCTTATTCACGTTGCATTATCGAAGCCAATATGCTCTCCACCGGCCAGTTTTCGATACTCGTGTAAGACAAAGTCAAAGCGATCGGCCATGCTCATGCCTTTCTTGATTAGCGACGTGACAATGATGGCCCCGGAATTGATCATTGGATTGTGTGGTTTTCCTGAAAACAGAGATCGCGATAAATGTGATTTGCCCACCACACTTAACTGTTGGAAATCCGGCCTATACGGAAGAAACGGACCATTGCTGTCGAGACATATTTCGTTAAATAGACGACCACTTGGTTCGTAGCCGACGTAGGAATGCACAGTTTCAGCGCCCAAATCCGAAGCAACGATGGAATAATTGAATGCCTGAGCTCTATCACTTGTTAGGTGTTCTAGATAGTAATTACAGAGCGATCACCCACCTTAGCCACACTTTGAATGCAGAAATTATACTTGTAGTCTCCATAAGATACTCTCTGCCCATCGATGGTGCAGATAGACATGCCCCATAGGGAGGGGTCTTGCCTTGCCAGCTGAGGAATATAAGTAGCTACTGCACCGTCGTGCATATCTTGACACTGGAAAATATGTCAACTTATGCCGAATGCGTCTTGAGCAATAAACTGGCCTGGTTCTGCCTCCATCAGAGTGACAGGAATAAGCGTTTATATCGAAATTTATGTGGAGTTCTTCCGTTTCTATGGGACGCGCACTTTATAACTATTTCACATAATGTTTTCCAGCAAACTATGAAGCAACACGTTGGGGATGACACCGGGATTGCATCTGTATTAGAGGTTGGAATAATCCTATTTCGGTGCACGATCCAACTCGCCAGTATAGTCGCATCGAAAAGCAGACATCTTCACCCCTGAACTACATAAAGAAATCTTTGGGGTTCAAATCAGGAGAGTTTGACGGCCAGACATCCTTCTACGGGTTAGAAAACAGGTCTGCGCACAGAGCAAAAGCGGTTTTGGCTCCGTGAGAGGCGCCCAGTCCTGCTGAAAAATCCATGACTCTCCACTAAAGTGAGAAATAACGTTATGAGCCACCACCTTGATTGTCTCGTTTTGGTGAAATTTTGGCGTAATCTCAGTTTCTTTTTCGACGATAAAAATCAACGGGGTCTCGCTAGTAGCCCAGATTCCAGCCCATACAACCACAGAAGAGGAAAAATTGCAATGGACTACTGTGTCGAAGTTCCTAGATCTTCCAGGTTACTGTAAAAATAGAACGCGGTCGTTGTAGTGGTTATGATGTGGATCAAGCGTGAAAATTCTCTCGTCGGTAGAAAGGAACTGACGATGACGGCCCGGGGCAGCAGCACATCCTCTTTACTTTCTGCAGCGAGTTCAATTTCATCCTTTACCTTTCGTCCAGATGATGAGTCTCTTCTAGCTTGAATAGCCAAAGGTTTGGATCTTCCTTCTATTCGCCGGACCGTCTTCTCGCTCAGACCCAGTTCTGACACCATCTTCCTCATTGATCGTTGAGAATTTTGAAGGATCAGCATCCTTATTTGTCGTGTCCAAATTCTTGCTTGGGAAAGTGGACGGCCTGTTCTTTGTCATCTCCGAGCTGCTTGAAGTGTTTGACGGCGTCGTGCACAGTAGGGCGAGGCATCTGGAGCTGCTTTGCAATCTCAGGAATCGGTACACCTTTACAATGCAAAGCGCTGGCAGCACCACGTTCCCCTTCAGAGCTCATATTTTGACTGGTAGGTAAAATGTAACTTAAAGAACGAAGTGTTCTACGTAAATTTATCTGTTGAAGACGAATGTCAACGAATAAAGTTTCAAAATTGTTAACATGTCCGGCACAGGCGCAGGGAACCTCTGTCGGGGAACTTTAGCGGGGCCATGTACAGGGTGCGCCATAAGTTCTTGCACACCATACTTAGTAACAACACATCCGTTGAATTCAACATAATGGCATGACCTTTATAGCAAAACTGAGTCAACTCAGTAGCAACCCAAATCACCTATCAGAACAGGAATATGTCGCCACTTGCTTCCGTAGTAACTCAAATTTGAGAGAAAAGTGAGCTGCTCGCGGCACGGTTTGGCGCGCGGCGACACCGTCTCTTCGAACGGAAGGCACTACTCAGAGCAAATCAAATCGTTTCTCACCAAAAAATTGGAGTAGACGGAGGAGACGTCGAGGAATTCACCGTATGTACTGGGATCCCATCTTCCCTTCCTTTCAGAAATTTCAAAAAAATTTTAGGAAAAGGGCGTGTATGAGCATTTTTTTTCAGTTTCTTTCATGAACCACAACATCAAAATTACTCTGGATTTCACTCGCAGAGTATTTTTGGAGAGAAGACAGCTGGCTGCTTCCAATTCAAGTTGAACAGCGCAAAGATGACGCCTCTGTAAAGCTTAGAATCTGCTCTGTGCTATGTGCGCCTCCTGGAATGCTGCACGACCAAAATCCCGTGCTCAGAACGGACTCCTCTATAACGCCAATCCGATTCTGGTTGATAGCCGTACTCAATTATGTTTTAGAACGAATTAAGTGCTATATCATACATAGTTTTGGACTCGTAGCATAAAGCTGAGGTAAAGCTTCGAGAGGTTTTATACCAGATACACCAACGCGCCACGAGGTGCTCGGTATTCTGTCAACTTTGAGTTATTACAAGAACAAATGGAGAAGTATTCCTGATCTGATAGGTGTTTTGAGTTGCTATTGAGTTGGCTCAGTACTGCGGTAGAGGTCATGCCATTGCGTTGAATCCTGCGGCTGTGCCATACTAAATATGCTGTGCAAGACCTTATGGCGCACCCTGTAGATAGCAGATACCTTGGAAACCAATCTGACTGTTGCGATGTATACACCCAGAGATTAAAAAATTAAATAAACAAAGGAATAATTGAATAACAAATAATTTGATAGTAAATAAATGTTCAGGCAAATCTAATGTACCTCTTCAAAGATTTCCTTGATCCTCCCGCAGAATTCTCCCCAGCTTGGAATGATTATTTGATTCCGAAGGACTTGGGAGATTAACTGTATTGATGGAGTGATGCATCTGAACAACGGACAACATATAACTTCGAAGAGAAGACATCAGCTACGAAGGAATCAGTGCAGGATTCCGGAAACACCACAAAACTCTTTGAAAGCGTGACGGCGCAGGTGAAAACCCTGATTGTCGTCTTCACGGAGGTCCTCTATTTGTTGTATGCGTTCCATCATCTCCTTCAATCTAGGATCCCTTTCGCGAAGTCCGAACGATTTGAGCACCTGAAGAACAGAACAGGTTTCAGAATTATGGTCTAGTAAGGAAAACCAAGAAGTACCTTGAGCAGTTTTGTGATACTTGCATACTCCTTGTTAGGTACTTTGAAAAGCTCAAAGATGAGGTCGGCAGGTGAGGCTGGATGGAACGTTTCGTGGGCGCTTTTCAACACTTCCATTGTCTTCGACACTTTCCGCTTCACAGAGGTGTCCTCCTGTTGAAGGATAGCGCCGATAGTTTCTACTGAAAGGTGGAAGCATCGAAACAGAAGTTGAATCCATACGCTTCTGCAGAGAAGGGATATTTAAAGCGATTTGCAGCGGCGCGGCCGTAAAATTCGAAGCGGCCTGTCGAAACATTCGCTATGAGAACGCCTTCATATGGCGTCAAACGCGCTAATTGGTTTTTTTTTCGGGGATACGTGATATAGACGTAGTAGTGTTTGACCGATCGAAAACAACTCACCAGTTTTTTCGCTGTGATCCGTTCTTTGTCGGAGAGACTGACTCGCAAGCATCAGCTAAACAAAAATCCACAGGATCTCGGATATCGCCGTGGTGAGAGTAGCGCTGTATTGCAACACACGACCAAGAGAAGACAGAACGAGAAACCCCTGCCCAAGCCCCGAAATCACCCGTTCGCTGTCATTAATGTCGTCGTAAAGTACGGTAATTCGACCGCGGCGTTTATTCAACACGATAGAAAACTAATAGTGTAAAAGTGGACTTTTACGACGTGACTTGACAAATACGTGGCCGAGATGGCAGGGAATCCCCTGTGGACGAAAAACAAGTGAGAGACAGTAAAGTGATTGCCGAGTGATATGGCGGTGTCGTAAATGCGTTTTTCTCTTACAGGTCTCGTGCTATGGTTCAGACGTGACTTACATGATTTTCCTGTTGTGAAATAGCACCTGTCGCAGTTCTGGGAACAACTTATTGATGTAAAATGACGAGCATCCATGCACTTCGAGTCACCTTGCGCACTTTTACAGTCGTTTCTGATAACCTTGCCAATATTCTGGACAAATCCCACTCTCTATCGATTTATTTATTTATTTACCACACCGGAAAAGGTGTACCGGACATTGCAAACATTCCCAGACTTGGAAGATATCGACAATCCACGAAGTAGAGCAACTTCTGCAATACGAAGCAATAAAGGTAAAATAAGTGTAGAATTGGGACTTGACTTGGTTGCATGACTGGTTAATATTTTGTGGTGAACCAATAGGAGAACAGTTTCAAGACACTTTTTTTGAGAAATTTTTTTTACAATGTTTGGTCTTGTTTATATCAATTTATCACAAAAAAGGGGCTTATGACTCGTTAATTTCTCCTAGATGAAGGTGGCAACTTCAAGTAACTGACTTAGGCTTCTCACGCTTTGATAAATTCCAGTGGTGGGACTCATGAAAAGTTAACCACGCAAATAGGGGACCCAAGATTTGGAAGTTGGTAGCTCGACCTGGCTTTCTTAAATTACATTAAATCTCATGAATCCTCGTCCAGATGCAAAAAATCGCAAAGGTGATTTCTGAATACACGCCAAAAATCGAAATCGAAGCGTTTGGAGGCTTGGTTCTGCAACTATTCTTCAGTACAGTAGTACTGTATTGTAGCAAAAATAAAGGCTGCAACCGCCTACTGATTTTTGTAAGTTTGGAATAGCTCTTCCTCTAGAGCTAAGCAGACGCATTCCATGCCATTATGAAGCAAGTGGTGTTAGTCCCCTAAAATCATAGAGAGCTCTTTCTTCATTACCGCATTGCTGATTACGGCTGTTTGGATTTGTTGTCTTTTAAGCTCAGATACACATACAGCTCTGAGTGTGAAATTCCAAACGATCAGTATTTTCGAAACAACTTAAGAAAGAAACTAAACGCCAAACGCATGCCTGATCAAGTGGAGGAAGCACTAATTTTGAAGTGAAAGTCTAAAGAACAAATTCAGGAAACACAAAATTTTCCAAACTAGGCTGACCCTGTACTTAAACAGCTACTGCTCACTGATTGCATCTAACTTGGTTCGCAACTACTTTTTGAACCAAACAACGAAAGTCAGACAACAACTGATAGTCATTTAAAGGCAGCACCCACGCTAATCTTCGTCTCTGAGATTTTGAGTGGTTTCGAACTTCAGGCATAGTCCCGACAATTCTGCAGTGGAAGCGCTGTCGGATAACACACCCTACTCGAGATATTACAAGTACAAGTCCCTTGCAACATTTCAACTTTGGGGCGCTGGTACGAGTTGTCCTGTTTTCCAAACGTAGCATTGGAGCGACACTTGACACGGATCAGCTGTTTTTGCCTGCTGTCACACAATTTTTCTTATGAAAAAAGTCTTTTCCGCCCCCTTTTCTCCACACTTCATCTACTATTCTGATTACAGTTGTCTGAGAACCTTTTTGTTTTCACTTTTCAAGAGTTGCTACCCTTTTCCCGGCTCATGTCATTCAGTTGCTCTCTTTTATTATAAATTAGCATTACTTGTTCTTGTTCTTTGCCCTAATTTTTTTTATTTTTGCTCCACAGATACATCTGTGCAACTTCCATTCTTCTGTTTCCCTGTTTCTGTTTTCTTTTGCTCGAGAAAGCTGCAAATCCGGGTAAATACTCAAATTCGGCAAAAAACTACGTGACGGCAGAGGCAGCCTTATCGACTTTTTTGTCAGATCGGTTTCATCAACTCGGCCATTTTTGACCTAACTCAGCGAAATAAGGGCATTCAGAAATCGTTTTTCCGGAAGTTTTGACAAAATGACCGATATAGCCGTGCTCCCCGATGTCGTCAACTTAAGATTGCGCCAAAATCTCGATGACAAAAATTTCCGTGGGTGCTGCCTTTAATCAAGCACACCCATTTACTTGTTAGACACTTCTCCCACTCCTGCTTCTTAACGGTTCTTTTACGCGTAGTACAGATATCACGAAAATATGATATCCGTAGGCTTAGCGATTCTATGATTAGTTGTTAGATTCTGGTAAACTTCCATGAAAGGACCACACATGGGAACTCAGTTCTCTCCTATTCGTCAATTTCGTATATTTGCCTGTAATTTTTTTTCTTCCGAATGGCAGCACCCTGCTACGATGAATGAGCCAACGCTAAGTCCCCCAAATCGTCCATGGCATAGTTAATGGATTCTTTGATATGTATGTACATGATTCCATGTAATTGCAGCCCAAACTGTCAACATGGGCGGAGCTGATGTGTCACTCGAAATGCAGTTCGGTTGATATTCAATCG
Source organism: Ancylostoma ceylanicum (assembly GCA_000688135.1). NCBI lineage: Eukaryota > Metazoa > Nematoda > Chromadorea > Rhabditida > Ancylostomatidae > Ancylostoma > Ancylostoma ceylanicum. The sequence goes on along the minus strand of JARK01001341.1, from coordinate 3,717,006 downwards.
TTATTGGATTGCAACTCACTTTTTGAATAGGGCCCGAATGGCAGTCCAGTAGCGACCGAATGGCAACCGTATAGCGGTCCGAATGACACTCCAATCCAACCCATCTTGGCAAACAGAGCCTTAATGACGTGTGACACCAGTTCGGAAGATGTCTGAGAAAGTTTACTTTTGCTAAGGTACTCGCATAGTCTGTATATATAAAAATGAAAGTCTGTATGTATGTGTGTGTGTGTGTGTGTGTGTGTGTGTGTGTGTGTGTGTG
>JARK01001341.1:3668179-3711344 GCA_000688135.1 Ancylostoma ceylanicum | reverse complement strand
GCAAGTCACTGTACAGGGCACATACGCATTCAACGCCTCTACGATGCTCAGATGAACTCGAATGGGTGGCGCATCCCACGTGATGGGATTGATCAACGCTTTATCATTTTTTATTGAAGTAAAGTAAAACAACTAAGGAAATTGGCAAAAATATCCGTCAGCCCTCGAAATGTTTCCGAGAGTTTTCAGCAGAATATGTTGTTTTGTTTACACGGTATTGTTGTTATCATCCGTGTTGCCTTATCTTGACTGCATTTTATTTCTGCCCTAATAGTCTTTCCATGTATTATGTAATTACGCAATGGATGAAATTGTTTCCTTGTTTTTCAATATTTTGTGAGCGAAAGACAGTGACATCTATTCGTGGTTTGCATACAATACTCTGCCCCCTCCCCTCCCTTCCCCCCCCCCAAGTTTTTTTGTTCGTTCCAGGGTTATAACTCACTGCGAAGAAGCGGTATACCCACCAAACTAAGGGCTGTGAAACGCCGGGGAGTGGGCAGCATATTTTGTGAAACCAACTATGAATTTCGACCTTATACATTGAAATTCGAGAGCCTTTCATTCTGCCTCAAACATGCCGCGCATCCAACTTTGTCGCACACGATGAGCGACAAGAACGCGGCTGAATAAAAAATTCGCTTATTTCAATGTTCAGAATCGAAGTACAGAGTTGGTTCTACAAAATATTTCAGCCCACTCTATTGTGGTTCTTGACCCCTCAGTTTGGCGTGTGAGTCGCTTCGTTGCAGTGAGTTATAGCCCTAGGACGAAGGTAATGCAAATCTGCGTTCCGAACATTCATTAGAAAAAACTCAGTGTGGGTCTAGTATTAAGTAGCCCTCTATGTATATCGCTTCCATCACATTCCATGATTTTTTTTACGAATCTGCGCTCTATTTCATCAAAACGACACATATCTGAAGCCTCCGAGTCCTCTAATTCTTTAACCTGGCCATTAGTGATAATCTGTTGTATGAGCTCCCAGTCGTCATAGGTTGACCAATCGCTCTCATTTCCTCATTGCCTCACAATCCGTTAGAACGACCATGAAATGTCTGCAGGAAGAGTGAAATTCACAGTTGCCCAGCACACATCTCCTCCCTCATCGTTTCAGCTACATTGCAGAACCTACTCGCTTACTGTGAGGGATAATTGAGAAATGTTTACTGGCTTGGAGCGCAAATTGAAACCTCGCTCCCAATTGTAGGCCTCCGAAAAAGCCGTTTTGACGAGAAATTTGGCCACAAATGAAGGAGTGTCACCCATCGACTCGGGACGAGCAGATGCACCTTGCATATCTGAAGTTTTATGGGTAGCAAAAAAAAATGGCTGGCTCCCGTTCTTTTTTTTTTTTGATAGCGCGATAACGATCTCGTTTGGGGGGACTGAGCGATTCGTAGAGTTTTGGTGAGGGTATTCCGGCCAACATTGGCGAGCGGTGGCCGCCGTCGCCACTCTGAAGTTTCCTCCCACGGTGGAGCCACGGTACGAGGCCGATCCGCGGTGGATTCGCGGTTACCCGCAATGAATCCGCACATGCCCACGGTGGAACACCGGGAATGACGTCACTCCCGCGCTATGCCCACACATGTTCACGGTGTATCCGCACATGCCCATGGTGTATTCACGATAACACTGCTTTCCACGGTGGATGCACGCTTGCGCCACGGTGGCTCCACGTATGCTCACGGTGGATCCGCGGTAGAAATGATAAGATTCATCACGAGCTAAAACACAGCACAGGTGTCGACACGTATGGCCTAGTGGATAAGAGGGCGGACTACCAATCAAACATTCGAGAGGGTCGGTAAGGTTCAAATCCTATGGTAGAGAAGAGAAGGAAGGACGAAGTGGAAAGTCACATAAAATTTGCATCTTTCTTTCTTTGTTCAGCACAGCACAGATTCACTGTTTTAGCCAATTTGTCGCATGCAACGCCTTCCCAGGTCGTGTTTGCTTTTGCTAGCATGAGTAAAGGCCTAATAGTGAATGCACATGCGCTCAAGTAATCCGCACTATTCCCGCGGTGGATTCACACATGCCCGCGGTGGCCAACCGACTCCCCACCTCGGGTGAACCGTGGGTCCACCGTGGGCAAAAAGTTCAGAGCAGCGACGGCGACGCAAAGCGCTACTCTCCACGTGGACTATAGCGCCAACCTTACCAAGTAGAGATCGACCAGAATAAGATATACTGCAGCGGAACGAATGGACTTACATGTCTGCGGATAAGTTTTTGTTAGGTGGTAGAATATCCTTAGCACACCAGTATCCGCGAGAGCACGTTTTTTCGACTTCATAAAGTATTCATATTGGATAAGGGCACTAGTCGCTTGAGTTCGTCAGTTGTATGGTAGCCAACAGAATCCTAGCTGTGTTGTTGAAGGACTTTATGACACGCATTGCTACGAGCACTTTCCCTTCGAATAGAATTTGTTCAGGAGTGATATTGACGAAGATGGACAACCCGGAGGAGAATGCACTTGTTTTTAATCCATGTAAAGAAGCTAGTGCAGCGTTGTCGTCAGTAACCACTAAGCCAAAATGCCCGATAAGTCTGGTTCACAGAGCGCTCTGGATTCAAATCCTCTTTTGTTAGGTAAAACGTCCAGACACTTTGGTCCGTGAACGATATATGGTCCTTCTCTGAAAGGCAGACGGATTCTGTGGCGGGTTTCTTAGCGCTGCGGCAGAATCGCGGCGAGACCTACTCGACCCTCTTACTTGGGACATGCGCTTAGCTTTTTTTCTCGTTCAGGTCCCGAGATTCTGCAGCTACGGAATCTTTCTCTCCTTCCCGAAAGGAAATACCTACAGTCCTTTTCAAAAAGATAGACGGATTGCGCGTCTGCACCATCGCGGCGGGACCTGAACGAGGGATGCGGAGAGAGCATGCTCCAAGTGAGAGGGTCGAGTAGGTCCTGCCGCGATTCTGCAGCCGCAGCGATAAGAAACCGCACGCGCAATCCGTCTATCTTTTTGAGAAAGACTGTATACTACTTCACAAGAGGAAGACTTACTTCGCGATTTATTCGCCTAATGAGAACTGCGAGCATGTCCGGATACACTGCCCAAATAGAGTAATCCTGAAGAATGAGGCCAAAATGCCGTTGTTATTCGCACCAATGCTACTGATGATTCCATCATTTTTTAGATATTTTTATTTTGATTCACTCTGCACAATAACTGCTGTCGTACAGTAGGAACGATTCTGAGTGACTCGTCCTGCAAGTGCCTCTTACTGCTGCCGCGCTCAGATAAGGGAGGTGAAGGAGAGTTACGGGCACCTACCAGCCAGAGTTTATCCTTCACCCCGTTGATCCTGAGGTTCATACTTGACATTGCTTGGCATTGTAGGTAACAACGTCAAAGAGTCTCTAGGACCTCTCTGGTAAATTGGTAACGCAATGGGCCTGAGTTTGCGTCGATGCCGAACTGTATTTGCAGAAAAAAGGAAGAAACAAAGGTTCCCTATACATTGTTCGGCCATGACAACATGAAACGATATGGGGTGGCAACTGTCTGAAACTCGTCAATTTCGTGACTTTCATCAGATGTTTGCAACTACTGTTCATTCAAACAGGGTCATCTATCAGTTTGCGTTGAAGTTCCGCAACGCAATTTATCTTACAGTTCAATGTTCTTCGGAGAGAGACGAAAATAATTGTGAATAATCGTTTGTTATCATGTAATTATGTCGTTTTGCCTCATATGCCACCCAACAAACTCTCGCACCTTCTTATTCCAACATTGTAAAATCTTGTGAACCGGTGATTAATCCAGCACGTTTTTCTCTGACAAAAACCTTTCAATTTTCATTTTCTACGCTCGCGTGTCCTGTTGGGCAACGTTTACTCTTTCTTTCTCTACTTCCTTCATGATATTGTCACCGTAGCTAGGCGAATTACCAAAAATAATTGTCCTTACATGGGATACTCAGCCATCTGGATCAGTGCGCACCAGCACCCCAGGATCGACAGAGAATGAGACTAATGGGCAATGGGATGCGTGGATGCACAGACAACCAGAGCGCCAAGACGCAGAGGGGTGCGTCGCGTTAGAGCAATTCCAAAACACTGTCGTGTATCATATATTGTTGAGCCCTTTCGTATTGCGCCATCTGACAGGTCATTCTTAGTTAGCTCTGGGCACGAATGCATAATTGAACCATGATAAACGCGCATAGGATTTTTACATGTTTACATAGACGTGACATTGTCTATACCCTGTTGTTACCCATGAGTAAAAAATACCCGTTGGAGCGTGCTTATCCTGGATGAAATATATTGGATGGGGGCCCAAAACCTCTTCTAATCTCTGGTGGATGAGATTTCCTAACAAAACATGACATGTCTTGTAACCACTGTCATTATCATTACTTTTTACAACTGAACGACACGAATATAGGGCAATTTATACTGGATGCATGCAACTGGTGCGCGTACGTCTAGAAGATGAAGAATGGGGACCAGTCATAGCTCAGACGCACGCGTTTACGGCCTCGTGACGGCGGAGCGTTCTTTTCATTGGGAATTTCATGCCGCGTTGACCGCTCTTCATAGAAAATCTTTCGCGAATGGATGCGTGCGTCTGACTAGTATAAATTGCTTTTATTTTAAACAAATTTCACCAATTTTTGCAAGGAGAACTCGTCCATTTTGAAAGAGTTAGTAGACAATTTTTTCCTTTTTGGTGACGTTAGTAAACCCCGCCACAAGTGATGGTGAGCTAAATACCGCCCATACGTTCACAGGCTCCTTACCTCTCACTTTACTGCGTCCAGGAGTTGGATGCACAACTTAGATTACCCAGGGTAAGAGTGATGTAGCCCGTGTTGACGACAGGTAAATGTGGGGGCTGCTAACATGTCCACCCTGGGTGATCTCATTAATGCATGTGCCCCTAGGTGCCAAATCCAGGGAACACATACATCATTGAAATTACCCAGGGTAAACGCGTTGATACAGCACAAGTTTACTCATTAATACTGGCATCCACACGTTAACCCTAGATGATGTATACAAGTTTACCTATCCAATCATAGGCGTCGACACGTTTACCATGCCTAACCTCAATGGCGCATCCAGGTCCTGCTCTGATCAGGACATTATTTTGTATTATGCTTGTTGTCAATAGAATCATTCACTCTCCTTATTCTGATATGTAGTTTTCCTATTGATCGATTGAACGAATCAAAAAGCCATAGCATTTATTTCATAGCGATACACAACCATAAACCTTCGTTGTTTGACAAACGAATAGAATTAGTAGTTGCGAGGTCAACATAAATCTCTCTACAAGTAATCACCCGATTTGAAAGGGGAAGCTCTTAAGAGACATGGAAAATGGGAGAGACCGGTATGTTCAAATAAGACAGCGACTTCCACCTACTTATTATCTGCAACATTAACCGAATAAGGATATCAACGGGAAGTTCGACTGAGAGATGAGTTGGGGAAGAAAGGAGACGTGCGTGCGCTATGCGCACGCCGTCTCGTCGTCAGCCTCTGATACTCGTTGCAGTTTGACTGTTGGTAGCACCCGTCGAGCGCCGTTACAGACTGAAAAATAACCTCTGTGCGTGGGTTGACTAGACTGGACAATGGAACTGGACGAGCCTCGGGCTCAGTTTCGAGCCCTTTTGGCGATCTCCACCGAGAACACGCCTACGATGACGGATGGAGACGGTTAAATCAAGCGAAATCTTTGAGCTAATTCTTCAATCAAGTACCGACACCCAAGCGAGAGCGACGCAGCACGGTGTCTCTGACCTTTCTCCTTCACTTCGCTCTCGTTGATCAGCATCACGCCAGTTGTGCCGGCCAGCTCCTCCTCGCCAGATGACTCGTCCGCTTGGCCGTTCAGTCTGAAATGCGGCCCTCCGAAGCTCACGTTAACAGAACAGCTGGCCAGTTTTACATAAATAGTGATAGGGAACTGACAGAAGCTATAGTGTAATAGCTGCTTTTCAATTTTTTGAGCAAGCACATGTTAATTGCTGTCAACTGGAGGGACATGAAACCCCAAAGAAGCCCGACGAAACAAAAGTGCAAAAATTCTCACCATCGCACTCGTCCTGATTCACAAAGGAAACCCGCCAAAGATCGTGAAAGGCGAACCTATCAGGTCGAAATATGGAACCTATCTGGTTTGAATCTTGGCCTAATAAGGTGCTAGAGTACGTATATCGCTTTCGCCATTATGCCATGTGGAATTCGTGGCACTTTTTCACATCACAGACAAAGGAATTCCAGCACAAACCGTGAGGCAAGTTATTGACATCGATGGGCGGGAAGTCACTGCCTCATTTTGGATCACAGTGACCCGCACCAGCAAAAATGGCACAAATACTGCGGCACCATGTTAAGCAAAGTTTCAAATCAGAAAGTTTTCTTCCCTGGGTTCACGTCTCGCACTTCCCTTGGCAGTTTTGGTCTATTTCTGTCACCGCATCGCAACTGTTAAAGGTGCCGTTGTACTCCTCGAGGAGTATAGAACCTACTCAACTCGCTGGATTGCAGCGGCATGTCATCTGCGCTCCAATCTCAGAAATGGGCGGTCTTTGGGTGACGTTCTAATTGCTCTTGAGCTGTCATTCACTTGCTGTTCAGTTGCCTTTCTTGCTCTGGATCAGCAATAGAATAGCAGTCGAATAGCAAGTGAATAGCAGTGCAACAGCAGTCACACAGGAAGTAAAGCGGCACCCAAAGAGCGCCAATTTTTGAGAGTGAAGCACATGTGACATGCCGATCCAATCCAGCAAATGTCTGAGTAATATCGTCGTCGCCTGGAAGACTTCATTTTTGATACGTATTGATTGTTTCCGATCCGATATCGGTGAATGACCGTACGAGAGACCGAGACCAGACGATATGTATCAAAAATGAAACCGTCGGGGCGACGGCGACGCCAGGTGCTATACTTCTCGATAAGTACAGTCCTTCTCAAGAATGTAGACGGATTGCGCGTGCGATTTCTTAGAGTTGCGGCTGCAGAATCGTGGCAGGACCTACTGAACCCTCTTACTTAGAGCATGCTCTCTCCGCATCCCTCGTTCAAGTTCCGCCGCGATGGTGCAGTCGCGCGATCCGTCTATCTTTTCGAGAAGGACTATATACCCGCAGCCTAAAAGGGACTACCTTGTCATTTACACGTCCGGACGAGCAAAACGTGTATCCTAACGGGTCCTAACGGTTTTGCCGTGGCCTTAACTAGTTGGTACCTGTTTGGTACGTGTCAGGACGTGCTGCCTTCCAGTTGCGAAGCGGAAGAAATCAAAAGTGAATCAGGACATCGCGATACCCGCACTTTCCAATGCGAAGCGAATTATACACATACAAAACTTCAATTTCCGGTATACTATGTCTTTTATGCTGCAGATGTCGTGAAGGCACAGCGAGTGCTGTTTCATTGTTGATGACAATTCCAGCAAGTTTGCGTATTGCAGGCATTCCAAATTCCGGACTGCAAGTGGTAAACACTTCCACTCTGGCTCATGTCCGACATGAAGATTGAATACGGATAGACGTCAAATGTTATAAAATGTGCGACTATTCAGAAGCCGTATGCAGGAATACATACAGTGAACTCCAAACGGTTGTAGTCAAAGAGCGGAACCGCGGCGCGGGCACCCTGGTCGTCTGCTGCACCAAGGTAGCGGGCCTGCTGGGCAGAGACACGGAGGAAACCGATACGTCGTGATTGCAACGCGGCCCCCGCCCCTTGTCTATGACCGTTTGGAGTTCTCCGTGATTTTTTTTGAAACGGCTCAGAAAAGTTACCAGGGTTACCAAGGTTTTTGCGCAATACAAAGGGTAGAGGTATGTAGAAGTGTAAACGCACTCGATGCAGTTTTCGCTCCCCGGTACATCGTTGGGAATACTGTTCCTGTTGCCGCGAACGTGCTGCTTGAGAAGAAAACGAATGCAGTCCTCGTGGTGGAAGGCCCGGGCATCGTCGAGCGGCGTTCGTCCCCACCTGCAAAAAACATGGATTCTATTGGGTTATCCAAAAGAATCGAAGAACATTTTGCATTAGATACAGTGTTGGTAACGTAATGGAGGTGCAATTCTTCCATTTGCATTGAAATTGGTATCTATAAAATGTTGTGGAAGCAAAGGGGCCAAAGATGAATGCAATTTCGGAGGCGTGAGGACAGTATGCACTTTCTCGGCCCATAAAAAACTGATCTCCCCTAAAGGATGTCAGGGCGGCTTTGTGGTGGTCTGCAGCCAAACTATGGCCTGGGTGCACCATGGATTATTTAGTATAAACGTGTTGGTGCCCGTGTTGATGTTGGATAAATTCGTGGGCTGCTAGCATGTATACCCTGGGTAATTCTAATGATGCATGTGGTTTGCGAAAAATACCCTCCAAAAACTGGGTAGACATGCATAGTTGAGATTAAGCGGGGTAAAGTGTTAACTATGAGCAAATTTGGGTGTGTTAACCAATCTACCTTGGGTAATCTAAGTGGTGCATGCCGGCCCAGTCCAGTTGGTTAACAAAATCCTAACTCGTCCAAGGTATTCTCAAGACGCTCTTCCAGTGTTTCTACGATCCCCTGGAAGAAATGCTCACCGAGAATCCACGAGCAGAAGAAAAATGATTGCGGATAATTTACTACATCCGACAAGCATTCATTCTTCTGACGGAAATCAGATATATGAGCAACCGTCACTCTGACAGAGAAGGACTCCTCTATATATAGTCGTTCACATTTTATTAGAAGATACCCGAATTCAGCAGATTTAAATCCTTTTCAAATAAAAGGTCTCAAGGAGATGAAACCTGCTGAATGAGCGAAGGTAGTAAACGTGTTTTTACCACACAAATTTACCTATTGTTAACACGTCAACACGTCTACCCTGGGTGATCTGAACTATGCATCCAGACCCAGTAAAGGGTACCAGTTTTCACCTCTTGACATCTTCCAGCTCTACGTAGTTTATACCGAACCGAATAGCACTAACCATCGCTGGTTTGCTCGATTATCGCTCCATGAATCCCAGCCCTGCGCTTTTGTCATCTGAGGCGGCGCGATGGCCGTCTATTGTATCTATCCCACAGACGCTTTAGAACTGGTAGTGGAAATTAGCCAAGGCTGATGGACAACATTCAGCAAGAATGAAAATAGCTATGTCCTTTCTGAATGTTGTTTGTTAGTGTCGTTTGTTTTCAGGAAAAAGAAAAGAATCTGACGCCTTCCTTTTGCCCTCATTCTTCCAGCGACATAAACACAATTGTCGGAGCGCTGTGATGTTTAGCCGTTTCGAATACACACCACGGATTGGAAAGTGCTTGCTTTGCAAACATCCTTGGTTGTCATAGGTTACCTGATATTTTATAATACTTAGATTTTCTTGATTGCCCACTGTTCCTTTGAACAATGAAAAATTGTTTTTGTTTCTCTCTGGAATCAAGCATAAATTCAAAAGGAAATCCCACCCCCTATTTATTTTTCTTTTTTTTACAATCTGGATCCCCACAACTGCTACAAGCAGAGCCAGATGTCTCAAAGAAGTTCTTTTTTTTTCTCCATACTCTCACAATTGCTATAAATTTCCAGCAAAATTTGAAAGGAGGTATAATGAGTGAGGAGTGAAACTCACCGATCACGTGGCTGATGGTTGACTTTCGCTACGTTCACGAAAAATTTCACCAGATGCATGTGTCCCTCAGCAGCTGCAACATGCAGAGCGGTCCTACCGTCGTAGTCGGCCATCTCGAGGTTAGTTCCTTGGAGGTACATCCTGAAATGAGGCATCCTCAGTTCGCAAGACGATCGGGAGCGCGCTGGGAAAGCCATTTGGTATAAAGGAGGGAGTGGACGGCACCGATTATTTATTCACTTATTTGTTTATTTCCATTCGTAGTGCGCATGAAGAACGACTAAAAACTGTGTTAGTAACGTACAGTACTTCTCAAAAAGGTAGAGGACTCCGTAGCTGCAGAATCGCGGCGAGACCTGTACGAGGGATGCGGAGAGAACATGCTCTAAGGGAGAGAGTCGAGTAGGTCCTGCCGGGATTCTGCAGCCGCAACACTATGAAAACGCGCGCGCAATCCGTCTATCTTTTTGACAAGGACTGTATATTGGTTTACGAACAGAACTTAAAGAAATAAAGAAACCCAGGTTACAATCAACAGAGAAAAACTGAATACGTTAATTTAATTCAATTTAGTGAAGGTGACGCACAATTGAAAATTAAAATTCAATTTAAATTTAAATTTAGTCAAGGGCACCGATTAACTTACAGTGAACTCCAAACGATCGCAGACAAGGGCCGGGACCGCGGCGCAGGCACTCTGGTTGTCTGCTGCACCGGGGTGGCGGGCCTGCTGGGCAGAAACACGGAGGAAAACTGCGCCGCGATCCCGGCCCTTGTCTACGAGCGTTTGGAGTTCACTGCGCATGACTTCCGGGGAAGGTCATACTCATTTTTTTTTCAACTTTCGGAGTGCGAAAGGAAAGAAATGGGATCTACATATTTACCTATTTTCCTTTCTTTCTCTATTTTTATTGATGTTTGGCAAAAAGCTAACCTCCGCACAACGTCAAAGTCGCCGTTTTTAGCGGCGAAGAGCAGCGAGACAACCAGCTCCGTGTCGCGATTGCCAATCCGCCGTCGGGGATCGTGCTTCTTGGAGTCGGCGTGCAGCAAACTGTCGTAGTTGTGGAAGTTGAAGGTTTCGATGAGTTTCTGGAAGACGATTGCTCATCCGGCATCATGCAAAAACTCCAGCCAAAGCATACCTGGCAAAATGCCACTCCTCTGGTGGAGTTGCCCATTTTATCTAGAGGCGGTGCAAACAGAGCGATACCCATCAGGTTTGGTACCACTACGATCATCACTCCAGACACGCCAGATTTAGCTGGCAGGCCGACCTGAGAGAGTGCATGTGTTGGCTAGCCTGATCAGCTCGGAAAATCGTCAAGGTATGACAGTATCATTAGAATGGGTGAGGTGTAACCTACCTGGAACGCGAATTTTCCGGAGAAGTCATACATCCCACAAGAATACATCAGGGAAAGAACGTCCCTACAAGGACGCGGCTGGATGCACAGTTCGTCGGTGAGTGGGCAGACACCTGCAGGACAATAACCCATTAGGAGTGCCGTCATAACCTTTAGGGTTAGGATTCATGAAACCTCAACCACGTAAACCACTGATGGTCAGCGTCATTGGTTATCCTATATGTAGATAACGCAATGTTAGGAGATGCAGACCGTCATAGACAGTTTGCTGACCTGGTTTTGCCCGGTCATGCATTCGTGAATCCCAGCCCAGCTAGCTCAGCTCAGAATGACAGTTGGCCGAATGTAAAGAAAAGGATGAAGAGGACTGAAGCAGTGACGTTTGGACAACCGGGCTGGCTGACATATGTAGTGTTGTTTTGCACAATTTGGAAGTAGCCCTTCACCAGAAAGGTTTCATGTTCCTGTACTATTATATATTGGTCCTGAAGACCTGAGGCACAATGGGACATAGGGAGGATTTCATGACACTGGGTTTAGCGAGACACGTTTACTTCCACTCTGTGTCCACAAGCCCGGTTGTCTAACGTCTTATATGTCCTAAAGCACCTCCATTTGCCAAGGTGGCAGCCATGACAGCAGCAGTCTCGCAGGTGGTTTCCAGTGAACAGAGTTGGAAGTAAAGGTCCAGTTCTTCGCGGAGACCCTAAAACAGATTTTTGGATGACTATGAATAAGACATTTAAAAAGGCAATGGTTCTGAAAAGGTCCAAGAAGGTTAGATCAAAGAACAACGATAACTACCCCAAACATCCTGAACAGGGACTCGGCATTTCACATACCAGTTCCGAGAAAGTGAAAAAGAAGTGACCGAAAAGAAACCCAGCAAAAGCTTTACAATATTGCCCCGAAAAATTGACATGTGACAGAAACAGTTTCAGTACGAAAACGCACGTAATATCGGGAGAACATCGTACCATGTGTTTGTTTCTGTGTCTCCTTTTCTAAAATGGGCCAGGAATCATAAAGAGTGATATATGACTTCGAAATAAGTGCCCAGAATAAAGAAAACCCCTATATGTTTGTCAGTCCCACTCAGATGTTTCTGTTCACATATTCGTCAGTGTATTCAAAGCAACACTGAAATGAAGGTGAGGTCTAGGTCACTACCGGCTTTTCTAGGTATTTTGGGGTTTTTAAAATCGTGCAGGAAAAAGGAGCGTAGCCGGCCAACTCTGATTGGATCAATCGGGCCGCCCACCACGCTCACCTGCTTCAGCTTGAACGGCGTCATTCCCGTAACATGTACATCGTCTACGGCGCCGTACTGGTTCAAACAGGTGGGCGTTACGGGCGGCCCGAATGCGCCAATCAGAGTCAAATGGTTACACCCCCTTTTCCTCCCGATGACACATCCGATATTTTGCTGTTTCCCCTATATGGTGAGCTGTTTGCGGCGATTTCCTTCTACTCATTTGTTTGACTTGTAAAATGTGGTATGGCACGCCTTGATGGTACAGTAAATGAGACATCAGTTAATAAAATTGATGTGTGGATGGTCTCTGGATAACAAAAGTTCGTTGGCTGTTACAGAGGGGCCGCATGCAATATTTCACTCCATCACTATAATTGAAATTACTCAGGGCAAACTTGTCAACTCCACACCCATCGTTAGCATGGGCGCCAATACGTTTACCTTGGGTAATCTCAATGATACACCAGGCCTAGGTGTTTGAGCTCAAATAAAAATTCTGTATCGACGCAAAGACGGAAGTAAAGTTGCTGATGTTATAAAGCCAGTTAATGCTATGAAAACAATTCCATTAAACGAGCTTTTGGCATTATAACGCCATTTTCTAGCCTATAAACATACAGCACTTCATTTTACCGTAGCTTGCCATGTCATTGCGCTAGAAAGTAAATAATTCTAGAGGTTTTAAAATTGGGAATTTGAGAAGCGCTGCATACATCAACTGGCTACGAATCAAGAGAAAAACGAACACACCTGAGTGCCAGGAGGGAAGCACTTGTTCTCTTTCATGTAGTAGGACAGAGCATAGTTTCGATCCGCAGTATCTCTCTCAGAGAGGAACCTGAATGTAATAACCCTGAAGCAGTGCGTTTCTTCGATAGGAGCAACCAGAAAATGGAGCAGTTGTGCGCCGGAACTAGGAACAATAGGGCATACCAGTGGCGGACGAATGGGGGAGAAGGTTTTGATTGCTTATTTTTATTTATATTTTTGAATATTTATTATTGACTATTCCAAATTAAAATTATGATTATTGTATGCTATTTTTGTTATTCCATGCGGGTCCACGAAGTGGTGGAGTTATCACTTTTTTCCCACGCCCAGCCTCTCATGCGTCCACCACTGGGGCCTCCGGGTAAAAAAAGGAGCATTTACAAGTTCGCAAGATTTTTTAGCATTCCTACCCCCATTATATGATGGAATCCAATAAGTATGTTTACTTGAAAGTAGACTATCGACATTCAACGAAGAAGAGAAACAAATTCTTATAGAAGATAAATTATGATAGATTTCCAATACCACCAGGTTTCGGGAATAACTAAAAACTGGACCGGTCACTTGGTGTCCCGGGTAAACAGGGTGGGCTAGAATTATGGAAACATTTTCCATGATTTATGTCTACTGGTTAAAAAACAAGGTAAGAGATTTGTTGTTCGGAATTTTTTTCACCAAACAAAAAAACAACATATTGTTTAGCTAGCTCTACACATGTACAGCTTCAAACGGTCGTTTATTACCCCTGAAAAGAGTCTGAAAATTTTAGTTAAACTGCTTATCTCCGTTAAACTTTAGAAACTCGCACCACATTTTCGTCTCGATGATTTTGCCTCGCCCCCTGGAATTTTGCTTTGCCCCCCCCCCCCTCGCCGCATCGAATCCCCCGAGTTTGTCAGAAACATTAACGCAGTCATGAGAATGTGGTGATATTCATTGTCTCCCGGAGAAAAAAATGCAGGTTCGGCGAGTAGAGGAAACCACGACTTTTTCTAGGTCTCAAAGCATGGTCAATTTATCATAATAGCACGTTTAGTTGCCCAATACCACCAGGTTACGTTCTTCACCCGCGCCTCAATTTTGGACCAAGATTACGAATACTGGACAAAGACGAAGTCAGCCATTGATTGTAAAACATGTCTAACATTCATACCTTAACAGAATAACACAGTGTTTTGTTCAAATTCATGACACGGTAATTTTAAAAAATAGCTCAAATAATGCTCTTGAATAAAGAACGTTCGTGTCCTCATCCTGAATTGCCCAAAACGTGGAATTGACCTACGTGGCGTTGTTGAATCCTACATGCTCTCCTCCAGCGAGTTTCCTGTACTCGTTGAGGACGAAGTCGAACCGATCAGCCATCGTCAGGTGGTTGCGAATCAGCGACGTTACGATAATGGCACCGGCGTTGATAAGTGGATTGTGCGGCTTTCCTGGAACGGCTGAGCTCGTTACAGCACTTTTGGCCAAAAATGGATGGAGTGCTTGCCATTTGCGTCGAGACAAATCTCGTTGAATAGTCGTCCGCTGGGCTCGTGTCCCACGTAGGAATGCACGAAGTCAGCTCCTAGGTCTGATGATACTATGGCATAGTTGAACGCCTGGAAATCTCACTGTTCTGCTGGACATCTGGATTTAGGGCTATCCTGAACGAACGCTGTACCTTCGAAACGCTTTGCACACAAAATGGCATCTTGTAGTCGCCGAATGAAACTCGCTGTCCGTCGATTGTACAGATGGATAAACCCCAAATGTCGGGATTCTGTCGAGCCAGCTGTGGAATGTACGTGGCCACACTGCCTTCCTTGATCAGCTTGCACTGAAGCATGGTGTTTTCAAGCAAAGGAGGCCTATGATGAGAGGAGGGAGAGCTTTACCTCTTCGAAGATCGTCTTGATCTGTCCGCAGAACTCTCCCCAGCTCGGAATGATCAGGTGGTTCCGGAGCGCTTGCGATATGAGTTGTACGGATGGGTGGATACATCTGAAACATGCATATGTATACAAAGAAAAAAGAGTAGTTGAGAAGAAAATTACGGATAAAATGTATCTTCCAGATATCTTACACCTTTTATGTGCATTTAGAGGGACAAGACACCCAAAAACAATAACAGTAACACAATAGCAGTAATAAGACACACAATAACAGTAATAACAAAAATGTTGCTAACTAGTAAGAGCAACATTTTCATGCTGAGATGCCTGGGAAGGCATGTGAGATCACTGGACCATAGATGCATCGTTTGCTGCTCAGGTGGTGATTAGATGCTTCATGATAACCTTCATGCCCATTTTTGCTTTTCCAAATGTTTCCATCATTACACTTCATCAGGTAGTCATAAAAACGAGCCGTTTGCTCGAATAGAACGAGAAACCACGAAAAGTTGCATCCCTTCTAACTCGGAACAGTCAATACAACGAGGTCGCAACCGCGCTGGAAAATGGTAATTGGGATCACTACTTGGAAATAGAGAATTCCGTAGAAGCTTCTAACCAATGTCAGCCTGGTTGATTACAAAATAGTTTCTGAAAAGATATTGTAGCCACTCCCGTGGCTTTACAACGACGTTTCTCCTAAATTCTGGGAGAAAGTGTGAGGGTACGGCAGATAAACAAGCGGAATCTTTTCGAAACTGATGCAGAAACAAGCGAATTAACTAAGAACATATTGAATTTATTATTAACGAGATCCGCTGCTCTTCTTAAATAGGCACGCGCAGACATCCTTCAAGTTTCTTAATCTTTAATGCGCAGACATCCTTCAAATTTCACTCGGAAAAACTGTGGAATCGATACAGCGTCCACCACTGTTTTTTTTTTTACTTTGGCGCAGAAATTTCCAGACAGTACACTGACCGGTTCCTCTTGCATTTGCAGTAATCTGTAACGCTGGCTAGTTCAAAAGCAACCTGTAACAGTATTCTTTTCAGAATACAGCCCCTCCGCCCTTTTTTCCCCAGTCGTGATCCTTTTCGATGGAATCGTGGACCCGTTCCCCCACCAGCTGGCAAAGATGGACTTTCTTGCCATCCGCGTCAAGGCATCTGGTTGGCACCGTAGCACCCTCACTTCATGCATATTTATGAACACTAAAGATAGAGTGCGAAGTGTGGGAAAAATGGTAGAAGAAGCTAAGGTTCACCAAGGTAGAACCTATCAGATTTCTGTTATATTACACTTAACAGCTGCTGTGTTGCAAAACAACAATGCTTTTTCCATTCGGATTAATCTATTAAGTCGTCAAGTATGAAATGTCTGATTTTTTGAGAGGTCAGTTTGACAGCTGGTATCTTCGGGGTTTCTTTAGGTCCACTCTCATCTTTCTTCCCATTATAAAGGTAAATTCTCCCTCTCTCAAAATCACCTATTTAATTCCTGACGAACTTAAAAATTTTTGTTAGAGAGGAACTTTTGTGAAACTACTCGAAGACAAAAAATCGTATCATTTCGGAATATTGGTTCAGGACAACTCGAAATACTCTAGAAATGTTTGGAAAGGGAGTGGCTAATAAAGGAACGGGACACCGATGTTCTGAGAAATTCCTTCCTGGCGATATAAACCTGCAAAGTGAGCGTTGTGATGAACCTGGATTACGATGCGCTGGAAGCTGTGGCTCGAGCGGATAGGAGCCACAGTATGCCTGTATATGCAGCAAGGTTTGGTGTTCGTAATCCTATATTAATCAAGTGTTCAGGGCAATACGACAAGGTAAAGTGACTCGATGAACGAATTTTTAACAGTTTGACCCCCAAAAATTGGTGCCATTTTTTGACCATTTTTTGCAAAACTGCGCTGCGTAAACCAGGGGAGCAAGGAGAGGAGTCCACCTGCCATTCGTTGCACTGGCCAAACCTTGCTCTACTTGGCCACAACTTCTCCCAAGTATTAGTCCACTTCTTGGTGGAGAAAATTTTCCACTTTCAACATCATGTTGGAAATGCCCTTCGCCACGTTATTGCCGCCTGCTTCCCTGGCTTCCAAGCCGTTAGCGCAACCATGCTACCGGTGAGATGGCAAGGCTGTGCCGGTAACATAGGGGCATATTTGGATTGCTCGTACCCAATCTTGTTGGAGAAACATTACCCGAAACTGTCTCATTCAAAATCAGACATTTCATACTTGACGACCTAATATCATATGAAGAAGAGGAAGATGAAAGAATGAAGATGGAAAGGAAAAGACAGAATTCGAGAAATTGTACGAAGTTAAAAACCATTTGGATTCACATTTCACTGGTAATCAGAGAGTCTCAGCACCCAGCCGGAAATCGAGTAGCCCCGCCTGCCTTCTGCACCCCAAAAAAGGCGTCAAAAGGAGGAAGTGGGTTGGAAAACCCGACACATTCCAAATGTATAATATAAAGACGTTGAGCTAGTGAGTGTATAGAAGACCATATAGGATCGAAGTGTACTCAAGCACACAAAACAAGTGACTTACTCCTTGAATTTGTCCCTAGATAAGAGGAAGTTCCTCGCGTCATCGTCGTCGTCTTCGAAACTCTTCATCTTCTCCATCATATGCCGCAGTCGTGGATCGGACTCGCGTAAGCCGAATGATTTCAGTACCTGGAAGAGTCCCTTATAAGGCTGACAACACTCTGCCATATCACACTTGGTAAGAAGTACAGACGGAGCCTAATCTGAGTTGACACCTTCCAAATTCGGAAACAGCGACGGCCATACCTTGATTAGTTTGCTGATGCTGGCTTCATCCTTGTTAGGCATTTTGAAGAGATCAAATATGAGATCCTCGGGAGACGAGTCGCGTAACTCGTACGCATGATTCAGACCCTCTACAGTCTTCGACATGATTTGTGCCACAGAAGTCTTCCGATTGAGAATCTCACCGATGGCATTCACTGAAATATCGCTCGGCACAGGTAAACAAAGAGATACATTTACTGAAACTATGGAAAAAAGCGTATCGATGACGCATCTGAAAAACCGGTTCATTTGGTTTACTACCACGGGTACGGTTTTTGTTCCACGCTGGAAGATGGAACGTTCAGGAGGTGTGAAGCCAAGAGCTGTCACGCCACGTGCGAGTTTGAGGCGCGATTCGTGAACACTCTCGGAGACGTATGCACTATTAGGATTACCCAGGGTAACCGTGTTGACACTCTCCTCAACGATGAGTAAATTTGAGCGGTGCTAATACGTTAACCCTGGGTAATTTCAGTAATGCACGTGACCTACGGTTAAACTCTACGCCTCTCGCTCATACACGGTGGACGAGTTTCCTGGTAAATACCTGGAGGGATTCGCGATCTGAAGACGTACTATTCGCGATCACAAACCGATACCAGTAGATCACACTGAATCTGCGTGCTTTCATATAGAAAATTCATCCTTTAAATAGAAAATTCATCCACTTAAAGGCGATGGCAAAACCTTCATTCTTCCGGGAAGGCTTATGAACATCTGGGAACCAGGAAGCATCCAGGAGACAATTAAGCCAGCTTCTAGGGGACTTCTCCTTGAGTAGACATGGTCGTCTAGGGAAATCATGATAAATGTGGCGGGATTCGTGGGCTTTTCCGGAAGCGATGTGATATAATCGCTCCTCAAAAGTGGGGAAGTTGTCCAGGCAAATGGGTACAAATTATCCGAGCGATTCGTCTCACTTGTCAAAATGGGTAAGGTAACATATAGAATATGTCACATCTTCCTTGAGAGACTCATCCTTCCTGGATGAGCGGGAAACTAAATTTCTTCCCGGGAACATCTATCGCCCCGCCACTGGACAGCCACCATCTATGGGAGCATTTCCTGACTATCATATCGAGTACGAAATCCTTGTACGTTCTCGGGGAGGTAGAAGCTCTCCTGTCCTCATGAACTGGGTGAGTTCTGCGTGATCAACTCGTGTCTCACTAAGCGATCACAAGTATAGGCAAAGATAACAGCACATACAGATGTAATTCGAAGAAATTTGGATAAGCGCGAAAAGCTTGGAGGCTATCGGGAGCGTTCATGAATCTCACGGAGGGCCATAATCCATGAGAACATTTTCGCTTGGATATCGCTTTCAGGAGGGATGCTACTTTAAACTAGGGTGTCAGGGTAACTCCCCAGGCTCGCAGCAGTTTGCGGACACACGTGGTAATGAACAGCTGAAACCTGACACACATGACACCGTCCCATCGCTCTCTCGCCGAGACGTGCGCCTTCCCGATTTCGCCGTTTACTGCGCGCGCCAACATTCTTCTCCAACTTGGCGCAAAAACTCCCACAACCTCCGCAAAGCAGGTTAAATAGCACAAGCAAACTTTGATTTGTGATAGCTGGCGTCCGTGGGAGGGCAAACCCCGTCGCTCTAATGCGATTAATGACGGACACGGACAGAACCACGTGGCTGCGGAGGAATTTCCCCGCAATAAAAACCGTATCGTAGGACAAGGCCTTGGTCACAGGACGCTGACGTTGTCTTTGCCGATTAAACTGCAAACACCTGCAAGCGGCGCAATCGAAGAGAAACTCGGACTTACGGTTGTGCTGCGAGTGCGCTTCGCTGGGCGGCGACTGACCCAGGAACGGCATGTTCATCTGAAAAGCGGTGCGTTAGTGGATCTGGGTGGACACCGAGGAAAGTGCTGTGTCAGTGGTTGCCTGAGAAGGATGTCTCGCTCTCAGTAGCGGCGGAAGCAGCGGCAGCAGTGTGTGATGCGAAAACGAGAGAAATGGGCCGAGGAGCAGCTCGAAACGGCTGAGCGGCGTCGGGAGGAGGAGAAGTTTCTAACTGGCAATCTAAACAGAATAAGCACTCGAGAAGGATCCGTGGGAGATCGTCGGGGTAGAGGGGCAGTTTCAATGAGGGGATGACAAGGGATGAATGGGGAAAACCCTGGAATAGAAAGTTATGCAAATTACGAAAGGTCTCATGCAATTCTCAGCGGAGTAGTGGAGAGATGGAAGAGGGAACTTGCAAGAGTGGTCAAGCATCTCGTGAAGGTTCAGCACTATGGTTCAATAGAGAATTTCGAATGAGCTGAGCTTAAATTTTCAAATAGTAAAAAAAAGGTATTCATAGCAGCGGTGTGTTTCCTTGGCGTGGGAGATCCCTTCAGCGATGGTCAAATTGGAGATCATTTCGCAGCAAAAATGGAGGCAAAGCAGCCGAAGGAATCCTAGTTATGCAACAAGTAGGGGTTAGAGTCTAGCAGAGTACAGTGGATAAGTTTAATTCGGCATCAGTATAGTCGGCCTCAAATGATCTCCATATTCTCCATGATCATAAGGCTGTCAAGAACTGTTGTGCTGATTCAAGGAAGGCATTTTCTTGAGGTTACCACTATAAAAGTTACAATTTCGCATAGATTGCTTACTACATTCCAATATAATTAAACTAAAGCGATTAAATTCTCTGTTTTCCGATCCGAAAAAAAAAATGGGCAGCGCGTTTCAAGCAGGCTTAGAATTTGACGCTTGTTTTTCTTCACAACACCATTTTCTCACTCCTGAAATTGCACTTGCAATGAAGGATAATTTTTAAATCCCCTGCATCTTAGATACTGCGCAACGAGAAAAAAACAGGAATATGAGGAATCTTTATCAGTTTAAGAGCAACTGTTTCCAGTGCAAAACAGCGTGTATGCGACCCCATTTACGTGAGGGTTAGCAGATTTTCCCGGAGGAACTTCATGAAACATGAAGGCATGCCTTTGGGACGACAACATGTCTTTAGGCGACATCATTAACGCAGGTCATCCTGGGAACGGCGGCAATAGCGCAACGACAACAACAAAAGATTTAAGGATGATTTATTCGGTCGTGAAGGTGGAGGAAGTTGCAGCTAGTATCATATTTTGTGGTTAATAAGTAACAACTGAAGAAGCAGATAAGGAAATCGGAAATATCCCGATTAAAATAACATTAAAGACTACCCGAAAGTGCACTGGTAGTTCGTATAAAGACTGCCGCCCTGTTCCAGCTTGATTTCCAGAACTTACCTATGCCAGTAAGAGGGACAAGATTTACATAGGAACTTTCAAATAACACCAATAGATTACACCAATGCCAGTGGCATACAATGAAAGTCACAGTAACCATCGTGCGGTTTTTTCAATTCAATATTTCATGGCAATTTGGATTCTAATTGATTGCATGTCATGAGCTAATTTTGTAGCTCTTTCATTGCTCTTTACCATAGTCACAACTATGCTTTAGACCGAATAGAAATCGAATAATTTTATTACTTTAATAACATTTCAGGAAACAATTTAAAGTTGCAGATATTTGAGAAAGAGAAAGCCCCAAAGCTCTCCTTTCCTTTCGTACAGCACCGTGGTGGTCTCTAATGTTAGAACATTAGAATTTTCCATTTACTCGAAATATTCGATATTCGAAAGCAGAAATATTCGATTTCGAACAAATCGAAAATTCGAATGTCCCAACATGGGAGACTAATACAGTACTGCACAAATGAGAAGAAGAGCACTAGGGCCTCCTAATTCTCGAATATTCAGATGTTCGAATTGTTTCCTAGATTGTTATTGAAAAAACAAAATTATTCGATTTTTTTCGGTCCAAAGTATGGTCTCAACATTGCTTTTCGCTATCCGTCGCACTTTTTTTTCCTATCGTATAGAATGTAACCCTCCAATTCGACAAGAGTGTACCTCTCTGATACCGACTATGTACCTTTCAACTTTAATCGTGGATCAAATGTGGCTCAAGAGGCTAGGGACATAAACGGCACAAGAGTTTCGGTGGCAGGCTACAATTTGAGTATTCTCAAACAACACAACTTTTTGTAGACATGGACCTGAAAACCAGACTTTTTCCCCGGCAGTATTGATAGAGAAGGAAAAGAGCTACAATACCCATTAAGTGCGATTGAAACTGTTTTTGAAAATAGAGGTCTCTGTCCCCATGAAGAACCGCACGAACTTATTCACCAACCCAATACGTACTCCACTGATAGCCACTGAGGAGGGTATCACAAACTCCAATAATGGCAGGGAGCTAGCTCACCGATATTTCTCCTCACAAAGTGTTGCAGAAAGTGTATATGGCGAAGGCAGCGATCGACACTTAGCCAGAAATGTCGTTCACAAATGCCTTGTTCGCAACTGGGTGTATTGACAAATTTTTTCAGGATACGAAGCGGTTTTTCTAATTCCTCAGCGAAAAAAAAAACTACACTATTCACTTAATCAGGTGACGGAGCTCGCACGTAATCCACCGGTGTTCGCAGGCATAGCTTGATTAAAATGAGAACGATGAGAGAGACGATGCAAGAGAAAGATAGAGGAACTAGCGGTGGAGAGCATGTCCTGATTCTTGTTTCACACAACTGAGGTCAAGCTGCTAGTAACTATAATAGATGCAACGATTATTTAACCCGAGAAACCTAATTATAACTTTTCTAGTTGGGACTTCGAAACGGGTTACTAGGCACACATTCTTTCATTTTTTCTAACACTTTTCTACTACTAAGATGTTTACGTTATTTTTTTATTCACTTCAAGAAAAAAATCTTCCAACCATGACTTTTGCAAGAAATGAAGAAGGGATGGCTTTATCAGCAGGAAATCTGCACTTCTGAGGATTTGATGAGTCACAAATCGGTCTTGTGATTCATGGAAGTGGGTGGGGGAGCATCCTGTATGCATTCAAAAACCCAGTAAGCCTTTTATCAAGACCGCTACACCTACGATGAACAATCGTCATACTTCCCGCTTAGTGGCCTAGGAACCAAAATGGAGAAAAAAAGCAATCGTAAAGCCCTGGTATATGACTTTAGTTACGACGAAAATAAAAATTTAACTAGTGTGACGCAGGAGAATGACGTGAATCGCTGCCCACCGATAACATTTGAGGCGATAATTTGTTCTCCGTGGAAATGAGGATCATAAATTCAAGAAATCTTAGATTGGCTGGTTCTTGGCATGTGTAAATAGAAATGGGCCACTATTAGTTGTGAAATAAAAATATAAAACTGGCAGGCATAAAATTGTCTACGAAGCAGTTTTCGATCGATATAAAATTGATTTCGCAGAGTACGATTGCATCGTACACTGCGAAAGTGGTGCAGTGAACGTCAGTGAAAGTGCGTTTTTCGCGGACAAGGGATGCACGCAGCGCGGCCGCGTCGCTCGCCGCCGTATTTGCAAATCAGGGATTTCCTTATCAGTTTTGCATTCTATTTGATCTCTCTTATCAAGAAAACTAGCTAACTATAAAGGAAACCCTGTGCTTTGCTGTAACGGCGAGGATCCCATCGCAAGCGGCGCGGTTGCGCAGCGTACTTCCCGAGTCCGTTCCACTCCAGACATTCACCCAATTGGAACCTCATGTTATTGAGACTTGGATTGCTAAAATGGGCGGGGTTGGGGGTGTCATTCCAGTTGCTGTTCGGCTGCTATTCAGTCGCTAAAGGGTTGATATTCACCTTTTCTATAGGGGCCTAACAGCAATCCAACAGCGACCCAATAGCAGCCGAACAGCAATTGGAATGACACCCCAACCTCGCCCATTTTAGCAATCTGAACCTCAGTGACATGGGGCTTCAGTTCGGCGAATGTCTGAGAGTCTTATGAGTCTTCTGAAGGATTTGAGCCACAAGAACAGGTAGTAGGTCGGCATGAAGTACATTACTGGATATTAGGTATGCTTGTATACACCTTCCCGAAAAGTCAGACAGATTCCGTGGCTGCAGAATCGCGACGGGACTTGAGCGGGGAATGCGATAAGAGCAAGTTCCAGGTGAGAGAGTCGAGTAGGTCCTGCCGCGATTCTGCGACCGCGACGCTGTGAAGCCGGGGTGCGGCGCGTTATACCTGGAAGGGGCGGCGGATCCGAGCTGTGCGATTGGCCAGAGGCGTGAATTGACCAATCGCAGAGCTTGGCCACGCCGCCCCCTCCAGATATAACGCTCTACACCCGTGAAGCCGCGCACGGAATCTGTCTATCTTTTCGAGAAGGACAATAATTACGATAAGCGACAATTAGCTACTATCTACAGTTTTTTCCTGCAATTTACCACTCCTGATTGACAACTTTTCCGTATGCGCAGGGTCTCAACTCTCTTTTGTGGTTGGGTTATTATTAGCACATTCTGCGCCTCCTCGCCACACTGGTTTCAGCGATGCCCACAGAACTTTGAGAAATTCTGTCAAACCCGTCTTATGACAAGTTAGAAGTACGAGAATCGAACACACAGACTTAAGCCATACTGTAGATCAGAACGATGGAACAACGCAAGACGTATTGAAGAGGCAAACGCTACCAACGCTTTTGTACCGACTCCAAGGGTTCCGAAAGCTTCCGGAGGAAATCCCTTTGAAAACTGAGTTTTCCAAAGTTTTATCATCTTTTGCTTACGTTGCCGCTCCCAGCAGCTGACGCACATCTTGCAAAAAAAAAAAGGTGCTAAAAAACCCGAAAACGATTCCTGAGGTGAGACCCCGAGACCCTGTTTTTAAATTTATGGATTATGAAAATGAAAGTTGAGCCAAGGAAGTCCCTGCTTTATATACGCTGTAAGAGTCTTCAAAGGCTTCTTCATCCAGCGGAATAAGTGAATCACCGATAGGCAAGAAGATTAGAGACTAGATCAGCTTATGTAGTTGACGTGATTTGCCTCACGTGGAAGGAACGGCTGGGTATCCACTATACTTGGGACCGAATAAAAACCAAATAATTCTGTTAGTTTAATAAAAAATTTAGAAGGCACTTTGAACATTCAGATAATCGAAAGTGAGGAAGCCCCACGGCTTCATTCGTCTTTCATACAACACCGTATTGGTCTCTGATGTAAGGACGTTTGAATTTTCGATTTATTCGAAACATTCGATGTCGGACAGCCAAAATGTTCGATTTCGAATGAATGCAAAATTCGATTGTCCCAACATTAGAGACCAGTACAGTGCTGTACGAAAGACATGAAGAGCCTTGGAACTTTCTCATTATTGAATAGCTGAATGTTTTGATCATTTCCTGGATTGTTAATTAAAGTAACGGAGTTATTCGGTTTTTATTCAGTCCCAAGTATAGTATCGACATTCATGGTGGTGTTACACGGTAGATCATAACTTATAAAGTCGTGTGAATTGAATTTCCTGGCATAGCAATGAACCTAGGCATTATATTACATTTTCTGGCATCATTTCATATTCAATGCTGCATGCGATGCCTGGACAAATTACTCAGAGGATAGTCATGAAGGAAGCAGCACTCTGGCGACTGCATTTCAGAGGATCGTTGGATAAAAAAGGAGAAACATCGGCGCAGATCTCACGATAGCATTTCCAATTGCAAATAAACGAAACGCGACGAGCTGAGAGCAGTGAAAAAGCGGCCGGAGGAGGGTGCAGACGCGAGCCGGCCGGCGAGGAGGAGGGCCATATGTCGCCGAATCAGCCTCCAACGCTGCAGCAAAAAAGAAAAGGTTTTTCAGTGCTGTGTGAGAACGGCAAAAACGGGTGCCTTGCCGGCCAGCTGCCGTTTGCACGACGCAGGTTTGCTGAATTCGGGGTGCTGGCTACCCATGCGGTGAGTTCTCCCAGTTAGCGTCAGGGATATTAGAGTGAAATGGGTGTGAAGCGAGGCAGACATCTGCATCCAGGGATCCACGCGGTTCTTTTGTTGCCTAGGAGAGTCGATGAAAAGCTCTGGGGCCGCGCCATAAAAAGGGCAATTCGCTCGATACTCGCGCGCACATGCACTTGTGCTTATGTAACGAGGCGCACGTGGAGGGCGCTGGAGGGCAGAGAAGGCAGCTGCGTGCGTGCGTAATCCGACTCCACTGAGATGCGTATGCATGAATAAGCAGGAAGAAGTGAGAGGATGTGGCGCTGAGCCAAGGAGGACTCGCAAGGCTTAAAGCTATTGTCAGAGGTGAGTTCGCTCGTTTGCCGCTGCTCCGGAAGTGGCCGCGCTAATCTCTGAGAGAGCAGCGGTCGACGCCGCGTGCAGAGCATGCGAAAACGTCTGCGGCCGGCATTTTCGACGTGGTCGCTGCTGCTGCTGTTACACTACGACGGGACGACGCGGCGAGGGCATCCCCGACGACGGAGGGCAAAAAAGGCAGCGGCGCGGCCGCCGGCGCGGGTTATGCTACCCTGAAGGAGGTCGTCACGGAGAAAAGAGGACGGACAAGTCGTTGAACAGCAATTACAGAAAAAAAACTGAACGGACACTGCATACACACAACATTGCGGAGGACACTGACTATTAAGAGGTCACCCACAGATTCGCCGTCCTTGTCCGGGCGATGGGTGGTGAATGCCACGCCTTTCTGCTCAGTCATCATATTCCCTCGTACGGATTAGGCCGATACGCGTGTGTTTCTCCCAAGGAGTTCCTGAAAAGCTGGAATTTTAAAGGCGTCAGAGTTGTTGTCACATATTCTGTGAGTGCATGGCAAGTGCAAAAACCGGCAAACAACTTCCGCCCAGGCGGAAAACAGCCGTAATTTGGCTTGCATCACGCTGATGTCGGAGAAGCAGTTCATTTACAGCCAGCCGAGAGAAAACGAAAACGGCCTCGCTGTGGCGCAACCGAAGCGAACAGAAGTCAAAGAAGAGGCGGTGGCGGGGGGTTCTCTCGGGCAAAGTCCCGGAACAGCACCGAGAGTAAGCCGCTATTCGTTCGGTCAATATAACTGAACGACGGAATGACAGCGGTGAAAGCTGGAGGGGGGCGGGCTGGAAGCCCCCCCCCCCCTCCATCACTGTTGTACTTATGGGATCGGCAAATAATGCATGCTTCGTTCCATTAGACGATATGTGTAGGACTACAGAGACGTCATAATAGCAGAGGCAAAATATGGTATTTCGACAGAAAATCCCAGGGACCACCGGATTCCGCTTGGTTGAGCAAGGTTCCACCATGCCATAAGCGCTCAACTGAGCAACAACTGCGACTGCTGAGGGTCCAGAAACCAATAATGGCAGAGCAAGAGGGCGCCACCGCTTTTTTCCCTTCCCGGAAACGAGAATAAAAACTGAAGAAGGAAAAAAATTCATGTGTGTTCAGAGCAAACATAGCAAACAGGGTGTGTTTTGACAGCGTTAGGCATTACCAGTAGATCAGCTATGCATAGGCTTTGTTGGCACATAATGGCAAAAAATTCTGAATGAGGGGATGGTTCATTTCATCAAACAAGATAGTTATGTAGAGAGTATTAGAGAAGAAAAGTGTGCTGGAAAGTGCGTGGTATTCGGAGAGGTAGACAAGGTAGGCAGAGAATAGACACAAAAGCTTTTTCCGCTTTTGGAACAGCTTACAAACAAAAATCGCATTCTGATTAGTTGAAGGTGTGGAAATTTAATCCTCCAGATTGTGAGGGAAAAGAAAAACATAACCAAGTGCATGCGAAATTTATTACTTACTGCCTACGATTATTTTTCAATTACTTTATTACTTACTACGTAACTACATTATTATTTAGCTGCCCTACCTTCATCATCACATTTCCACTTCAGGTTTTTTTTGCTTAAAGGAGTCGCAAGAAAAAAAGGACGGAAAACGCGAAGGCGATTCGCTTTTTTTCTTTTTCCTACAGAGATAAAAAGAGAGTTTGTACATTTTATAAGTTGAGTTTCCAGAAACTAAATAAGTAACCACCCACAGTATGGTAGGATGACGTAAAATGGCGCAAAATTCCATGAACTTTTCAATAGACAACTCTAAATAGAGCTATTTTGATGTTAGGGTGAATGATCTCATGACATTTGCCAACTATTACTTCACTTTGGATTAAAGCAATAACCCTAGAACAAAAGTTCAAACCAGCTTCTGGTTTTCTGGCTCTTTTACGCCTTAGGGTCTGTTCCTTGAGAAAAACAACAATGAAAGTGCTTACACAAATGTCTTCAAAGACTAGAAAAGTAGCCTAAGCAGTGACCATAAATGAAAAGTGCCTGAATTTCTAGGAGAGTTGGCATTAAATTTTAAGGAAATGTACCATTATGCTGAAACGGAGCGGAACATGGCGGAATTTAGGCGTGAAAATCGCAGTTTATCGCAATTTTGTGACATTTTGAATGCTTAGCTGTGGGCGAAAAAGTTAACTATGTACTACGTTTAAATAAGCTCTTGTTATTCTCAAATTGTTACGTGTGATTCTCTGAAGACTATTATTGGTGTTGACTATTATTTTTCTAGCCAGCCTTCTGTTCATTGCGACTTTATGATTAGTAAGCAAATTTTTCAGCAGCAATAGGATTTTGAAGATTTGTAAATAGCGAAGGTCATCCGGAAACAAATCCTTGAAGAAAACGACTCCTTGAAAATCATACAGGACGACTAAAGAACAATTAACTTATGAATTTTAAAGACTAAACAGCGTTAGATTGTCTAAACCAGACCAAAACATGTCCTTTGCCTTGCCTAGCCTAATAACCACAAAAAACTCCCGTGCCAATACAATGTTTACACAAAACCCCAACAATGGCGAAATGACTAACTCCCGTAGATGTCACTGGGCACGGTATCATGTCGAGTACAAATGTGGAAACTCGTACAGAAACGCGTACAGAAACTGGTGACGCAATGGGTGGCGGCCCGAATCCACGCTGAAGCGGAGAGCCGGGTAAGCGACAACGCGGTCGTCCGTGTGACGCCGCCGGCGCGCCGGCGGCCCGCCCAGTACAGCAGCCCCCATTGGGCGTTCGGCGCTACCATTTGCCCTTTTCCACGGCCGCAAAAACGTTCTGCTTCACGAAATGAGGGCCCGCTGCGCGTGGCGACGCAGTACGGGCGGACTGTAAAGGAGGTTCAGAGTCTGTGTCGCTGTTTAGTGAGCGACAAAAAACGACTATAAATAGTGTTGTCGACGTGGTGGTGACTGGCGCGATGTTTAACGCGAGGCTCCCTGAGGAAGTTGAACTCCTCCCGTTAATACACTTTGGCGAGGAGCGAATTACCGGCATATTTTTTCTAGAATCCGTGGAGAATGCCTTTGGAGAGTGGAAACAACATCGAAAAGCTGAACTGGAGACGGAATGCTGGCTTTCGGAGGCTGCGCTTGGACGCCAGACAAATGCACCGTTCGAAAAACGGCAATCTCTCGAACGCGCTCTGCCTAATGCGACCATAACGTCATCTGAAGGATAGCGCTGCCCAAAGAAGCGAACCAGCACGGAAATCGAGGTGGATAGGACATGGATGCTTGCATGCATACGAATGTAGGCCGAGTTCTGCAGATCGCTCGCGAACGCCCAGACGACTCGGCCAATTGCCTTCGCCGAAATTGCGTAGCAAGAAGAACGTAACGAGTTATGACAACTCGTGCGCCTTTCTTCATCGCACGAAAAAAAAAACCATAAAAACGTAAAGCGAGATTCGCTGACGTCCACCATTGTCTGTTGATGTTAGACCAGCAAACTGTTCCAGGAAATCGCTCCTGCTTCCAGAATGAATTCCAGGGAAATGCTGTGTTCCAAGGGATAAGAAGTTTATCGATGCGTACCGAAAAATGATCGGCTTTTCGATAAAAATTTCCCAACTGGTCTCGGCAATTCATCGCCCAGACACAGCTGCAAAGCAGCGTTTCTCTGCATCGTATGAGTCCAAAAAAGCCGCTCAGCAAACTGCAGCTTCCAAGCGACTGCACCAGTTGCTGTGTGTTTCCAGCGACAATTGTTCGGAGCAATCACATGCTAATATCTCAATTCGTTAGAAGACAAGTTTTAAATCGTAATCGGGGAAGCTTTCATTCTGTTTGGGGCACTGGTAAGGTTTTTGAGTAAACATCGCTCGTCTGAATATTCTGAGATTAGCCGGCCAAGGCCTACTGTAAAATTCCTGGGTTTGTGAAGTGAAAGAAATTTTTCAACAAATTTGTCCATCTCTCTTGGTGACTCTCAGTAGTCGCATCGAGGACCACCGGTCAGCGTGGACGGGAGTCCACTTCAGGTATGGGCTAGGTGGCATCTCCTCCGTTTTTCGAAGTATTTATTTAGTATTCATTAACACATACAAAGTTTGTGTATGACTAAACGACGTAGCACAAACACAACATAAAATTAACATTCAACCCTCAGCTACTAAATACATTCAACCCTCTACTACAACTACTAAACTTAAACATTAACTGAGATTTGAAGAAAAGTATTGCAAAGTGAATGCCGTGTTTTCAAAATAAAAAACGAACTGTGGAAGACTCCAAGAGGCCTATCCGAAGTCTCGATGAAGGATTTGATGCGTATTATTGGAAAAATGACTTGGAAAAACATAAAAGTCTTCCACAATTCGGAAAAGTTGGACGAGTGGGTTCCCATCGAATTATCCTCTGTTTTTGCACCTCGTCTGATAACTGCGCAGCAGGAGCGCTGCCCGAGGAGCGAGAGATGTTGAGTGCAAATCCTAGCAGCCCCTGCTCCCAATTACTGCCATATGTACTACCCTCAATTAAAGCGTATACACAACGCACTTCAAATCGGCTAGAAGGAGATGCAGTAGAAATCAAGACTTGCCTTCACAACGCTTACTCAATGGACAGCTGCCCTACAGTGAACCACACTTTCAAGCATTCCGATCCTTCCCTTAGAGGAAGTTTTAGTGTCTCTAACAGCTTTGTCTTCGCTCTAATGGAACCATAATTTAAATGAGAGATGAAGTGGATGTGCTGATTTAAGCGACCTCTACCACTACCAAAGAAGTTTAGTCTCAGCCGAGGTGTACCAACTCAAGCATCAGCAAAATCCGACATCGATTCTGCAACAACCGACATTACTCGTGTATCTAGGCCACATTGTCACACTAGAACGCCGCCTGTAATAATACATAACATACTGTCCCTATTTTCAGAAGCTTTCGACATCACTCCTCTCAATTTTATGCCATTTTATGCCATGTCACTTTCGTGGCACCCGTTTGGCGCGGTTGATGAAAAAAAGCATAAATAAAAAAATATCTGAAGAAAGAAATAAACAGTTTAATAATGCTCGTGTAAGACCAAACAGTTTCGACTGGGAAGAGAGTAAACCTTTCCGAGGATTTTTTTTTCTTTAGAATTATGCCTAGCACGGAGCTCTCAGAGTAATGGCTTCGGTACAGGAACAGTAACGTCTATCCAGATGGCGATTCTGCTTGACAGTCCCAGAAATCTAATCGAAGTGATTTATTCCACGTATAGACCAATCCAGCGACTCGGACCCGCTCGCATTCGCCACTCTTTCCGCACCTTGGCTGTCTGACTGGCTGTTCGCCCGCATAATCCATAGATATCACCGCTCTCATCAACGTCGTGATGCATACGTACGAGGGATTTCGAGGGATCTTCTGTAGCATCAGGTTTGATCCACACTGTAATTGCTTTAACTAGTTCTATTTAGCAGTGTCCATGAAAGAGTAGGTCGTGTATGCATCATTGAGATAAACCATTGTGAATGTGCTGATGCCTATGCTGATAATGGGTGAATTTGGGTGGTGTTAAATGCAGCACTAACGGAAATTCTTCGGTTGGAGATTTCGCTGAATTTCGAGGTTTTCAGGGACGATGAACTGATAGGCAATAATGAAACAGCGTGAAACGCGCCGGAAGACGGGAAATGGAGGCGCGGTTTTCCATGCGTCCACAGGGCGGCCGAGTTTTCCACTGAAGGTATACGCGCGTAACGCCACGAAATCCTGTGGATGGTGCGCATTCCGTGCACTGTACTGTACACCATTCCATACAACACACTACACACTGCGCTAGGACACGCGTCGCATACGAATTCAATAGCCTTAACTGGCGCGGCGGAGACCGAAGTGACCACGCTCGCATCCGTGTCCGCGGCAGTATCTCCGCAGGTAGGCCGTTTTTTTTTTGAATTTAAGCTATCCTTATAATTGTCTGGCAGCCACACGGACCACAACTCACCTCGAAAGGGAGGATTTCCGTGAGTACTGCCTTTAACGCGTTTATCTTGGGCAATCTCAATAATGCACGTGGCCCCAGGGTGGGCTCGCTTGCCGTCTGGGTATTCGTTTCCGGGTTAACGCTAGCATTGTTGAGAATTTGATCAGAGCTACTGATAAAATCGCGGTGATTACATGGCATGTGCTGCCGGAATCGCAGCGATAGAATTACGGCCCAGGTATCGCTGGAGCTTCTCAAGGTGAACCAGCAACAACAGCAACTGTCTCATCCGGAGCATGATTGAATCTTTGCAGATGATTCGGAAAATAGGTATCGAATCGCGTGAATATCATGTCGATGAATGAAACTGTGCTTGAAAAGAGTAATAACATTTTAAAATGTGTTGCATAAATTTCATTTTTGATTATACTCCTATTTCCCTTGTTACCTTGACTTCCATCTTTTTTCACTTTTATTATGTCTACATGAAATCACAGGAACCTGATGTGTATATACAGACCTTATCAGGAAGTTCGAACTTCATTTTTCCAATATCAGGCTTTTCATTACTACTTGTGAGCAGCCATTGAATTATATGAGGAAGTGGTGCGAAGCGATAATAGCGGAAAATTGCCACATGACTGGATGAGGAGTAGAAAAAACTGTAAAAAACGGAAGGCATGTGTTTTGGAGATACAATCACGCCCGTAAAAAGCGTCTCCGAAGCAATGCTGACTCACTGCTTTACACTCGTACAAACGGAACCATTGCAGCTCTTATAACGAGCATCCGAGGCCTGACGGGGAACGTACCGCCATCCACGTCCCAGGCACTGATAGATTTGTGCGAATAGTACGCTGATTCTACGAGGTCTCCAAGGTGTTAGTGACTCGGGGTTCATAAAAAGTGTTACGGTAGAGAACAGTGCATTAGAGAAATTAGGGGGCGGGTGTTTACATGGAGATCCCGTGCAAAGTGCATGATGGTTACATTCCCTTGGGGCGGTGCAGCCTTGCCGTGGCTTTATCCTAATAGCGGCAATTTCCTTGAAAACGGCTAAGACATAAACAGGGAGAGCACTGCTTCATAATGAAGCACATTCGTAGAGAACAACGCTTGTATGCCACAAACCTGAGGGAAGATCCATGGGCGTTCCTAGTAAGGTGGACATGCCCTAGCAGCTCTTCCGGGACAGACGAGATCTTAGGAAAAAAGGAGATTTTTCGAATATAAGGTACCCATTACAATTAACGATAACTAGTGGTAAAGGTAGCAACATATGTGAACAACATTGTTTAGGCTGCTGTTTTTTTTACTCGTTTTTTAGACTTATGCGCACACCTTCGAGTGTATATTAAATAAAATAAATAAATAAATAAACACAATAAGGAAGTCAAAACAAATGAATAAATGAAAAAAAATTTAACAAGGTTCAAAAAACAGGAAAGTTAAAAATAAAATAAAATATTTCAAAATGATAAAACACTGTTCAAGTATAATCGCATTCATCTATTGTGAGCTATAATAGTTCAATCCACTTTACATGTTTCTCCCATATTCATAAATTACTCAAAAATTTAGAGTAGTTCAACTGTTGTGCGCTGGAAAATCAAGAAACTGCGAGCTTTTGGAGAACTATTCCAACTTGTTCTGGATCACAAAACTGATTTTGTCGGAAATTTACATCGAGATCCCTGAGAGTGATACGAGAGCTGCAATTCTATCGCCGCGATTTTAGTGCCATGAACGATGCAAAACCCGCAACGTTACAGCTGGAACGAATGATCAAGCCTAATAACATAAATTCTGTACGTGTTCTATAATCGCGATTCTGTTCCGAATTCGAGAATAATTGTGGTAGGAATAGTAGCGACATCTATTATTTTACTTTGAAGGCTCCAACAGGAGGAAGTCAGGCTGTTGTGCTCTGAAGGCAACTTTCCAACATAAGTGAACGTGACTCTTATCCTCCACCTGTGTATCCTCTACATGCTGCGCTGCACGCACACACATCGTCACCTGGAACCACACGTGCCGAAGATGTGGCACTTTGACTTTCTGACACCCACAGTGACAACACGTATTAACAACAACAACTTTGCCCATCCGGGAAAAAACCGACAGCAGACGCAAGGCCTTCCCACTCGATTGTGGTCGTACAGATTTTCCACGACGATGGCGGAGATGAAAAATGGCACTTCGGCTGCCAAAGAAGTAGACCCACATTTCACAAGATGAAACTGCCCACTGGAACTGGGGACTGGAACTGATTAGAAAATTATGCAACTAAAATGTTCGGAAATAGTGGAGGCGAAGGGATAAAAAACAGGCCAGGTACAAATCATCATGACTAATAATAACGGGCTTATTCTGTGTGTAAGTGTGTAAGTGTGTGTGTGTACGTGTCTCTGTGTCACGAAATTCATTCATCCTATATTGAAGGATAGTAGCTAGGGCGGCTGTCGTACACCAATCATATCCCCAAATGGTTTACCGTTCCTCAGCGGGTCCGCCGCTGTGACAAGGGTACGCCGGCGTCCAAAGTGGGGGGAGCCGGGTCCGCCGCTGTGATAGGGGTACGCCGTCGCCCAAAGTGGGGGAAGCCGGGTCCGCCGCTGTGATAGGGGACGCCGGCGCCCAAAGTGGGGAGGGCCGGGTCCGCCGCTGTGATAAGGGGACGCCGGCGCCCAAAGTGGGGGGAGCCGGGTCCGCCGCTGTGATAGGGGAGATGAGAGAAGGCCTGGCGAATTTCAGGGAATTTCAGGAGAGCGTGTAAACTATTTGAGGGGGATATAGGTATCCGCGAAAGGTTTTCAGGGTTTTATTTGCATTGAATGTGAAGTATGCGAGCGAAGCGAGCATCAGTAGAAGTCTGGAAGTCCGGCGTCAGCCGGACGGCCAGACTGGTTAATAATATCGCTGTAAACTTCTTTCATGTCGATACCGACCACAACCCAGCTGATGCCGGTACCAGAGGTCTGACAACTCACCAGATCAATAATCACGATTGGGTCCGAGGGCCGCGCTGGTTGGAAGGAAACCCATCTAGTTGGCCAATCAAATCAATCGATACCCTAGCAGAGGTTAATGAGGTCGAAGAAATCCCCGTGACAATTTCTGCCGTAGTACAAGTACCTGACAACTTTGAACAACAGGAAAAACTCGCTGATTTAACGCGTTTTTTCAAGATGGACATGGTTCTACGTGTTGTCACAAGGGTCGAAAAGATAGCCCACAAATGGGTGTCAAGAACCAACAAAAATCGTGGTTTGTCGATAAAACTAAAAAAAATGTGAAGAACAACGACAATCTCGAAATCACAGCAAGCGAGATAATTGCAGCAGAACAACTGCTTATTGCAAATGAGCACAAATTTATTGACATAACATCATTGCAAAAACGATTTCGCGATAAACACATTGTTAGAGACGAGAATGGGATAATCCGTCACCATTCATGCCTCCAGAATGCTTCAATTCCGCACGACACGAAGTCGCCTATTTATATTCCGGAAGATTCTGAACTGGCAAGACATATCGTACGGAAAATACATAACGAGAACGGCCACTGCGGAAAAGATCATACGATCTCCATCGCAAGGCAGCGCTTTTGGATTGCGCGTCCATCGTAAGTGTTCAGAAAATACCTAAAAAACTGCGTGATCTGTAAAAGACACCAAGGCTTACCTTTTGGAGCGCCAACAATGCCTCCACTTCCCAAAGACAGAGTAACAGTGTCCAGACCATTTAAAAATGTAGGGTGCGACTTTCTTGGACCATTCACTTTGTCGAGATGTAGCTTCAGCTATACGAATAGCTGAAGCTACATCTCGACACCATGTCAGGTTCTAGGTGGACCCGTCCTATACCTGAGGTACGAGGGGAGTTCACGATGTATATAGGATCTTATTATTATATTTATTACATTATATAAGTTACATAACAAGAGAGAGGTGAGGGGGATTGGGAGCAGCCTGGTGGAGTAGCTGCAGGGAGCAAGCGACTGACCCGGGTCAGCTGGCGCCACGCTCTTTTATACGGGTGCTCCGCCTGGTGGCGTTACACTGCTCGGCTGGGGCAGGTCATCCTTTTACAACCAGCTATACGAATAGTTGAAGCTACATCTCGACATCTCCATTCCTTCAGTAAGCTCGTCCTCGAGCTTTTGTTCCGGCGGCTGGCAGTTGTGCGGTGGATCGAAGTTGCGAACATCATTTCCTATTGAGGCGTCCAGTAAGCGATTGCACTGCGAGAGTATGGATCAGGTGAACTGCGGCAACAGTCACGACCTTCACCAACCCTAGAGCGATGATAAAGCTCGTCCTCGAGCGACGTTATTGCACAAGGATGTCATAAGTGCCGCATGGATGTAAGAACATCTTTTGAGTGATGGTATGGAGAAGCCAAAGATGGTGAACATATTCGTAGATTGGTATTAACTGCTGGTACATGGAGGAGCAAAAGGAGATTCTGTGACATTCTGCCAAGGTGCTCAGACGGATTCCTCCGAAAGGGTGAAAACTTAGAAAAAAAAGGTTAGAACAATGTAAAAATAATGTGGCATATAAATTAACAGTTGATTTTACAGAAAAACACATAGGTATTATAAGAAAGGATTTCCACGTATTTTTCGTGGATACAGAAGAATTCTCAATTGAATTGATTGGCAGCTTTACATATTAATCATGATTACAAACCATAATATAACAGTTGTGTCAAAGTCTCGAAATAATTCAACAATACAAAAATTACATGTGAATTACTATTAATGAGTCAGCACAGTTTGTGGAAAAAATGAACTAATATTCAATAGGTGCACATTTCATAAGCGAATGGTGCTGATTTGCTTTTAATCTTTGTAGACACATTGAATTATCGAATCATATGCTGAACTTGGCACTGCACACGAGTTTTCGTTCAGCATAAGGGCGTAATTTCTTTTGTTGTGCGAAAAAAAATTTTTTGAGCTGCTTATTGCTAAATATTTCTTTGAACCGCCTATTCAAAGAATTTCTTCATTGTTCGCAGCAATGCGGCAAATAGCAAAAAGATGCTTGAAGACAAACCCACCTAGAAAGATTGATAACAATTTTTTCATTGTATTTTGGAAAAAACGATTTAGTTATCAGTCTTTCTGCTAGTGCTTCGATGTAACTGAAAGATGTCGATTTCATTATCTGAAAGTGGCACAAATGTTTTAAAAAAACTTTGTCTTCCATTTTCTGATGTTTCCATAGGTTGCACAAGTTGATGTTTTTGATAGACGGAAGCATTAGCCAATGACGGACATTTATTACAATGGAGCGAAAAGTTATATATCTACTTTAGATAAGATTAATCTGACAGTTACATTGGAACAAACACAGAACACTTCTGCTAGAATTTCCTTCATCGGAACGGGATACAGAATCATAGTAAAGCATGAATTTTGCAGAAGTGCCCTTTACAAAGCAGATATTTAACACTGAAAAT
This sequence comes from Ancylostoma ceylanicum, assembly GCA_000688135.1. NCBI lineage: Eukaryota > Metazoa > Nematoda > Chromadorea > Rhabditida > Ancylostomatidae > Ancylostoma > Ancylostoma ceylanicum. The sequence goes on along the minus strand of JARK01001341.1, from coordinate 3,674,072 downwards.
CGTAACCTTTCTCGGTATTGTGGTCCTTATAATGGATTGTGACTTCCCGGAAAGTGTGCGGGTGCGAGCATTTGCAACTGCTCGGAAATCTTCTAGTGATGTTCTCCCGTTCACATACCAGAGCATGCTTGCACAATGCAAAAACAGAATACATGTGATACCGGCCAAAAGAATGTTTCATTCTGTCGGTCCAAAATTAGATTTTCGTGAGTTTTTTTATTTGCTGAATCGTCTTCAAAAATACTTTTGCTGCGAAAATGTTCTCTGAAAACATTCTCGTTTTTGATTTCCACTTCTTGCACTGTTCTCTGAAAACAGTGTGTCGGAGCATGGAAATTTTGCACAGACGCAAATTCTTGGATGTTCTAGCAAGTGCTTTGATAAACTTGCAGAAATGATGACCCTGTACTGATGACGTCATTATCAGTTGATTCATTCCAAGATTTGGTAGTGCATGAGGTGCACAGTCAAGGACAAAATGTTTGGTTGCGGATACTGATCCATGCATTGATCCATGCATCCATACTGACAAACTATTTTGTGTCACAGGTTATTGAGGTGAAATTTTTTTTCCATCCCCCGTAGAAAGAAGGAAGATCGGTAATAAATGGCCACTCCTGCGGTATTTCAGAGCCTTGCAGATTGTTTACAGCCTTGTTCAAAAAGAAAAACATATATTTTTACTAGCTAGATATCAAATAGTAAAAAAATTATATTTTAATTTTATCCAAAACATTTTTGATGTTTCTGACCTTGACATTGCTTTTTATCAGGAAGAATTTGTGTATAGTCCCTGTTCAGATCGAATGAAATCACCCTTGCTTCAGAAATGAAGTCTCATTTTTTTATGTGTGCGCGGAATGAATTTTGTCGGAGGCATTTCCAAAGGAGGAGAACAATTAAGTTCGTGAGAAAAAAATTGGCCGGTAACAGTGAGATTCTAATTTCATCAAAATTACAAAGTGGTGAAAAATTTCCGATTTTCGCTTCCAAACAACGAAGTCTTGGACGTATCTGCAGATCCAAACTATGACCCGAGTTTGATACAATCAGAAAAACAAGCATTCGAAGCGTTTCAGAGCTCCGAGATTATCGCCAATAAATTCTGGGAGATATGGAGTGCAGATTACCTCACTTCGTTGAGAGAAACTCAAAAAATCAACCTCAAGCAACCGAGGCACCTCCCGAGATTACTACCAGAGATAGGTGAAGTCGTATTGATTGAAGAGGAACTAATCCCAAGAGGTTGCTGGTCGTATGGCAAAATCACTGACATAATAAAAAGTGCAGACGGTATGGTTAGGTCAGCAAAAATTGCACTACCAAATCGAAAAACCATTCATCGTCCACTCAATAAAATCATACCTCTGGAAATTCGAAGCTCACCTCAAGAAAAGCAAACAGTCCAGAGGATAATCGAAGAATCACCACCTCAAGAAGGAAGAAAACTTCCGACTCGTGCATCAAAAACAAAAGCATACGACGTTATCAGAGAATTTGAAGCGGGTTTGGAAGAACCATATGGAACACAGTCCTCATCTTTTCCCTTCTTCATAATCACGCTATTGTCATTGATGTCTACCACAGCAGCTCACGAAAAACTTCCTAGCATCACCTGTTACGGAGGAAAAATCCATGTGGTCCCGCCAACTAGTCGTTTCCAACTATGTTTCGACGCTAATTGCCGAACTTTCGACAAGGTCATGGAAAACTGCACATACTTGTTACAAGTGTCTCCACATAACGAGAAAGTGAATGTTAAACTCACACTACACCGTAACGAAAGCTTAGAGAAGCTAGAGGCTGAGTGCGACAGGCCAGACTTCTGTGCGCATCAATATTTTCTATCTAAAACTCTCCTCGGTAACCCCCACTGCTGGCCTGTGGGCGCGATTGCCGCTCTAGCAACTTTCGTTTACATTGCAGTGGTAATTCTAGGCATAATAGTCCACTCAATCATCAGAATCAAAAACAAGGTTAAAACGGAACAAGTCGAGCACATACCACTGAAAGTTGTGCGACAAAAACCCGACAGTAGCCTTCACGCATTCGTTCCTGCACCACTGCCATGCACGAATGCATTGACAGTGTGCCTGTTATTGAGCAATATCTTCGTGAACATTGACGCCTGTGACGAAGAAAATGAGTGTTTCTATCAGTACAATCAAGAACTCCTGTTCAACAGGCTCGTTTCTGAACTGTGCATCGAAATCACCCACTCAAACGCAACGTTAGGTCTCATTAAGGTCACTAAGAAACCAATGATCTTGACCTGCTCAAAATTATCGGACTTTTTCACAAGAGAAACTGAGATTCAAGTGCACCATGTTGAAAGATGCGCGCAAGCGGGGTCTTGCAGTGACAACCGATGCGAAACAATGCCATCTAACGAAACGGTATACGAGTTAAGAAAGTTTAGGAAGTATCCAGCATATTCCGGATGCATCCCCATTTGTGGTGGCATACCTTGCGGGTGTTTTTTGCCCCTACCCGCGTGCCAGTTTTATAGAATAATAAATAAACCTAAATCTCGAACGGTTTATGAGGTCATAAGATGCTCTGAATGGGCCGCATCTATAGAACTGCAGGTAGAGACAACATGGTTAGGAGAGAAGAGTGTCAAATCCATGAAAATGCAACCATATTTGCCACAAACTCTCGATCAATTCAACATCACGGTAATTTCCGTGCAAAAACCGATGGTTGCAATGATGCATCAAAGATTTGCGCTATCGGATAACGGAAATGAAACGTTCGCACTTCCTCTAAGATTTACAGTGCCAGTAGAATGTGAAAGCGAAGTCCAGGCAAAGAAAAACTTTTCTACATGCATTAATCGCGTGCAATGCCAGTGTGAAAACACAGTGCATCGTTGTCAATGTCCACAAGCAACAATTCAGAAGTTGCGAAATTCAATTTCTGTATTCCCTATCGAAACTCCACTTCTAAATTTTTCGCAAGTGGACAACGAAGTTTTCGCATCTACTATTCAGGGAGAATTCGTTGTCACATTGGAGTTCAAGGCACTTGTGAACACATCCGAACCCGTAATGAACAAAAAATGCGAAATCCACGTGATTGATTTCACAGGATGCTACAGCTGCGCACAAGGCGCCGCACTCAAAATGAGTTGCCAATCACAGAATGATACAAAAGTAATCATAAAATGTGAAAAACATCACTTCACAATCAATTGCGGACCAACCAATGATACTACGGAAGTATTACTTACCTTTGACCACGCTTCAGTCGAAGAAATGTGCTCCACAGACTGCAAAGGTACCTCAAAAAACGTTCAACTGCGCGGTCAACTCAAATATCATATTTCACACTCGAATGTGGACGTATTTGACTCGCCCAGTCATCAGGTACCACTTGTACATCAGTGGTTTTCGGATATTAGTGTGCCTGATTTCACTCCTCTGATGAAGGTCGTAAGCGCACACTGGAAAATGGCCGTTGCGGCCATAACATCAACCTTGATATTTACGGCGCTGACCTATCTTGCAGGGCCAATAATTTTACTGTACATAGCAAAAGGTTGTATGTACTTCGCGAAGTCGATACTCTTAATTTTGTGGCGTATCTTCTGTATTTGCGGAAAAACCGCCGGCAAAATTGCCCATCAATACCAGGAAAAACAGTAAAGCGATCAGCTCAAAAGGAAAATCGCTTACGAAAAATGTGTACATAACTTGTTTTAGTTACCTTCCTTTGTACAAAATATGCATATCATTCAATAATCGCTTGAGGATAGCACTATAATCTGAGCACCACTCGACCACGGCCTCGTAAGATAAGTTGGGCCCAGCGGCTAATTACCAGCTCGAGTGCTTCTTTGGAAGCCACTCCAGCGCACTTTCCGCGAAGAACTATGATACGGGCTACAAAATTGTAGGCGCAACCACAACACAGGGTCACGAAACTGCATAAAAAGGGCACCAAAGCAGTGGAGTTATCGTTGTCCATTTCGTCTCCTTCCGAAATGCAAGCCGCGATGGACGAGCTGGACCGGTGCGATATCTTCACCCTACTGCATCACCTGCTTCTCCGACTGGACGCCATCGAGCAGACGTGCAAGACACTCGAGCAGGTTGCCCGGACGCTTCTGGAGCGTTCGGCGCCAAAGTCAAACTGCACGTTCTGCCCAGTCGGGGAGAACCGNTCGAGAGAATGATTAAATTGCACTGAGAGACGCAAGCAGTTCTTTTTAATCAGTCCATTTTTCATGGTGAGGCTTATAGTGAAAACGGAGCGAAATCTGCATGCCCATTATCCTTCTAGGATGGATGCGAGGTGAAGTCATGCGAGCGAAGCGAGCATAAAGAAAAGTCTGGAAGTCCGGCGTCAGCCGGACGGCCAGACTGGTTTATATATACAGGGTGACCCAAAAGTCTTTGGCCGGCGTTCAAGTGTTGCGAAAAACGTTATATAGAAAGCGATTGAGACCAAACTAGGAGGATGGGTTACCAACAATACCACCAGTAAAAAGGTCCTTTGCGTTCCCCAAAGTCCTTTCTCTGCTGGTATAGCAAAGCGGGAAACATCCCCTAGCTGAGTTGCCCATGGACATTTGCACGTCACCATCACATCCGACCAAACTTCTCTGAGGTTTTCTGTGAGAAGATCTGCTAAGGAGAAAAACCAGTTGCAGCATAAATGTCCCTATGAAATAGGGACAAATCGTATAGAATTTCTGAGGGTGTCCACAATGGTAGTCACTCTGTCATAAAGAGAAATGTGGTCTCAACAAAACGGCAGTTCTTGAGTGAGAGTAGAGTCCTGAGCTAAGACTCTTGCCGCAAATGGTGTAGGAGACTAGATGCTAACAAAGTTTTCAAAATTATCCCTGATCGGTTCGACGAATGTTCTGCCAGGAAGATTATTCGTTGCGTACCTCAGAACTGGCTTCGAAGTTAAATGCGCGCTCACCTTACCCACATCGTTTTCAGTCCTCTCACAACCCAAGTTCAATCACTTTGACCATGCAGTCCAGTGTTTCTGGAAGAGAATGTCCTGCCGGGGTTCACGCCATTGCTGCCTCTCTGCGGACATCCTTTGAACGGCATATCGGGGGAAAGTTTGGGCGAGGCGCTGATGTCCAGAAGCAGTTCCGCTCTGGAACGCTTTCACCCCTGCTGCATGAAGAAGAAACATGCTTCTGAGATCTATATAAGAAATTTTTGTTGGCATTGGCCCTGGTAAACCACTCCCACATTATGGTCATCAGTGGTTGCCATATAAATTTTTCACAGCACTTGAACGGTGGCCAAAGACTTTTGGGTCACCCTGTACAAAGAATCCACAAAACTAGAGGTTATTGGTTGTGTGCTGTGCACGTGGTTGCAGAATGAAGGAACGTGGTCGAAGTTTTTGAAAAAAGAACAGTAAGAATATTGTTGCGTTGACTGCAATGTTCTTGAGCACAGATGATTTATATAAATACCAGTCTGGCCGTCCGGCTGACGCCGGACTTCCAGACTTTTCTTTATGCTCGCTTCGCTCGCATGACTTCACCTCGCATCCATCCTAGAAGGATAATGGGCATGCAGATTTCGCTCCGTTTTCACTATAAGCCTCACCATGAAAAATGGACTGATTAAAAAGAACTGCTTGCGTCTCTCAGTGCAATTTAATCATTCTCTCGGGTGAAATAGCTAATCGTAACTATATGTAACCGATTCAACCTGGAATGAACACGGGAATTGGTTTATCATTCTTTGTTTGCTGTGAGTGATCCATTGATAACAATCAGCATGGACGTATAAAAGAGGACGGAGCGGTGTGTTCAGACTCAAATGAGGGTAGAACACGCTGGAGTGGGCGTAATGAGGGCAGAATGATATGGGTGGTATAATTAAGACGGGCCCTTGGTACTTCCTCTTTAAATTTA
>JARK01001341.1:3640167-3658389 GCA_000688135.1 Ancylostoma ceylanicum | reverse complement strand
GACCTTCACTTTCGAAGACCCATGCTCACCACTATTCCACCTATGACTCAAAGAGGGATTTCAGCATTAGTAGATCAACCTTAACTAGCTTTTACTTGAAGGACCAGTGTTTGAGTGACGAGTTATGCGGATCTCCCCTCCCCCACCTTTTGCAAAAACGCGTGTTCTCCACTGTAGAACAGAATCTGTGTCAGGGTGTTTGATAGGATACCGGAGGTTGCATTGTCTTTTAAATTTGAACCGAGTGCCAGGCAACATGGAGAACTGAAACTCGGAATTAAAACACAATTGGTTAGGCTCCATAGAATGACTTTCGGTTGGTTTCTAATAATGAGTTGGACTGGTAGGATGTGAGCACAAATATGGCCAGCGAATATGACACCTCTCTACGACCTCATCGTTCATCATAGCAACCATTGTTCTGAGAAAAATTTATCGGTCAGAATTAGAGTTTTCAGAAATGCGCTGGAAAATGCTGTAGGAAGCCGGAAACAAAACAGTTCAGAAATGAATGAGATTGCTTTTCGGTGAGTTGATTTTTAACCCTCTCTCTTTCTCTCCTCCTGCCCTCCCTCTCTCTCCTCTTCTCTCTCTTCTTTTTCTCCCTTCTTCTTTTCTCTTCACTTGTTTCTTCCCTACCACACTTAATAATTCTCGATTCCAATTTTCTTATTTACTTATTCGCATACGCATTTCGTGGGTAGAAAAAAAGAGCAGTGAACGTGAGTAATTGTTTCTGGCATTTCAGTCATGACTTGTTTAATCCATATTTCACAATGTTCAGTTTCATCTTCCCTATAACGTCCGTAAGCGAAATTATGTAGTTGTTTTACTATGCATCTGCTTGCGATCCATTCCTTGAGTTATCCTTGCAGAAACATGCTTTAGTTATGATTGATCTTATCATTAGCCCTCAGCAATAAGTTTGCTAGTTTCTCTTCTTTTCCTTTATGATCATTGTACATGATTTATGACTATAGTCTATTATCTGCGACGTTGTACATATCTCTAGGGACGAGTCTGAAGCGGTTACTCTGTCTGGTATCGAGAACTTCTTTATGCAAGGAAAAGCACCACAGTTAAATCGCGCACGTGCAGGACGTCGGAAAGGGAAAAATTTACCACACCAGGCAGATGCCAAGTTGGTTTTGCCTACCTTTAAAATTTCTTTATTAGTCATTGATTGCGCTTTTAGTCTATGCGAAGAATACGAGGACGATGACGCGGAGAATGAAGACACTTCGGAACAGTTCAGCCACTGTGACCTCGGGTTGCTGCGCGACTTTTTCAATGTATGTGGATGAAACGAGGCATTTCATACTGAAGAAGAATAGATTCAATTTCAGAGTGACGAACTCATCAAGAAAAATCAAAAACAGATTGACAGTATCAGAGTGGACTTCCCATGGTGGACGTATTGCCTAGCAGGTGGATTTAATGTATTGGTACGTTATTTTCTAACTTTTAGGTACTAGGAATCGGCGTAATCCTTGTTGACGCATAAATTCCAGCTGTACGGTGTTGGATCTAAACGTGATTTGGTGAGTGCATTCCGCGATGAGCAACTCAGCAAATTTCGCACGCTGGTGATAGATGGCTTCAGAGAGGATGTGACGTCCAGAGCGATCCTTGTAAATATTGTGGAATGCATGCTACTGAAGAACTGTGAGGTTCGCGTTTCTTGCATTTTTTGCGTCACATTGACTCCATTTTGGAAGAGCTGGGTGAGCCGAGATTGCATCGGTTAATAAGATCGCCATCTCTATCAGATTTTGGTTCAATGTTTGAATGGGTTACTGGAGGGAATTAATGCGTCGACTGAAACTCCGTCAAAGGAATGGAAAAGTCTTCTGGACTGAATGAAACACATTCATGAAATTCGTTTTTGGTGGCTGACCTCTGCCGTGGCCCTTAAATCTATAACTGCTAGTTTCGAGAATGTCCACCTGGACAGCATCCAGCCATCGCGAGCAATCGCTCGATTCCATCTACTAGTGTTCTTGGCGAGTCAGCTACGTAGTTAGGTATTTCCTGAAAATCATTGGAAGATGGAAGAAAAGCAAATGCTCAGAATGCGTCAGACTTCACGTACTGTATTTGTGCAGGGTGAATTTGCAAGAGACTTCATTGATCAGGATCCGCTCGCTTACGTTTTAGTACAGAATCGATCGAGAAGGGGAATGGCTGTGTCGTTAACATCGCTGGCAATCAGGGCCTTCTTCTCCTTGAAGGCAGCACACGCGGAAATTCTTGCTTTGGAGATTTCTGCGAATTTCGGAGTTTTTCGGGACGGCAAGCTCATAGGCAGGCACGAAACTGCGTGAAAAACGCAAGAAACGCAAGAAATGAAGGCGCTCTTTTCCACTTGTCGAAGGCACGGACGAGTTCTCCGCTGTAGGGTGTGCGCGCGTCCAACCACGAAACCCTGTGAATTGTACGAATTGCACGCATCCACTGCGGCAGACCACCCACTGGGATAGCGTTAACCGGCGCGTCGTGTCGTTGAAAACCCGGAGTGGCCGCGACAGCGGTCCTTGTTTCTCAGCAGGTAGGTCATCATTTCTTGTGTTCATTTCACATTTGTGATTTGCTCACTCTCTATTTTACGAATTGTACCTCAGCTCCGAGTCGAGGATTTCGGCTGATGCTGCCTTTAACGTCTGTCCCGCGCATTCGCGGGCTCCGCTGTTTCGTTTCTTCTGTACCATAGACCTCGATCCGGAGCGTCATCCTTAGTGACTCCGAGCTCTCCCATATCCTTGCATAACATGTCTTTCCATCGTCGAATTGCTGGCAATCGCTGGCAATCAGGGTAGAAAAATGAAAGTGGGATGTGCAAAAGGGTCCGGTTCAACTGGAACTTCTTGAAATTCGGCAGCCAAGCGAGAGCATCTAGTGTGGGACAACATCTTATACCCGCTCTGATCGCCTGGCATTGCTACCTTTGTAAATAGAATTGAAAATTAATTGAAACAAATTGAGATGAGAAGAAAAATATTAGACTGTAGGATCTCCGTTCACTCCATCTTCTGAAGTACTATTTAGGAAAGAAAGCAGTAACGATTTCCATTCCAGCAAAAGCGGCGATCACTTGTGGATTGGGCTAAACATATTGCGTGCACCATTGAAGAGAAGAAATTGCAACTCATCATTCTACTAGATAACATCGACAGCCCTAATTTGAGGTACTTTCGAACATTTGGTCCATACATTTTGCTCTTGTGTAGGTGTAGTCATGATCTCTTTGATTATGGAGCATCTTATTTCACCGTGAGTATCGTTCGTGCCTATTAATGCAATAATACATAATTTACAGAGATCCTGTCGACCAAGCTGTCTTGGCCGCGTTAGCAGCTAACCCGGCAGTGCTAATGCTGGCCACGGTCGATCATATTAATGCGACGCTCTTGTGGACAAATGTAAGATTAACTTGTTCCTTCAGCCTGTTCAAGTTTTATTTTACAAGTTCCACGTTTAGGTTCTTCTTGAATCCTTCAACTGGGTGTATTGCCGGGCGGACACCTATATTTTCCCTGCTGATGAACTGCTGGCTGGACAGTCTTCTTTGCTGGGATTAAATCCAAAGAGCAGTCATTCGGTTAGTTACTTCACACGTTTGTCATTGCGTACATATTTTTGTTATGAACTATGGGTAAAAGCTGTTTTTCAGGCTCATTCGTTGTCCTCACTCGACGTGCTGTGGCAATCACTGGCAACTAATTCTCGCTCAATATTCCGTCTATTTTATGCATTGTTTTTCACTAATAACGAACCGGTTGCGTTCTGGGACCTCTTCAATGCTGCCAAGTAAGTGTTTGCATAGATATCTGGGTCTAATTTCTTCATTCTGCTTTAACGTTAGAATGTGGCCATAACAACCAAATTCTCTACTTTCAGGGATGATTTCTTGGTCTCCTCTGACACCGCGTTACGTCAGCAGTTGGTCGAGTTCAGTGATCATCGGATATTAAGGTATAGTTTCAATTTATGGAATACTTGTTTCTCATAGGTTTACATAAAAGCTCCGCTAGGGTTCGTGTTTCAGCTTTCGTCTTGTACTACATCATTCATTGTAGGTGGAAGCGAGGAGAAGATGGAAACGAACAGCTAGTTGGATCGCTAGACAGACCTCTTGTTGAGAAGTTCCTAGCTGAAAAGGGTCTCAATTTAGAACTCATCTGAACTCTGATTTTTGCTCATTGCATTTTTTCTCCCAGCTGAAAACGGTGTATAGTATTCCTTGTGAATGACATTCCATTTTGTACAATTTTGATTATCCCTTCATGCTTTCCCATTTTTCTATTTTTCTCATTGGCTAATTTGTCAACATCAAGATAAAGATGTGGTGCAATATGTTTCGATTGTATGAAGTCTGTTGCTCCACCTATGAAGAAGGCGGAGGTTTTTTGGTGGCTCTATGATATTTGATTGCGATGCACACACTGAAGTCTTCGATTGAACTCCTTGAAAGACTCAACACTGAAACACGTCCTGTCGAAATATACAAGTTGGAGATTTTTGATAGGAACAGCTCTCGTCTTACTAAACGCGTTTGTTCATTGGAGCGTCTCTCTTATGTTGGAGAAGAAGTTGTGAGCGTTCGTTTGCTCTGTAATTTTTGTTAAATCGGAGGGAACGTCTATATAAATGATGGTATCTATTCACAAATGAGCAACTTCGTATGATTATACTGTGTGAGCTCCTTCTTGGACGCGGTGCACCCGGGTCCGCATTGAATTTACAGCAGGTGATTTGAGAGCGAGCTTTGGAATCCGTTCGATGCTTGAGCGAGGAAGAAGTTTCAAACCTACTGCATGTCTACCCAGGAACTGCGGGTCTCTCCAGGAATCTTCCTTTTCTGGAGTGCCACAAAGCTCCTCAGAAAAACAGCGTCCCTTTTCCTTACGCTGGAGAACTCTTCAAAATCGAAGAGAAATCTGAGGAATGTTCTTGTCCGAATCTTAGATCGTGTTGTAAGATGTTTTTCCGTTCAATTCCTTTCCTGCGATATTATCAGGGCATTATGTAGCTTGTTCTTCCAACACTAACTAATAAAATTATGGCCTTTTACCAGGGTACTTTGTGGACTTCCTTTCTAGTTGAACAAACTATTAGGTCGTCAAGTATGAAATGTCTGATTTTGAATGAGACAGTTTCGAGTGCTGTTTCTCCACCAAGATGAGGCACGAGCAATCCAAATATGCCCCTGTGCTACCGGCACAGCCTTGCCATTTTAGCGGATGCATGGTTGCGCTAACAGCTTGGAAGCCTGGGAAGCAAGAGGCGATAAGTTGGCGAAGGGCTTTTCCAACATCATGTTGAAAGTGGAACATTTTCTCTATCAAGAAGTGGACTAATACTTGGGAGAAGTTGTGGTCAAGTAGAGCAAGGTTTGGCCAGTGCAATGAATGGCAGGTGGATTCCCCTCCTTGTTCCCCTGGTTTACGCAGCGCGATTTTGCAAAAAATGGTCAAAAAATGCCACCAATTTTCGTGGATCAAACTGTGGGAAATTCGTTCATCGAGCCACTTTGCCTTGTCTTATTGTCTTGAACACTTGAATAATATATGGTTACGAACGCCAAACCTTGCTGCATATACAGGCTTAGTTTGACTCCTACCCGCTTAAGCCACAGCTTACAACTCATCTTAATCCAGGTTCATCACAACGCTCAATTTGCAGGTTTATATCACGGGGTAGAAATTCCTCAAAACATCGGTGTCCCGTTCTTTTATCAGCCACTCCCTCTGCAAACATTTCTTGGGTATTTCGAGTTCTCCTTGCTTTAAAGGCTCCGAGATGGAACCCATATTCCAAAATGATACGATTTTTTGTCTTTGAGTAGTTTCACAGAAGTTCTTCTCAGACAAGAATTTTAAAGTTGACCAAAAATCAAATAGGTGATTTTGAGAGAGGGAGGATGTATCTTCATAATGGAAAGAAAGATGAGAGTGGATCTGAGGAAACCCCGGAAATACCAGCCGTCAAACTGACCACTCAAAAATCAGACATTTCATACTTGACGACCTAATACTTCACAGCATGAGCATACTTATTCACTTGACGATTGCGTCGCTTGTCTTGTTCAACTCATTTAGTGTATCAGCAATCCGAAGCTCCAGGCAAGCTCCGAAAGCGCACTGTGCGATGTAAGCCACAGAATAAGGAGACCTGTTTATTGGTCGGTATTTAAATGTGTTTACAGCTTTTCATAACTATGATATCAATTGCGACGATTTCAATGGCTGCTTGTAAGGAACGTTTTCGAAATGAATTTGGTGACAAGCTTTCTTAATGAAGTTTCACTGGTCTGCAATGTTAAGCTTCAGAGGTAAAAAAAAAATAAACTGTGAGGAGGTAACAGGACACAAAGTAAAAGCACAAACCTTGCTTAATATTGTGCCTCTTTTCACGTCGCTTGGTATGGCTTTCTCCTTGGGATTTTTCTTAACGAAGCAGTTTTATTTCCAATTAAAGTGGAGTCAAATTATATCTCATGCTCTCACTATACTTAATGCTGTGATGAACTTAGGAAGACTAAGGGCAGTTTCTGATTGAGATTATCAGCAACACAACACTAGGTGGTGATCTAAGACCAGAGCTCGCATGCACAATAGAGTTTACCAAGGGTAAACATGTTTTCACCGCAGAAATTTACCCATAGCTAACATGGGCATCGACGTATTACCCTGGTTAATCTCAATGATGCATCCAGGCCCAGGTAGGGCGGAAGGGGAGTGCAAGAGGGTTGTGGAATATTTGCACAATTAAGAAAGGATGATCACCATTGAGTGTTCATTCATATACTGTTTGCTTCACATGGGAATCCAATGGAAGTGTTCTGATGAGGGACCACAATTCTCATCTTTGAGAACTACTGAAGTGTTATGGTGAAATTCGCTACGTTTCACGATTTCCGAGATTGGTTTTAAGGCAATCATAAGACTAAAACATCGTCATACACTGGTGAAGAGGTGGTTTTGTCCCAGAGATCCTCAAAAAGTCATATACCCCGACTAATATTCAGCCCAAGATCAAGATGTGTGAAAAATCTCGTGTCTTGGAATACCCCTACTTCTCTCCTTTTATCCGAAGAAATGAATGTTACACGTCAACAAGTACACCACAGTAGCGGGCTAGTCCCCTACAAACTCTGGTTTTTGCAATAAGAATTCAAACCGAGATGGAAATTCAGCCTCGAAAAACATGAGTTGGGATCACCTTAGCACTTACCCCAATTTTTAATTTCCGTTTTTTCTTCTTTTTATACCATCGTATGGTAGCAGCTACAATTTGGTCATATTATTTCAAACGTGTTTTGCTAAACTAAGGAAACCCGACCTTCACCGTCGTCTTCACAGGTCATTAGATCGATTTCTGGTTCCTGTGGGTGTGTCAGGTAAATAGAAGTGGTTCTCTAAACTTCAGATTACTGAGTTTCTTAAAATGCTTTGCATATCTGTCATATGAAGCTCCAAACTTTTACAGGTTTGGAAAACCTGTGGGAAATGAGGCTTACTTGCTTGTCCTTAACATGAGTATACTTAAATGCTTCTCGCGTTCCTATCTCTGCGGCGTCATCACCCATGACGAAATCGTCGAAAGATGAATCTCTCTTCATAGCAACGCAACTAGGATTCGTGAGATGGTGCAGCGAACACGGTCTCTCAACCAAGAATGTGCAGAAACCATCCCGTTCTTGGACGGCGCGGATCCTATTCTTCAGAGCGACCATATTAACTCTTGGAGGTATCTGTAATGCGCCTCACACAGAAAGAAGCAAGGATAACCAGCCAGTGGCGATCTCTGGAATATTTTTTCCACATAGATGTTCTTGTGGTCATGGGATCTCACGTTTGAAATCCCTTTTCTCACTGCATGAGAGAAAAAATATGACCTTGTTGTGGTCTACAAAATTATCTGCGAAATGGTTCGCCTCCCCATAGATAATTTCTACGGCGTAACCTCTTCTTAAGAGCGCGTGTGGCACAGTGGTAAGAGGCTCGCTGCGCACGCACCACGGTTCGATCGCGCCCGTGGCCATCCAAGCTATCCATCCCTCCGGGGTCGGTAAATTGGTCGGAGTCTGGGAGGTTGATGCACTGACTTGGTTCATCGGATGCCCCCTGCAAGTCACTGTATAGGGCACATACGCATTCAACGCCTCTACGATTTTTCAGATGAAGTCGAATGCGTGGCGCATCCCACATGACGGGATTGATCAACGCCGACCACTTTATCCTTTTTCTAACAGTTTCCATGTTCGATTGTCCTTGAATCTTGGCATGGTAATTGTTGTTGTGGAATACGCAGGGATTCTTTCGAGCTGTTAGCCAAGATGGTTATTGACCTTTATTGGGGCTAACGTTTCGGCGATGTCGCCTTCGTCAGAGCCTGGAAAGTCAAAGACATGAGTGATTTATCCCCTCAAACGCCTCATCCTTCTACAGAACATCATTCATCCAGCCCGTGAACTCAAAAACAGTATCAGAAAAACACAGACAATGAGCGCTCACCTTAGTTGCGAACACGATGACCGAACAGCGGACCACTAGTACCAAACCCCTGCTCCTAGGGGTTTATAAGGTGCCTTAACAACCCGCCCCGTAAATCAAAACCCGCAAAGGTTCTGAAACAAGGCGAGCTCTCTCGTGATAGCAATGCACTCATCTTTTCTATTCATTTTTGGACTTTTAGCCGTGATCCAAAACGCTTCTAAAGTCCTGCGCGCTATAATTTCGGGTTCTTGCGACAAGATCGTGACTCCAATCTGGATTTCGGAGTTTTCATGGCATAACTTGCGGTGGGTACCCGAAGGAGTGGCCGTTTTTGATCTGGAAAGCCCATCCAGATGTTCTTTTATCCTAGCGCAAAGCGGCCGTCCCGTTTCTCCTATGTATTCGTCCCCGCGCGCCTGACAAGTGATGAGATAAATTGTCCCCGAGATCATACAGTCACCGTCTTTCCCATGCGGACAAAAAAAGATCGTTTGTTCGAACATGGACAAATGACGCAGCCAGGGGTTGTGCAAATGCGATCATATGCCCGATTACGAACCAGGTGCCGTTTGAGGTTGGGTGGCGGTATGTCCACCACTCCGTGTTACCATACGTACGATAGGGGTGAGACAGGGGTGAAAAAAGTGAAGGTTGTCTGGGCCGAAAAGTGAAGATTGTTCCGCAACCAGAGCTTCGATAGTGCTGAGGAAGGGTTCCCCAAAGTGAACGATGACATATACTAGACAGTGAAAGCTGTTTCAAATATGGATTAACGAAAACTGTTTTAATATTGCTCAGAAAATGAAAAAAGATCGTTTGTTCGAACATGGAACGCCAAAGACGAGAATTGCGCCGGCTTCCTCCTTTCGTGCCGGGACCAGCGCTAAGCCTAACGTAGAAAATGCTCCAGCTCGATTTTTGCTAAATATTTCGGTAGTTTCACAGAACTGTATGTTGCGCAGTTGTAAGCGATTTTCCTCACGAAATTCCCTACAAGATGACACCAAGAGCGACAGATTTCATCAAGAATCCAGGGAGAAATCAATTTTTAAAACCTAGACGAGGGATTTGCGTCCTTTCAAATTTCTCAACAATCTTGAGAAATCGTGAGTTGCGCAGTTGTCTATTGAATTGGCGACATCATTGCGCATGCAAAGCCCATTGAAGCAGGTGCCCTCATCTGAAACTGGCCCAGAAAACGGGTCATGTATGAAAGCAATTTTTTACTTTATATCTCTTTCAGATCAAACATTCAGGGGTTGCGCAGTTGTCAGCTGCCGAGCCCGTAAGATTCCGAGTAGAATGGTATATAACACTTGATACTTCCTTTCACGCTAAGCTGAAAAAGCCTGCCTGAGCCAAATGCCCGTGTAGCTCAGGGGGGGTGAGCGAGAGAGCACGCAATATGGGAGGGCGCCAGACGCGAGGGTAAGCCAGACGGGGTATTTGGCTCATCTTGGTTTTCCCGTCGGGCGTGAACGAAAGTATCACGTATTATATATCATTCTGCTCAGAATTTCATTCTCAATTAAGCAGACAACTGAGCAACATCCAGTTCCCTGAACTAAGCAAGATAATCCTCTTTTCACGTTTTCATGAATTTCTCAGCTATTTTCAGTTGCATCTCTGTGATCTTGCTGTCATCCAGTCTTCAATAACATTGGCAAGAAGTCTGACAACTGCGCAAGGCTTAATTTCCCAAATGAAGAATGATATTGTCGGTCAAACCGTAATTTTGCCGCAAATTCTCACCAATTTCATGGAAGCTTTTTCTCCAAAAGAATTAACTGGCCATATTTGAACATCGGCTTTTCTTAGACTGTATTGTGTGAGGAATTTAAGTCACAACTGCGCATTTCATGTAATCCTACTTTGCCTGAATTACAATGCATAGTTTCATTCCCTTTTTTTGGTCCGGGACTGCGTCCCGAACCCATCTTTTCCTCCTCGCCATAAGTGAAGGTTCCCTATCCAGGCACCATCAAAAATGATGGTGGCCTGAGACACGTCTCAGGCTATCGGACGTGTGCGTGTTACCCCATAGTTACCCCATAAGGGAGTGCTCTCCACGTCTCGCCCATCGCAGGTCACGTCTGGCGGATGGCTTCGAAAAGATTCCTTTCTGCCTACTCTTCATCTCGGATGAAGTGAGTAACGCAGTACGGAGGAGCCTACGTCAGGCGGGCCTGCAAGATGATGTGAGAGTGGTGGACATACCGCCACCCAACCTCAAACGGCACCTGGTTCGCAATCGGGCATATGATATTCGCATTTGCACGCATTTTCATATCGCATTTGCACAACCCCTGGATGCATCATTTTTCCGCATGGGAAAGACGGTGACTGTACGATCTCGGGGACAATTTATCTCATTACTTGTCAGGCGTGCGGGGACGAATACATAGGAGAAACGGGACGGCCGCTTTGCGCTAGGATAAAAGAACATCTGGGCTTTCCAGATCAAAAACGGGCTTTCCAGATCAAAAACGGCCACTCCTTTGGGTACCCACCGCAGGTTATGCCATGAAAACTCCGAAATCCAGATTGGAGTCACGATCTTGTCGCGAGAACCCGAGCGCGCAGGATATTGCGCGATAAGGATATGCGCGCAGGATATAACGCGCAGGACTTTAGAAGCGTTTTGGATCACGGCTAAAAGTCCAAAAATGAATAGAAAAGATGAGTGCATCGCTATCACGAGAGAGCTCGCCTTGTTTCAGAACCTTTGCGGGTTTTGATTTACGGGGCGGGTTGTTAAGGCACCTTATAAACCCCTAGGAGCACGGGTTTGGTACTAGTGGTCCGCTGTTCGGTCATCGTGTTCGCAACTAAGGTGAGCGCTCATTGTCTGTGTTTCTCTAATACTGTTTTTGAGTTCACGGGCTAGATGAATGATGTTCTGTAGAAGGATGAGGCGTTTGAGGGGATAAATCACTCATGTCTTTGACTTTCCAGGCTCTGACGAAGGCGACATCGCCGAAACGTTAGCCCCAATAAAGATCAATAACCATCTTGGCTAACAGCTCGAAAGAATCCCTGCGTATTCCACTTTATTCTTTATCCTTTAACCTCTTCTTGTGCCATGGGTGATCCATTTAGAATTGACAACATAAGGCTCCCCCCCCCAATCTAATTTACCACCAGCCTTATCGTCCGGCTAACGCCGGACTCCCAGGCTTCTTGTGATGCTCGCTTCGCTCGCATTGTTTTAGTATGGCACATTCCCCACACCACGTCGGCCACTCCTCACCCTATCGGTACGCATGTTTTTCGTATCTTTCCATTTCTCGGCGTCAAAGCATCCATTCCATGGCTGCAGACAGGCCGACTAACTTTTTTTCCTACTAATTATGGCAGCCGAAAGAGAGATGCTAACACACGGTAGAGGCACTGCTGTACTCTATTATTTATCGTTTGCTCACTGTATGTAGTTGGACGCAGAGGAATCGATTCAGCAATGGAAACGGTCCGGATCGATAGCATATTTCTAAAGTTCTGGGTCACCGCGCACCTTCCCAAAGCATTGGATCCTTATTCAGGCGTTTCCCCACTTTTGGACGCCGGCCCACCCTTATCACAACGTGGGATCCAGCTCCAGGCGTTTCCCCAGTTTCAGGCGCCGGCGCACCCTTATGACACCGTGTGACCCACCTCCAGGCGTTTCCCCACTTTGGGCGCCGGCGCACCTTTATCACACCGTGGAACCCAACTCCAGGCGTTTCCCCACTTTTGGGCGCCGGCGCACCTTTATCACACCGTGGAACCCAACTCCATTCTTCCATCCTGTCCCCCGCCCTTCATTTTCCTCCGTTCGTCTCTGAAACATACCCACTGGCATCTTATCTTGTGTATAACCTGATAAACGCAGACCAATAAACACCAACACTTATTCATTTTCAATGTGGTGTAAACAACTGTTGGTCTTCCAAGCGACGGAAAGTGGACCGAAACACCTGCCGATCAAGGTAAAAATCAAAATTTGCAACCTTTTCGTACATAAGTCGACGCGCTGAACACGATGGTGTACTTNTAAGTAATAGTAGGATTGTTGTCGGCCTCACGGGATTTCATTTCGCGCGTGTCATTTCATTTCATTTCGCGCGTGTACTTTGGAACTGCGCGGTCGGTTCGTCAGCCTGCTCTCACCGACTAACCTGTATTCACGTCTTTGTGCATTCTGGAGTAATTCGCCACCTACTTCTGCCAAGTATTTGCTTCTGCCAATACTATTCTGCATCGCGAGCACTTCTGTGGCGGAGTGTGCCCTAATTTGTTATCCTGACGCCACCAGTAAAGGTGAAGTTCCTTTATCTTACGCGTTCGTCGCTCCATTTCATCGATTGCCTCCCGTCGGTCAAACTCAACTCTTCCTTTTGTGATCCTCCCTGCGGCTGGGAGTTTTTGCTGAGACTTAAGCCGCCCTCTTAGGTCAATTTGGTCATTAGTAGTGAACTACTGTTTTGATCATGGAAACTCCACTCGCTCCTCCACCTATTCAGAATCGCCAAGGCAAAAAGCACAAAATTGACTGCAGTCCTCAACCAGCGGATGGCGACTTCGATCGT
The DNA here is from genome assembly GCA_000688135.1 of Ancylostoma ceylanicum. Lineage (NCBI taxonomy): Eukaryota > Metazoa > Nematoda > Chromadorea > Rhabditida > Ancylostomatidae > Ancylostoma > Ancylostoma ceylanicum. Next base: position 3,645,326 of record JARK01001341.1, on the reverse strand, counting down.
GCGGTCAATCTCGTCCTCAATGATGCTTCTCTTCCGACGCACCTAAGGACTGTCGTGAGCCACTTATTGGAAATCAAGGAACAGTTCTCATTAGTAGTTGCTAGGAACCGCGAGCTCATGCTTGAAAATGAGGAGATACGAAACAAAAGTTGTGATCTGCTCAAAGAGAACAACTCTCTTAGGTCTGAAATTGACTCCCTCAAGCTTACTCTATCTCAAAGTCTGAAACCTCCTCCTCCTCCCTCTCCTCCTCGATCTTTAGGTTCTGGCAATACCCCTGCATCTTCGTTTGAAGAGTGCGAGCGCAAGAGGTCAGTGGTCATGGCCGGTGTTTTTGAAAGTGATGCCCCATTGTCTTCTACTAGGGTCTCACGTGACATAACCTGTGTGCGGCAGATTTTTGATTTCCTTTGTATTGATGCACAGCCATCGTGTGTCTACCGTATGGGTAGATACGACTCCAAGAGGCCTCGCCTCTTAAAGGTCGTTCTACCTTCCTCTTATTTCGCCTCACTGTTGTTGAAACGTGCTCCCAAGCTGAAATCGTTCGCGATGAGGGGGATTTTTATCAGGCCATCGCTCCCCCAAGCCGAACGAGATCGCCTGAGAGCACAAAGACTATTGCGCTCTAATTTTAATAATGGCACTGTATCTCATTCATCGGTTATTGTTTCTCAAGCCACTCAGGATCCTCAAATAACTACTCCTTCTCGCTCTTTGACCTCGGACACTCGTGATCCGCTTGGAAGTGATGATGTTCCCATGCAAACCCCACATTCAGGAAACATGTAGGGCATCCCCGGAATGATGGCTCCGACCTCCTTTGTGTTTTAGCTAATGTTCGTTCGCTGATCAAGAATCGCCATGCACTTGCTTTCCATCTTGAAAGTTTTAACTTCGATATAATGGCACTTTCTGAAACCTGGCTCTGTCCCGAAGTAGATATTGCTCCACTACTGAGTGCCTGGTGCTCTCAATTTGAGGCTCTTAGATGTGATCGCAACAAAAAGGTGGGAGGCGGAGTCGCTTTAGTGGTACGCAAAAGGTTTGCACCGATTTTAGTGTTTAAGGAATCTGTGGACGATTCATACGAAATATTATGTGTTGATATCAATGTTCCCGATTTTAGAATTTTTCGCTTTGTCGTATTATACAGAGCTCCTTCTTGTGCTGCACCTATGACTAAATAAATGGTGAAAGCTATTGGAGATGCGGTCTCCTGTAATTTTCCATGTATTGTCATGGGAGACTTCAATCTCTCGGACATTCTATGGTCTTCTCATCCGGTGGCCAAGAGTTCATCTTCCAAGACCCTCTTGGAAATGTGTGCCGACCACAACCTTTCGCAATATGTCAAAGCTGGAACCCGTGGCGACCATATACTTGATCTAATTCTTTGCAGTGTTCCCGACTTAATACGAGATCTCAAAATAATGCCGCCTATAGGGACTAGTGACCATTCTTCGGTATTTTCCAAGGTGAATCACTTTGTTACAAACATAGATAGCAGCACAATTAGGAGAGATTTTAAGCTTGCTGACTATGACGGCATTAGGCGCTTCCTTAAAGATGTGGATTGATTTGGTTCTCTAAATTCTGTACAATCCGTTGAAGACAAGTATGCGTTATTTTCAGCCATACTTTTGCATTCCATACAACTGTTCGTGCCAGTGCGAAAGGTACCCCTGCGCAAGTCATATCTTCCGTTCAATCTCTGTTCTTTATTCAAAAGGAGGTGGAGCGCTTGGTCTGATGCCAACAAGCAGGGTAATCCTGGTAGTTGGTTTCAGTTCAAGAAACTCATTGAGGTCTTCGAACGTAAGCTGAAAAAATACAACATTCATGTGGAGAAGAAAATTGTTGAGTCGAATGATAAGACTGCTTTTTTCAAACTTTTGAAGTCCAAGCTCAGTGGTGACCGCTCTTTGGGCTCGCTCATTGGTGAAGATGGCGAGTCTGTGATTACTGATTCTGATAAAGCTGAGTTACTCGCAAAAACTTTTGCCGGTGTGTTTGCATCTGAATCTCATGGTACAATTGATATCCAGTCTAATAATCCTATTTATCCAGTTATGGAAGACTCTGTCTGGTTCACTAGAGAGGAAATATTGAAGTTGCTCCTCAAGTGGCGTCAGTCCCAATCGATAACACCAGATGGTATTCCTCTGGAGTTCATCAAAAGGATTGCGTACATTATTGCTGGCCCACTTGAATTTATTTTCAATCTTAGTTTTATGAGAGCNGGAAGACTGCCTGGTTCACTAGAGAGGAAATATTGAAGTTGCTCCTCAAGTGGCCTCAGTCCAAATCGATAACACCAGATGGTATTCCTCTTGAGTTCATCAAAAGGATTGCGTACATTATTGCTGGCCCACTTGAATTTATTTTCAATCTTAGTTTTATGAGAGCAGAAGTTTCTCACAGATGGAGGCACTCTTTTGTCACAGCGATTCCAAAAAAAGCGCCGTTAACCTCACCTTCCAATTACAGGCCAATCTGCATAACTTCTATTTTTGCAAGACTTTTCGAGAAAATACTCAAAAAAGAATTGTTGCGCATCTCAAATCACATTCCATCATCTCGCCATATCAACACGGCTTTCAGAAAGATAAGTCTACGGTTACTGCTATGATTCAGTCACTTAATGACTGGACTTCCTTAGTTGATGAGAAGAAAGATGTCGACGTTATTTATTTTGACTTTGCTAAAGCTTTTGATAGGGTATCACACAGCAAGCTTCTACATAAGCTTCAATTGATAGGCATACACCCGCGGATCGTGTTATGGCTCAGAGCGTTCCTTAATGATAGGACCTTTATGGTTCGCGTGAATAACTCTTACTCCAAACCTAGACCTGCGCACAGTGGCGTCCCTCAGGGCGGAGTGCTTTCACCCATTCTGTTCAATGTGTACACTTATGATCTTTTGCGAGCCCTTCCTCAACGCAGTGTCTCCTTCTGTGCCTTCGCAGACGACCTCAAAATTTACCATTCCATCGGATCTTTAGATGATGTTGTTCACTTACAAGAAGCAGTAGACTTCGTTAGTCAGTGGGCAAATCAGTGGAAATTGCCTTTGTCTAGTGAAAAGACCAAAGTTCTTCATTTGGGTCCACACAACATCAACCATGTATACACCATATCTGATACCTCTATTACTAGCGTAGAAGAAGTGGTAGACCTAAGTTTTTTAATTACCAAAAACCTCAGCTTTGACAAGCACTGTGAAAGGGTAGCTAATAAAGCTATGCGTATAGTGCATTATATCTTCAGAGGGCTCATAACAAAGAATAGTGCAGTTTTATTGAAAGCCTACAAGGCTTACGTTAGACCCATACTTGAGTATGGAACTCCGGTTTTCATCCCCTTCACCTGTAAAAGCATCAAAAGGCTCGAAAGGGTTCAAAACGCATTCACCAGGAGACTTATGATTCGTATTATTGGATTCCCTAAGACCACATTCCTTCAAGCGATGAGAGAAACCTAAATCTTGGCTTATCTACTCTGTCATTCCGTAGAAAGATTAATGATCTCCTCTTACTTCATAAGATCTTGTATGGAAAATGTGGACTCGAACCTCAGGATCTGATCTCTTTGAGAGCATCAAACACCCGTGGTGGAACCATTAAATATCGTTTTAGGAGAGCTCGACTTAATTGCAGGCGCTATTTCTTTGTTAATAGGACTGTTTCCATTTTTGACAAAATTCGCAAAAATCATCAAATTCCTCTCGGGTACAACACATTCAAAAAGCTTCTCGAACACACCCTCATTCCTTGATGCCGTACATGTCTGTTTGGTGACTGCTGTTTTATAGTTGGTGATTGCTGTTTAATAGTTTATGGTTCGTTGTTTGTTAGTTGGTCAGTTGCTATTTTATAGAAATGGTCCTTTTTTTCTCCTATTCTCTTCCATTGCATAAGTTTCGTCTTATGTAATGAATGAATGAATGAATGAATGAATGAATGAATGAATGAATGAATGAGTGAATGAATGAATGAATGAATGAATGAACGAACGGGAGCCTACCATGCTTCGAAAACCGACGGTGGGACAGCCGTTTCCCACCATTTACCTACCCTTAGCCCACCTATTCCTCTTCCCTGCTTCATAACCGCCTCAACCAGCGTCAGCCGTTTGTCTACCACTAGCCTACTATTTATTATTTATTTATATAATTACCAGCCTGATCGCCCGGCTAACGCCGGACTCCCAGGCTTCTTCTCTTGCTCGCGTTTCCTCTATGTGACATCATCCTTACACCACGCCCATCGTTCTACATTTGTCAAAACTCCCATTTTTCGCAACCTCATGCTTTGTGGCTCCGAAGCTGTGCAACAGTAGGGGTTCGTCTTTCAACTTTGTACAGGACCCTTGGACCTGACTGCAAGCGCTTCTCCACTTTTTAGCGCCGGCACACCATTATCACACCTTTGGATCCGACTCCAGGCGCTTTCCAGTTTTGGACGCCGGTGCATCCTTACCACACCGTTGGACCCGTTCCCCAGGTGGTTCTTCACTTTTGGACGTCGGCGCACCCTTTGCGCACCGCTCTGCCCAAATCGGAGCGTTTCCCCACTTCTGGACGCCGGTGCACCCTTATAGAACCGTTGGATCCGAATGGGAGCGTCTCCCCACTTTTGGGCGCCGACGCACCCTTATCACACTGTGGGACCCAACTCCATCCATCCTTCCTGTCTCTCGCTCTTCTGTTTCCACCGCTTGTCTCTGATACATACCCATCCGCATCTTATCTTGCATATGACCTGATAAACAGAGAAAAATAATCATCAAGACTCATTCATTTTCGTCGTGGTGTAAACAACTGCAGGTCCGCTAAGCAAATGAACATGACAAAAGGGGATCAAAACACTTGTCAATTGAGGTAAAAATGAAAATTTGCACAGTTTTCGTACATAACTCGACACGCTGAACATCGTGATGTAGTCAGTTTTTTCCTATAATGGCTGGTTCTCTTGAACACACAAACAGACAAAAAATGCCAATTAAGTAAAGTATAGATTTTTGAAGACAACAGACCTCATACAGTGCATGGTGTGTATATTTCGGGGTGGCGTGCGGGCGCACCTCCCTCCATGGCGCGAGCTGGCGGTCGATACTCGAAAGTGGGCGGGAAGTGGGGGGGGGGGGGGGGGGGGG
>JARK01001341.1:3623754-3640062 GCA_000688135.1 Ancylostoma ceylanicum | reverse complement strand
GGGGGGGAAGGGGGGGGGGGGGGGGCGTGGGAAAAAATTGGGGTCTCCACTGTTTTGGTGACCCGGACAGCAAATAGAATTAATAAAAATATTGTGCAAAGATGGGTCCCAGGTAAACAGAATCTAGTTAATGAATCGCGTTTCCCGGTTTTCCCTAACAATAGAACACGAGAGAGAAACGACGAAATTTGTTAACGAGTTGACGATTAGAAATGCGAACACCCTCTCCGGAGGACATCGTACTCCGGGTCCCGGACCTTATGTTGGGAGAAACAGGCAACGATGCTCCAGGAACCTTTCTCCTAACAGCTTTGTAAACACTTTCCGCTACATCAGCACCTATTCTAGCACAATAATACTGATAACAACTTTTAGGTGAACCTGCTTCAATGAGAACTTTTCCATGCAACAAAGATGAACCGGCTGTATAAAAAAGATGTCCTTTGTCTATCCTGCTCACCGTCTCGTCTGACGACTTCCAGAGGTCCATGAGTTCCTTCCATCAATTGGACTTTTTCTCATTGACTGGTGACGATGCTGTAGCTACTTCTCCGTCACTGCTCACTTGATTCTTCTCTAGCTGAAGAATTTGCTTAGTTTTTGCTTCGTTCATTTTTTCATGAACCGACGACGTTATGATCCAAGTCTTGAATGCCAACTATTCCTCGAGTATCTCTTGGATTTTATCGAACGTTAGCGCCATTCGGGTGAGAATTTCATCGCGCATCCCGTCCCTTTCGAGGGCAAGTGCCCCTTCACCTGCTATGTAGCCAACTGCCCCGTTCTTCTCCAATCGCGCCTTCACAGCATCTCGTTCCATCTCCTCACGCACACTTCTGAGCGCTTCGTCCTAAGACGTGCGAAGTAATTTCCATCGATGGGGGCATGTTCAACAATCTTTTTCATATTACACGCTAATTCTGTCCAATCGATGCATTGTTGGAACGCCCTTTTCAGGACTGACTTCTCGGTTCGGCCCCCATGCAAGGATGGGACCCAGATAAACAAAATCTAGGGTTCACGATTTCACCGAACACTAGAACACGAAGGAAAAACGACGAAATTCATCAACGAATCGACAATTAGAAATGCCAACATGAAACCAAAGAACGAATAACAGATGTTTCCGATATGTCCGTCCGTAGGAGAAGACGAGGGCGTCAGGTGTGAGTCCGGAAAACGATGAAGAAAATCAACTTCGGGGGATCAGATATAGAACACCGGGAATACCTTTGGGCCATCCACGTTTCTCTTATACCGGGGTTTCCCGCGCGCTCATTCAGAAGTGGCGCGCTCTCTTCGCTTGCACCTTTTGATCTGCCCTACCGTACAATATAAATTATGATAATAAGTAATTAATAAAATTACTTGAAAAGTAATAATAAAAATAAATAATAAAATATACTGATACAAAGTTTTTGTTTATTTTGTAAAGTAATTTCGAAAATTCGGCGACCTATTCTGGAAGGGGGGGGGGGGGGCTCATTTGATCAACGCTTTCATTCAGTGTATTTTTGAATCTACTTCGTGGGAGTAGGTCTCATTTTTTAAATGTCAACTATTGCGAACCACTTGTTTTCTTGAAATATCACCCTCGTTGTGGACGAGAGCAAGAGCAGCGTGTATTGGTGGAGCAGGCGTACGACATAAAGACATGGGACAGGAAGGTCGTCCTAATCATCTTCTGAGAGGAGTCACATAGCCATTCTCAACATGTGTGAATCTTAATTTTTCCTAGCACCTGGAAAGCCTTTGTATTCCTTGGAAAGGTTCGACTTTGGCTATGAGCTGACTTTTCAACCAGAGTTAAGGGTTGTTTCCGGCATTTTCGTTACAAATTGAATTCCAGCATTTATTTTACAGTACTGCACATATGTAGGTTGGATAGCCCGAGCCACGGCTCAGACCCCCTCACTTTAGGAGGGGGACAATTGATCCTCCCCCTCACTAAAGTGAAGAGGTGACCAGGTATGAAGCTTGACATGTGAAAATGAAACATTCTACACTATTTCACCTACAGAACGCAAGAGACGAGCAGTCGGATGGAGGCGAGAACTTGGGAAGAGAAGGGAGGGGGGAAATTGCAATTTAAAGATAATTGAATTGAATAAAGAAACAAATAAACGACTAATATATTATTGTTTCATGACTTATAATAACTCGCTTAGTCTGTATGTGTGTGCCTGTGTGAATACGTGTCTGTGTGAATCACGAAATTCGATCATGCATTTTCGAGACAACAGTAGGTAGGTTATCTCACTCTAATCATTCTTCATGTTGTTTACTGACTCAACCCACATCATATAAATGGTTAGCGACGGGTGAGGTGCGGTGCAGTGTAGTGGGGAGAAGATTAAGGTGAACGGTAGATTCGCAACGGGTCTGACAAGGGAGGGAGGTTACGCCGGCACCCAATTACTGTCAGGCGCTTGGAGACGCTTGGAGACGAGATGCTATGATAAGGATGCGCCGGCGCCCAGAAGTGGGGGAGTCGGGTCCACGACTATGTTAAGGGAGCGCCGGGGCTCAAAAGTTAGAAAGTCGGGTCCACGACTATGATAAGAAAGCGCCGGAGCCCAAGGTGGAAGAGACGGATCCAAGGCTGTGATAAGGGTGCGCCGGAGTCTGAAAGTGATGAGACTCCTGGAGACGGGTCCACCGTTGTGATAAGGGTACGCCGGCGCCCATAGTGGGAGGAGACGGGTACACCGTTGTGATAAGGGTACGCCGGCGCCCATAGTGGGGGAAGACGGGTCCACCGTTGTGGTAAGGGTACAACGGCGTTCAAAAGTGGGTAAACGCCTGCGAACAGGTCGACATATGGAGGAAGAGGTGCACCCGTGCAAATTAGCTAGAAAATGCTCTCAATGAAGACAATGTTTGTTCTAATTGACTTCTGGCGCCTAAATGCATTGATGAGGTACTAAACGCCCGGCCTCAGCAGTGGCTATTATACCACCCATACCATACCATTCCGCCCACATCACGTCCCATCCTGCGTGTTCTACCCCCATTTGTGTCTGAGCACACCGCACCGTCCTCTCATATGTTCAAGCTGATTGTTATCAATGGATCACTCACAATAAACAAAGAGTATTAAACCATTTCCCGTGTTCATTCCAGGTTGAATCGATTACATATGGCTACAATCAGCTTTTTCGCTTGAGAGAATGATAAAATTGCTTTAGTCATAAAAACGCAAGCAGTCCTCTTTGACAAGTCCATTTTTTATGGGGAAGGCATTCAGGGGAAACGGAGCAAAAATTGGTGTGACCACAATTCTACTAGGATGGATGCGAGGTAAACTCATGCGAGCGAAGCGAGCATAAGAAAAAGTCTGGAAGTCCAGCGTCAGCCGGACGGCCAGACTGGTAAAAGAATTAATGCGAAAGAACACACCTAATTAGGCAAAAGTTGTAGTTACGCGCGCAGTGTTAGATGGAGCGCGCAATGTGACTATTGCAGCAGACAAGGAAAAGGACCTGCGAAATTCTACGTGGAGGGGAACGAACTGGATATCGACGAGGGCATATGGTTGAACCCTCAACCTAGTAGTTTGCAGGTCTTAAGTAGGAAGCCATTTTTATCATGTCTGGGGAGAAATCTTTAAACATATGAGGGTATGAAAAACATGGCATGTATGTTTTGTAGTTCACTATTGAAATGGTTATGAGGGTAGTCAATGATGATAGTCTAACGCAATTCGCAAGGATTTTCTCTTTCTTCTCGGTTATAACATGTGGCAGTTTATGTGAGAACAACAAGCAAAAAAGTGGAAGCAACAGGTGGGTGAAAAACGGCGCAATTTGAATGCTTTTATGAAATTTCTCTTTGTGTTTCGAAGAAACCGGTCAGCTTTGAATACATGCGGCGAGAAGAAAGAATGCGCTATCTGCCCATATATAGATACCAGTCTGGCCGTCCGGCTGACGCCGGACTTCCAGACTTCTACTAATGCTCGCTTCGTTCGTATACTTCACATTGAATGCAAAGATAACCCTGAAAACCTTTCGCGGGATACCTATATCCCCCTCAAATAGTTTCAACGCTCTCCTGAAATTCCCTCAAATCCGCCAGGCCTTCTCTCATCTCCACAAAGTGATGCCCTTTGGTAGGCCCTGGGGGCTGTGAGCATTTGGATGTAACCGATATAGTGCAAATGATCACTTGGAATGAACTATGTTTTGTTGGTTGTTGTGGTAGCTAAGTGATAAGAGTCTACTGCTGCATGTAAACAGAATGAAGGGGGTGGCTCATTCAGACACGAATGGAAAGGACAGAGAGTGATGAGCAAGTAGTGCAGGGGAGGAAAAGCATCTAGGAGAGAAAGCCGCGGTGGATATTCACGTAGGATTGGACCCGTATGTGTGCATTCCTCCATTTTTCCAAGCGATTCCACACCTGTGAATCCCAGCACGCCCTTTCACACCGTGGAACCCACTTCAAAACGTGTCCCCACTTTGGGCTCCGGCGTTCCCTTATCACAGCGCGGGTCCGGCTCCCCCACTCTGGGCGCCGGCGTACTCTTATCACAGCGGTGGACCCGCTGAGGAACGGTAAGCCACTTGGGGATATGATTGGTGTACGACAGCCGCCCTACTGATCCTTCAATCTAGGATGAATGGATTTCATGACACACACACACACACACACACACACACACACACACACACACACACACACACACACACACACACACACACACACACACACACACACACAGAATAAGCCCGTTATTATTAGTCATGATATGGGGGAAACTTTGCTATGATTGAAAAGAGGGATTGGGGTGAGCCGGTATAACGGGGCATTCTCGTGTCCGTTGCTAGACAGTTGACGAAACAGTTTGTTTTGGAGAGGGGTCGTGAATAGCTTAAGAAACGTGCTCACCCACCCTCGTCTGGAGCGAGCACGCAGGCGCGTGGAATGGGATTTTGCTTGTACAGAGGTATCAAAAAGTTTCCAGCCTAGACCACTAACACTAAAGCTACTGCAACGAAATTTTAAACCGAATAAATATAGACCTTTAGAAGGTCAACGCACTTTCCTTCTTGCCGTTCTATCAAACTTGACCATTTTTACAAGGAGTTTTGTCGCATGAGAACAGACACCAGACCTAAGCTTTATTTCGTAATCGTTCTCGTTCCGCCGAAGCGCCGTTTCGAATTTTCGGATAGATTCTGGTAGCTGGGTCCTGAGCTCTGCTTACGAAGTAGCGGAATTAGCGAAGTGCGTCCACATTCTCAAAAAGGAATACAGTCTCGTGAAAATGAATGTTCCGTTGGAGAGTTTGAATTTTATGGTTGGGTTTTTGCAATAATTTTTGATCGTTTTGAGAATGCGCTGGAACAAGGTAACAGTGAATATACCTGCTTCCTTTGGGTTCACACAAATGTAGTCATGTGGCACGAAATTTTCTCTTTCTCATGGAACCTTTGGTGAAACGCCTCCATCTCCAAGATCCGTATTCGATCGCACTAATCTCGGACATGTGCCTGTCTCGATCCATTACCGCATGCTTAGGAGTTCGAACCTTGGCACTAAACCACCGCTATTCATTGCCAGTCGAGAAGCACTCTGAAGTATTGTCCCCGCTTTTTTCAAAACAATCAAAAATCCTTTTCGAATGTTCACGGAATTCTCCTGTCGAGATCCGAGAAGGTTTTGGAGACTCAAATTTCTGCGAAGCTTCAAGTTGTTGGATGACTGACCAGGGAATTTCCAAAGATAGTGGGATTTTGAATTACGGGATACATTACATTACATTACATTTATTACGCTGTTTAAGACAAGCGTTAAAAAATAGTTGTCATAGGACTGTGAGTAAAAGTCAGTACATGCCAAAATTAATCACTATTTCATACAATGTTACCTTTTCAATTTGAAACTGCACCATTGCTCTTTTAAAATGTAGTTGTTCTTGTAAAGGCAAATTTTCTGAAAGCTGCAAGAGAGTTTAAAGGGGGTGCATATTTGCTCAGAGAGAGGTATGCCGCACCCGCTCGAACAGTGAAACTTCTAGTTCTGACAGAAGTTCGCGCTCTTCTGTAAAAAATTTTGAATTCACCCCCTCTAGTTATGGATGTTACTATAGAGAAGAATAGTTTAGCTTTTTCAGAGCTCCATTCATGTAGTATTTTATAAACCATGCAGACGTCGAAAAATCGGCGTCTAGATTCAAGAGAGGGAATATCAAAATAACGATTCCTTATTATTCCACGGGGGATACTTGAGTAGGAGAAACTTCCTTTTCTGATAAATATTTTTCTGGTGAAGCTATTTTGCACTTTTTCAATCTTTGCTATATCCCTTTTCTTGCATGGGCTGAATACCGTAGACCCGGATTCCACAAGAGGACGAACATATATTTTGTAGGCTTTTATAAGAAGAGTTTGATCAGTCGTGGAAAGAGCCTTAAATATTTGGAACGTGCGCATATGTGCCTTGGCACACATCTTTGTGTAATGTGAAGAAAAATCAAGCTTTTGATCATAGTGAAATCCCAAGTCAGTAACAGAGGTAACTGTAGGTACTTCAACAGAATCAGCATTGTAGGACCCTATTAAATGTGAGCTACCAATCCTGAGGTGATAAGTTTTACCCAATGAAAGTGGTAATTGCCATTTCTTGGACCAATCAACCAAACAGTTAATGGCATCTTGTATTATATTCACATCTTCAGCTTGAGTAACTTCCCGGTAGATTTTTACATCATCTGCATATTGCATACATCTGACACCCTTTTTCTGCAAAAGTTCTGCTATTTCGGATGTATAGAGAAGAAATAAGATCGGAGACAGGACTCCACCTTGAGGTACTCCACTACTAGCTTCCAGTACACTAGATAGGGATGTGTTTACTCTGACTTGAAACGTTCTATGGGAAAGAAACTGAGAAAGCCAAGCGCAAACCTTTGGATGAAATCTCAAATTGTTTATCAGGGATAATAATTTATCATGACTAACCCGATCGAATGCTTTAGCAAAGTCAAAATAGATGATATCACAACATGATTTTCTATCCAAAATATCTGACCACTCATTGAGGCACTCAAGTAGATTTGTTTCGACCGATCTTCCCGGGACAAAGCCATGTTGGCAAGGTGGAATTAGGTCATTCTCCCAAAGATGTGTCATAATGTGTTTTTTCAGTATCTTTTCGAACACTCTACATAAAATCGACGTTATACTTACTGGACGATAGTTCGAAACATCAGAAGACGGTTGTTTTTTAAGAATAGGCGTAACGAGCGCGTGTTTCCACAAATTGGGTACTTCAGAAGACATCATCGATTGGTTAAAGATGTATGATACTGGAAAAGCAATAATGGCCGAAATTTGTTTGATAAATATAGGGGGAAGATCTTCGGGAGTCACAGAATAAGAACTAGGAATTCTGCTCAGAAGTTCATATACGGTCAGACTATCAAAGCTGGGAAAGTCTTTCATAGGAGTTTTGATATCACGACTATGGTAGGGTCTTCCTCCATCTTCTTCTGAATAGACACTGTAAAATTCTGCAGCAAGTAAATTAGCTTTCTCTTGGTCAGTGATGGCAGTCACGCCACATTTGTGTAAGTTTGCTATAGTCGTTTTATTGGAAAGTTTCCTCCTTAGGTAGGCGAAAAAGCTTTGCTTTCCAGAATTTATTATCTTTTTCTCTATACTGCGATTATATTTTCTGAGACGATCCGAGAAAGAGGCCGAAAATTTTCTATATTCTCGCCAATCTCCTGTTCTTTTGGCGTAAGCATGCAAACATTCCTTATGCTCAAGCATTTTTCTAAGGTAAGGTGGTAGGTTAGTTTTATGTGGGAATACGTAGATCCACGGCACAAATATGTCCACAACATGATGTAGTATGTCGATGAACATGTTATATTTGTCATTGACAGAAGAAACCGACTCAAAAGAGTTGATCCAGTTCACATTGGCGAGATAGGCATTAATTGCTTCATAGTCACACTTAGTAAACGATCTGCGACGTATTGGAAGCAGGTCAATTCCGCCACCCAATATATTGAATGTGATGCTCATGTGGTCGCTGGTCCCAACGGGAGCACAAAGCGAAACATTGTCAATCAATTCCGTGGAGTTTGCGAAAAGTAGATCTAGTGTACTGGAGTCTCTAGTAGTACCCTTGATATACTGGATATACCCATGGCAGTGAATCATGTCCTTAAATGAGAGTGAGTTTGAGGGATTGTGCGAGTCCCAATCAATTTCTGGCATATTAAAATCACCAAGAATGATTGTGGGCAATTCGCATGAAGAAAGGTCACTAATTGTATTTTCTAATTGTTCTGTAAGTACAGAGCAACATGTAGGCGTTCTATAAACCAGTATCAATCTGAATGACAGATCTTGAGGGGAAACGTCAACTGCAATGATTTCATATCCGTCTTTAATTGATTCAGAAAGTACAAGCGAGTGACGTATTCTCTCCCTAAGCAAAATTGCAACACCACCACCCGCTCTCTCGTTACGATCACAGCGCAAAATAACGTAGTTGTTCAACCAACTACCAAACATAGTAGCCATGGAATGATGCGATTTCAACCAGGTTTCCGTGAAGAGGTACATATCAAAGTTATCACCAAATACAAGATCAATATGCATTGCATTTTTAGATAGTGATCTAAGGTTGGCATAGAAACATGTCAAGTATGATAAGTTTTTAGTTACACAAGAAGACCGGGGAATATTATTCAGTTTTCCTGCATATCAATAGTGCCCGGTGGGTGATTATTGGAAAGTGATCTATGAGTGCGCTCATCTCTACGCCGTTTTCTCTCCGCATCAGTGAGGGATTCTCTGAGGAAGATCCCTTTTTCCGGGAAAAAACGTAGTAGAGGTGCTCGCTTAACTGCTAAACGTTGGAATGTTTGAGCAGGAAGAACACATTTTATAAGTCTAGGCCGATTTGACTGTTTACCAAGACGATATACAGCTACTGGAAAGCATCCAATGTTTAGGTGGGTTAGTATGCTAACGACGCGGTCGAAATCAGATTGAAGTTTGTCACGAAGAATAGGTGATTCTAGCTCAGGAACACCACTTATTACTATTGATCGCAACCTTTCTGATTCATGGAAATCAGTCGAGGCACTACATGCGGAAGGAGGATTCTTATCTACAGACTCGGTACTTTGTTCAGATAGTTTGCTCTCAGCAATTCGTAGTTTCTCACGTAGATCAGAATTCTCCTTTCTTAGCTCATCATTTTCGTTTCGAAGCTTCGCGACTTCCTCCAATAAATGATTGAGAGCATTTTTCACACATTTCGGCACCTGTGTGGATGCATTCACTTCTTTGATCGAGACTTGAAGCTCCGTTAGCTGTTCTTCGGATGAGTTTGAGCGACCCTTAATAGAAGAACGAACAGCGCGTTTCATCACTGTTTTTCGCGGTAAAGATTGTTGCAATACACCTGCTTGGGCGACCTAACTCAGGAGAAGTCGCGGGTCGCACGCGAGACAAGCAGAAGTACTAGTCGAAATGCAAAAGCGAAAGTCACCTCGACTGGTGGCAGTGAAGAATAATAAGTTTCAACCCTCCTGCCACGAAGGATTCAGTGCAGATATATATACGAAGTGTAGTACAAGTAGTTAGCCAAAATACGGGACGACGTAACCAGACAAGAAAATGTCCCTACCGCACTCGGCCGAAGCACGAGTACGAATCAATATATACAATAATATATATAATATGGAATATAATATACATGGGGTTGCGAAATTCATACAAGGCGCACAGCCGAATTTCGCAAGAAGGCAATACTACGGGTGAGATCAACAGAGATCACGAGTGAAAATAACAGTAATAGCCCCTGTGATGAAATCGGGATTCATCCAGGTTCTTGCGCTACCAGCGAGCGGTGGTGTTTTCACTATGCCTATCGACGAAATTCCTGAAGAACAAATGGATAACCCCAACCAAACTCCTGAAGCCGCCTTCCAAGAAGAAGTCATGAAGAGTAATATTCGTCTAGACCCTCGCGACCTGCAGATGATTATTCAAGCTGTCAAATCTGAACCATCTCATGCATCCCAACCCTGTTCTTCCAAAGCTCCCACCTTCAAGAGGGAGGGCTTTGCGCGGCAGCACGAGTTTAATTCATCTGTTATTCGCAAGCTATACCCTCTTCTGGATTTCGAGGGAGTCGGTACCGTTATTTCAGAAGTTATTCACGACCTAGAAGTCAGGAATGAAACTCTGGCCATAGCGGATTCCCACCCGCAAGTGTTCGAATTTCTAGACGTAAAGGAAAAGTCCGAAAGCCTGAAAGCTACCGATCCCAGGTTGAGTGAATTTGTAGAATCTATCAAGAAGAAGGAGCAGGAGGCATCCAGGAAGAGAAAGGCGCCTCCTCCACAGCAGCCCTTTCGAAGAAGGGAAGCAGCTTGGCACACTGCTTCCCTGTACGCAAGGAGAATGCCATTTGACATCTATCCGCCGATGTGGTATGAACCCAACAGCAGCCGCCGTCCGTTCCCGTTCGCAGGACTTCAGCCTTCGCCGTACAGGCGTGCAGGAGAATACAAGAATTTCTACAAAGAATACGACAATCGCCGCAAGTCAACATGCAAAAACTGCGGTAGAGAGGGCCATTGGTACAAGGAATGTCCAGACAGACGCTAGTGAGTTCATAGCTGGTTCTATTCATTTCCATCTTGATGAATGGTTGGCTCTCGAGCCGTCTCAGTTGGTCTCGACCACACTTTTGAATGGGTACTCGTTGCCTTTCCGTGAATCACCATCTAAGCCTATTTATACTGGAAATAGGCGATCCGCTCTCGAGCGAAGTCAATTTGTGAATGCAGAAATTGCAGATCTGCTATCAACCAATGTCATTCAAAAAGTTCCGAGCAACCAGTGCGACACTCTCCACGTACATCCTCTGTCAGTGGCAAGAGGTAAAAAACTCCGATTGGTTCTAAACTTGTCTCATTTGAACCAGTTTTTGGAAGTTCCCAAAATCAAGTTTGATGATCTCAGCTCTATCCTACATGCCTTACCAGAAGGGGGATATATGGCCACATTTGATTTCAAATCAGGCTACCACCATGTAAAAGTTATGAAAGAGCATAGAAAGTATCTGGGCTTCATCTGGAACAATGTAGCTTACCATTTTTGTTGTCTCCCTTTCGGCCTTGCCTCGGCCCCCCATATATTCACAAAACTGCTCCGTTCCTTCGTCAAGAACTTCAGAGAGCAAGGAAGAGGTATTGCCATCTATATAGATGATGGCTTAGTGTTTGAACCTTCCAGGGAGCGATGTCTTCAATCAATTTCCGCAATCAAATTCAGTCTCCAGAAGGCAGGATGGCACTTTGCGGAACATAAATGCAAATGGCAACCTGATCAAGTCGCCAACTGGTTAGGATTTCATATTAATCTATCGGAAATGAGTGTAACCGTATCTCAAGATAGGTTGCAACGAGCCATACATAATCTCCAACTTTTACTGAACAAGGAATTACCTTCATTGTATGACAGACTTCGTTGGTCAGGTACACTCGCTTCTCTTAATCTCGTCATGAACCGGAATGACAAGAGAAACGCGAAGTCCGTCGCAGGGCAGGTAGCTCAGGCACAAAAGAACCTATGCCAACTCAGCAATAAATGGACGAAGACCAATGAAGAAAGAAGTGAGTTAACCTATTGGCAATCACGATTGCAAGACAATATTGTTTTGTTTATTAAGCCTCAAATAACAGAACAAGCGGACCAATGTCCTCATATTATGAGCACAGATGCATCGCAACACTCAGTAGGCGCAGTGCTGCGCACACATGAGGGACTCCTAATTTCTCGAACATTCAGAGAGCTCCCTTCACATCTTTTGAACGCATCCAGTGCGGCAAGGGAACTTTATGCTATAGAATTCGGGCTAAATGCTTTCAAGGAACATATCCTTCAGCCAAAAACAGTTAAAATATATACAGATAGCCGAGCGGCCGCATCCATT
Organism: Ancylostoma ceylanicum; assembly: GCA_000688135.1. Lineage (NCBI taxonomy): Eukaryota > Metazoa > Nematoda > Chromadorea > Rhabditida > Ancylostomatidae > Ancylostoma > Ancylostoma ceylanicum. The sequence goes on along the minus strand of JARK01001341.1, from coordinate 3,628,092 downwards.
TTCGAAAAAGGCAGCATACAGGAGGATCTGCACATTCAAGCACGAAACATTTGGAAAATAGAGGCTAACCACAACATACATGTCTCAGTCACATGGATACCACGGGAAATGAATACGGAAGCCGATTTCCTCAGTCGAATGATAGACTTTGATGACTGGAGAATCAATGATAAGATTTACAAAATCATAACAAGACGGTGGAATGCACCGCTCATTGACATGTTTGCCAATGACAGGAATTCAAAGTGCGACATATTTTTTTCTAGACATCCGTGCCCCGGCACATCAGGAATCGATGCCTTCGCCCATTCTGAAGCCTGGAGGAAAGGATTTCTTTGGTTGGTTCCTCCAGTCAACTTGGTCATTAAAACAATAAAGTGGGCATGCTACCACAAGTCATTTGGGATATTGGGCTGCCCGTTCTGGCCATCACAGCCATTTTACCCGTTAATCAAACCGTTTGGTACGCAATGGGCAGAATTTGTCCGGGACGCTGTTTTATTTCCCATAGGAACGAAACTATTTGAAGACCAAGTGTCATCAGGAGCTTTCAACTCGGAATTCTCACATTTCCCATTCCTATTTCTGTTGATTGACTTTAGACAGGATCCGTTCCATAAGCGTCCCATCAATTTTTAGTCCGCCGGCTTTGTCATACTCCACAACCCGTTGTTTGTATTCCAGTAATTCAAAATGGTATTTATACCAGAGTTTACGGAGGTATAAGTGGGATTTTGAATTACGGGATACATGGGGTTGCGAAATTCATACAAGGCGCACAGCCGAATTTCGCAAGAAGGCAATACTACGGGTGAGATCAACAGAGATCACGAGTGAAAATAACAGTAATAGCCCCTGTGATGAAATCGGGATTCATCCAGGTTCTTGCGCTACCAGCGAGCGGTGGTCCCGCCCTCCCGCCCATTTTTCGGGGGAAAAGAGAAAGTAAATAAATAAATAAGGATATCAAAAAAAATTCCAGCAGAGCGATTCGATGAAGGAGTAGCCCTTGAGGTAACCGCTCGCCGTGCAGGGCTGCAAAACCTCGGCACGGCTATCCTCAATGCTCTGAGTACAGATCGAGCTTCGTCGACGCTACGTAACTACAGGTCGGAGCTGTCAAAATTTCACGCCTGGCGAATCCGGCCAAGTCTAGCCGGGATTCCAATACCACAAGTGAGGAACCTATATCTGGCAAAATGCGCCACCGAAGGCAAGCAAAAGTCCCTCCCACTCATTGTAGCAGCGCTCAACTACTTTTGTGGTCCACTGACCGGGGTAAATAAGGACATTCAAACGTCTCTTCTAGAAGCAGAGCGCAGGACATGTCCAAGTACGCAGCATCGTTCCAAAATTTCACCATCTGACTTTCAGAAGCTCATTAGAACCGGATTGCAGTCTAAAGACCACAAAATAACACAAGCAGCAGCACTTGCCCTCATTCAATACAAGGCTCTCCTCCGACTCAGCGAAGCTAGGAACTTGTTGATTTCGGATCTGAAGCATGTGCGGGATAATTTGTGGCAAGTTAATATCAGGAGGTCCAAAACCGACCAATACAACAAGGGAACTCTTCTATCATTCCTTCTTAGCCAACAGGAACATTCATTGTGGAACAAGTACATTTCCTCGACTGGCCGTTCCTCTTTCTTATTTCAATCCTCTTCCACGGGCCTGCCTTTGTCTCCCTCAACCATGCGCGATAGGTTGAAAGCTCTCATCCGCTCTGCGGGCTTGCAACATCTCAACCTTACATCTCATTCATTCAGGGGAGGAGCAGCAACACACGCCCTAAGTTTGGGAGTCCATCAGCTCGATGTTATGCGGGCAGGTAGATGGAGAACCGTTAGCGCTTTCCAATCATACCTAACATCCGAGCCTCTCCCTTTATCCAATATCTTACCTGGATAGTGTTGCATGTACTCATTTGTCTTGTACGCTAATGTATCCAGTTATCCACACCCAGTACCAGTCATTGTATCTCATAGGGCTGGCCCAGTTACGCGTATATCATTATTGGGCATCTCAACTATTTCGTTACCATATACATGCACTTACCTGTTATAATTGTATCGTATTAGCTGATATTCGCCCATTCTAGCACGTCCTACTATTTGTCGTTGTTACGAAGCTTATACGTTGCTGTATTTATGTGCAACATGTTATGATTACTAGTTATGCTATATATGCATACGCTCCGCTCACATAGACGCAATAAACCTATAATCACAACCCGTTGTTTGTATTCCAGTAATTCAAAATGGTATTTATACCGGAGTTTACGGAGGTATAAGTTCTAGATAGCTCAAGTCCTTGCACATTACTTTTACATTACTGATCGATTCTGTCACCCTCAAAAACTCCATTTCGGGAATTCTACACCGGAATGCTAGAAGACTTTCTCCTTGTTTACAATTGAGAGTGGAATTCAGATTTTGTTTAGTAAAACTTGTTTACGGAACAAAAACTCAACAGTATTTTTTTGCATGATTCAGATGTTTTGGGAGGTACCCATAGTTTAGCTTGAACAAAATGTTCTGGTTTCCAGACGGGCTGACGAAATCTCATGAAACCTTGCAATCTAACATGAAGGGCTTCCTCCTACACGATCTCTTCAAAATTGTCCGGAAATATGGAACAGACAAGCGGGGGCCGGAAACTTTTTGATACCCCTGTAGTTGGAGGGTTGGAAGGGAAGAACACGGATACCCTCGTCTCCTGGATTCGTTTCCATAAAAAGCTGTTATGAGCAGAAATAGTTGAAAAGTGCATGCAATTTCAGAGTCAAATTTTTATACATACAGTGGCGGCCACATATTTAGCACGCTGCCGATTTTAGGCGATCAACTGATGAAAATATAAAATCTGTATCTCAGGAGTGGAATGAGCTATCAGGACAATATTTGAGGTTGCGATAAGGCATAGTGTTTTCCTTCTCGCCTCAACTTTGTTGCTCTGGGAGGTGCTTCTGGATGGAATTCCACGCATTCTACTCATTTAGAGCTCAAAATACAGTGCTTTTGGAAATATATCCGTTTCTCTCCTTGATCACTTCACTGAATCTGGCTAAAATCTAATTTTATTCTCGATATAAATGCTTGTTTTGCCATAGTAGTTTCGATAAGCAGTTTCTCACCTAAGGGGAAAGCGAAAATTGTCAACAGAAGTAAAAAATGGTGAAAAAAGGATTTACGGTGATACCAAGGATAAACCATGCATTTCCAGCCGCGGATTTGTGTTGCTAACAGGCAATCAGATACTCATAGAAAAATTCCGAGGCTTGCTTTACTAGCAAGATTCATTAAAATGAAATTTTCGACGAAATTAACGATTTATTTCTGTCTCTGACTCCAGCCGGTGAGTAGAGTCTGGCAAAAGCGTTCATAGGCAAATGCTGAAGGGAACCATGCTCAATCTGAGTCACCACTTCTTTTCCTTCCATAGCGAGATGGAAAAGTTTTATACAAAATTTTGGGAACCCGACAAAATTAAACTTCTAATTTTTAATCCAGTTTGGACCGACTCTGTGCCCATGGTAAGCTACAGGAAGAAAGCCCCCATAGTGCCTCAACACATACTATTATAGAACCTCGTTTTGATTGCTTATTATAAGGCTGACAAATGCAAAAAACTCTGTCGGCCAAAGTCGTGGGTGTGCTACTTATGTGGCCGCCACTCTCTGTGGGCAAGAAGATATGTTGCACAGTTGTGTACGTATGTGAATAGACGATATCATGAAGATGTACCGAGGACTATCGCCAGATCTGTATGTGATGGCTGGTTCCACGTGTAGAGGCAGTATCCTGGAGTATCTGCACCTGTGTGCGATGACTCATCGGTATCAAACGGTTTGGGGGAGCCGTTGAACAGCGGATTTGCAATGAATCTTGATATCCGATCAGATTCAACAACAAATAATGTTTTCAATGCAAGTAGCACCCCCCCCCGTCGACGGCTTTCAGCCGGTTACGCTCTCACTTTTGGACGCCTTTCAACCGCTTACCCCCTCACTTTTGGGAAGAGGCGTTCTCGACCCTGTCGCACCTATGGTACTGCATCAATATTGAGCAGATGAGCGAGGTGTGTAGGTCTCAGTTGCATGCTACTCTCTCTAGCTTAATTGTAATTCTTGTTTACAGGAATGATCTCTACTAGTTTAGTTGCAACTTTTAATTTCCGAGGACACTCCGCATACCCAACAAAATGCACCGTTTGGTCAAAAGAAACATGGAAGATCCGAGATTGCCCCTGATTTGGCCTGGAACCACCCCAATTGGTCCGTATAATTGACCAGGTTTCTTCTCGAGAATTCTTCAATCACCCCCCCCCCCCCGGTTT